>CM055816.1:45544942-45566716 GCA_029582265.1 Zoroaster sp. YZ-2022
TTCCCCACCCTGCCGCCACCACCACGCTGCAAGGCCAGTACTTAGAAAGTAGTCTGGTTATGCCCAAGTGATCCCGCTACGTGTTGTGCGTAATACACCTGATTAATAATCGAGGTGAAAACAGACACGGCAAAAGTTGACAACCTTGCACACATCGATAGAGACTTAGTCATTAGAAAGCCGCTGTAGATAAAAATGCGCCGATTGTGTACGATGTTGGGCATGCTATTTTTAGAAACAGGGGAATTCTGCTTTTGGTACGTCACACACGAGTGAGGTCTTTCGTGAGTATTATTTACGGTGAATGAATGCATGAAAATCTTGCGCTAACGACCTTCATTGGAAAACACGGCCGCTTTGTTAGGTTGTTGAGGTCCACCGAAAGTTACACAAGCGGTAATCATCACTTTGATCTCAAGCGACACCAGATAAGGCGCACCGTTAGATAAGACGCAGTGACGTTTTCGTACCTTTGAAAGTCAGATAAGCCGCGTCTTATACGCAGGAAATTACGGTACATCTTTCTGGTAATGAAACCAAGGATTCCTCACATCAGCGCCAATCCTCTGTAGCTTGTAAGCCTGTGAAGAGAAGATGTTGAAGAAATGTTCAGTTTTAGGGAGGGAAACCCATACATGTACATGTATACGTACATAATAATAATAATGTGGACTTATATAGCGCACGTACATTATCCACCAAACTGGTGCTCAAGGTGCATTATATTATTACCCCTGCTCATCAGGCTCATAAATCATTCCTGAAACCATCTCAGCTCCCTGGGGGGTATACAGCTCAATTGCTGCCATTTCAGCGCATATAGGGCAAATCAAACACAACAACCAACTCTGCCCTCACAGGTACCCATTTACCCCTGGGTGGAGAGAAGCAATTATGGTAAAATGTCTTGCACAGTGATTATTAAGCACCATGGTCATGTTGGGATTCGAACCCATTCTGATGACTCAGCCATCAGAACACACAAATCCGATGCACTAAACCGCCGACCATGGCACTCCATACATGGCTATGCAGGCCTCAACCGTGAGATTGAGAGGGCACTGCCACTTTGGCCTTGGCTGCCTCAAAATTTCAAGGCCAACCAAAGGGGCATTACGGCCACTGGAGGAGCACCACGCAATGGCCGGTGGCAGTGGTTAAGATTGGGGCCTGCTTTATTAAACCCCATCTAATCAGGTACATGTGTATAAATGTATGTACTGAAACTCTATCCACATGTCGGCTTGGGGCTGAGTGGGATTCAAACCCAGGTTTAAAAAACTTTCACCTGCCGCGGCTGGAACTTGCTAGTCCAAAAGAGTGCCTAGACGCACAATACATGTTGTACATTGTACTTTATTTAAGAAAGACCGCAGTGTACGTACTACAGGAATACATACACATTCAATGTTGTACGTACATGTACAATACATGTACAATGTACATGGGTCACTCCATGAAGTTGGGGCACAAAGTGTGACATAAGGGTTGAATTTTCAAAATCAATATATTTATATAATTTTACCATTTTTAGTTTCTCCAAATATTCAATTAAGAAAAATCAAAACACATTATTGCTGATTGTTTCCTGATCATCAGTGATCCTTGTTCAATGAGAGACTGACGCTGGTGAAAATACCTATGCTACATGGACACCTTTGTCATATTTCTTGTGTTTTATTTTGTAAACAGTTCATCATATTCCAACTTTATCCAATGTTTAATAACCATTTCAGGGGAGTGTAATAATAACATAAAACTAACATTACTATTATTGACCACTTAATACCCTAACAAGACATGACAATTGAGCTTTTTGATAGTTTAACAAAATTTGGCAATAATTACTTGAAATTCTGTTACATGTTCCTCGTTAAAGAAAATGTGAATCATAGAATCCCATCAGTTTGTTAAAGCATACACTATCATGTTATATAACAATAAAGACTTGCTCAGACTAAAATCGGATATTATGAGTACCTCTTTTTTCCAAATTCATGTTACATGGACACCGTGTCCATGTAGCATAGGTATATAATGTAGAAATCTTTGTCTATTGTCCCCCTTCAAAGAAGTTTTAATCATAGCATCCCATCAGTTTGTTAAAATATACACTAGTCATGTTCTATGGTTATAGAAACTTACTCTGACTAAAATTACACATCTGTGCAAAACTATTTTCATATATGCTACATGGACACGCAGTGTCCATGTAGTGGTATACATTGTTGAAATGTTGCTCTAATTGTCTCTCTTAAAAAAGTTTAATCATAGCATCACATCAGTTTGTTAAAACACACTAGTCATGTATTGTTATATATAATGCTAGACTTAATCAGACTAAAATTTTGACTTAACCCTTTTTCCCAAATACCTATGTTACATGGACACCATGAACCATGTCCATGTAGAGTAGATAATTTTAATTTTGTGCAATTGTTTTACAATTATTTTTAGTTAAAACATGTTTATAATAATAATAGTGGTGTACATTTATAATGCGCCATGTCTGTCATAAATGACTATCTGGAATAACTAAAGTAAGATTAATTTAAACTAAAAATCGTTTAGATCTACGAAAAATCCGGACCCGGGAAAACAACTATGACAGTATATGAGATGAACTTTGAAATCAGCGATTTTAAAAACTCCAAGTCAATTTTGCACTCAAAATCACCTTTGTTGCTGTTGAAATTACCACTTGTTTCCGTTCGATTAAGGAGGACAAATGCTACATTCTGTCAACTGTAAAAATAAATTTAAAAAAAATGTACCGTATTCTCGAATATAAGCCGCGGCTTATACGTTGATTTTGACACGGTAAAGTTGCCTCATGCGTTTATATCACGAGGTATGATCTTTGAAGAACAAAACACAATGCACAACTAAGCAAAAATCGCTGGTAAACAGACAGAAACAGAAACCTAAAACCTTTATTGTTCAGTAGCGAAATGGTCTGGTCATTCGTTTTAGTGAGCGGACCTCGATACACACAGATTTATTCAAAACTTCTGAAAAAACTGTTGCAACGCTTGGCCAGCGACATCAGAATCCACTACTTAGATCGTAGTCTATGCCATGCGTGTACCAGAGAGCCAATGGGAAAATTCGCTATATCGTGGTCTATGGAAGGAGCCAGCCAGGAAAATTCGTTACGCGTGGCGGGCAGGCGATGAGTGATCGTTTAGTTGGTTGCCGTTGTGGTGATTACATGTACGCCAGCAGAAAGCAGGCAACCAGCGGGACCACGCTCGACATTCCCGAATGCCGTAAATAGTGATACGGAACGGAACAATCCTCGTGGTAGTTCGGGACACCGACGCTTACATGCGGACACCCCACACACAGTCAATCGTACTGTGCTTATGTAAGCTAAGCTTTTGCCACAGGTATTGGTTTGAACAAGTGCCATGACCTCCCGAGGTCAACCTATAGTCGGTACCATTTCAAAATGGGTGGTGTTTTATTTATGCGGGCGCGTTCGTTACCGACGCTACATTTCACTCAAGGACACCCAAATAACAACCGATCGTATATTTCCCAATCGCATGGAAATTTGCAATCACACTTCAAGTTTTTACTTCTCATTGTGGTTTATGGATGTTTTTAAAGTCGTGAAACAAGATTCCCCAATGAAAGTATATCTTTCGAGTCGTGAGCAGTGGGGAATACCGATGCTACGTGTTTATTTCTACGCGACACCCCATGTAAGCGTCGATGCCGTGAATTCACCGATATAGGCGTTGGAAATCTGAAAATGTTTAAACTAATATTTTATTATTTATATGCTATTTGAAAAGTAAAAACGGATAAGCATGGTTTGTGTGGGTTCGCAGTAGATTTTCTTTGAAAATACTGAGATAAAATTGAACACTTGTATGTCACAATTTTTTATAAAAATGGCACTGGACACGGACAAATTTTCGGTCATATAAAATAAAACAAAAGAAAAAAAATCTCCCTTTTCCTCAAAAGCTACATTTCTATACCAGCTTTCATTATAAAAAAATAATTACCTTGAAACATTTAACACCAACAACTTAAACATGGTTAAATAACTACAAGGTAGCAATGTACCCATGTGCCCCAACTTCATGGAGTGACCCACATACATGTAGTTAAGCAGTTCCTTAGAAGTGAGAGGGTTGCCTGTCATGGTATTTCGATCGTCAATAGAGTGGAATTGCAGTTCTGATTCGCACTTTTGAATTGGTTAGAATTCAATTTTGTAGACTATTCTTATCTGGAGTAACCCAAGCATACTGTGAAGTATTCACATAATTTCCTTTCAAAATGTTCAATGTAAATGGAGCTTACTTTTGTGGATTTTCAACGCATGATTGGAATTGCATGGGTAGTGCAACTGTACACTTAGAGAAATTCAAACTGTGTATTCAATGTGAACGTGCGCATAGCATGCATGTTTGCATTACGTGCAAAATTTGTATAAATTGAACATGTACATGATACACACTGTAACATGTTTTATAATTGTTCAATGTATTTGAAAAATTGTATTACATGTACATGTATGTTGGTGCAGGGCAAAAATTAAATTAATTGTATATCACCCATCGCAAGAATTTCATCAACCAACACTGTATAAAAACATTGTAGAACCCGCTGCTACATGTATGGATTTTATATACATGTACACAATGTAACACCCAAGTTCATGTAGATCCTTGTCATTTGATTGGAGGATTGTACGGTAGGTCATGCGGCATTCATTAATTAATCAAACCATTACATGGCTTACGTCATAAACCGTGCATTTTGGTTCTATTCACTGTGCATTTGATCTATTGCACGCTAGATCACATCATGCGATCAGTAAAAAATGCCCTCTTTTGACAACCGTTCGGCGCAAACCGTGCGTCATAAGTCGAAAAGTAGAGTTGTGTATACCAGAATACAATCTTCTATATTTTGTTTATTCTTATAGTTTTATCTTCCAATCAAATGACAAAGATCTACTTGGATGTTATATAAAACAAATATGTTGTATCTATGCAATGAATAATTATTGAAGATGGAATGTTCCATTCAACTCGGCTTCACCCTCGTTGAATGGAACATTCCATCTTTCAACCTCAAGAAAAATATTCTCACCATTGTACTCATAAACATTCATTATTTGTATACTAGCTGGCCAATCATCATCGGGCAAGCTTCAGACTAGTAAGCAGGAGGTCGTGTGGTTCAATCTCTGCCCGAGTCGCCTGTGAAGTTTTTTCACAGACACTCGGGAAGCACTGAGTATACAGTGCTATACACCAGTGGTGTAGGGCAAAAATTAAATTAATTGTTTATCACCCGACGCAAGAATTTCATCAACCTATAATAAATATTTCATGATGTTATGGAAAACAAAACTTTACTAAACTCGCCTTTTTTTTAACCAGTTCGTGTCGGGAATAAAAAAGTTTTTCTGGGCCCCTGTGCGGGTTTCTTTTTCCCACACACACGTTAATGAAAGCTTCCACAGCGCGTGGCCACATCTTCCGAGCATGTCACCGTACACGCGTGGCTCAACTGGGTATGCATACAAATATTCCGGAGTTTCCTGTGGCGTGTTTAGATGCTCTCCGATCCGTGGTGCAAAAAAAAATTGTGTGTATACACGGCCTCCGACGCGAACTGGTCAAAGGGAACAGTGCATACCATCCATTGGGAAACTTTCAATCTGCTCAATAGTTAAAGATAAAATATTTACTGAAAATGCATAGATCTATAGAAATTTTGAACGATGGTTACAAACTTAACATTCATCATAATGTGGAATTAAAGTACCGGCATGGATAATTGGGAAATGATACTTATGCATTTTCATTTTGATTGGAACATTGCTATCTTACTTGGGGTCTTAGGAATTCGAACAAACTGACAATCCCTAAATGGGTAACAAAAAGGTATCTGAACAGCCCAATCTCCTTTTATGTTAAATTACTGAATGCTGAAGCATAATTTTTTAATTATATATATTTTTTTCTCCCCATCACGGCTTAATTTTATTTTGATGAACTTTATTTCTTACCTTAACTTTTTAAGTATTTTTAATGTAAATTATTAATGATTGGTGTATTTTCTTAAGGTTTCATGTTTTGTGTTTGTGTATTTGTTTTCAATCACTCAATTCAACTTTTTGTTGCAACGTGATTTTTAATAAACCTTTAATGAATGAATGAAGGAATGAAAAAACAAATGCTTTAAAATTACACATTTTCTAAAAATAAGCGAGCATGGTTTTTAAGGAAATGAATTGATGGTAAGCCCTGTCATAAACTAATTTTTTATGATAGGACTCACCATCAATTCATTTCCTTTAAAACCAGTCTTTTTCGTGTTAAACCAAGGGTTTACTTTCACAGTGTTTGTTTTCCTTTCTAAAAGGGAACTAATCTATTGCTGGTAAACCATGGATGTTACATCTTTAACTCAATACATACCGTGTATAGTACATATTAGGGCATTACCCGGTTCCATTTTTCGGTTCCAATTACCCGTAAACGACTTTTTAAAATTTGGACTTAACATTTGAGCGGTGCGAACAGAAATCTGTGACTCTTGAACAATGTAATGTTTACACTTTTACAGACAATTATCTTTAAATTCAAGAGATTGCACTCCAATAAAGAAAAGATCGATTTAAGTATGGTATCCTCTGTATTATAAAAGTTATGTATTTGTACACCACCGGAGGCATGTTTTCAACAAAAATGAAAACGGGTATCCGGGTAGGGCTGTGCGTTTTCGGATATTTTTGGAACCGGATACCCGAAATCAGAAAAGTTCGGATACCCGGATACCCGTTTACGTCCTTGTTGAAAACATGCCTCATTTGGTGTACAAATACATATAAATGTTAACAAATTTACCTTTATAATACAGAGGATACCATATTCAATTCGATCTTTATTAAAGTATAACATTTTGGTGACAAAATATTGTATTTACTGAAAGTTATTTCTGAAATTAAACCGTAAAAATTTATACAAAAGTGTCTGTCTTTAACAACCCAAGTTACAATATTATACACTGAACAAAAGAAAGGCTGATTGATCACTGCACAAGACGCACGGCCGGTGCATCACTCAGCTACAGCGCCTCACACGTGACTGTATCAGGAGTGACTACCGTACCAATCAGAAGACAATAATGTTCATGTCACAAAACACGCGTGTTGAATAATGTCATTGGTCGATCAAAGGCGATGTGGGCGGAACTAAAGGCGATGTGGCGTAACTAAACCATTGTGGAAAAGCGATCCATGTGCTCTTGCGCTTGCGGCGCCTGCCTTCTAAATAAGGATATCCGTGACGTCATGTTTGCTTTGGATTAAGGACATGATTTTGCGTACTAAAATAATATTTAATATTATGAAACCAACAAACTGCAAAATATTACGAATCTAAATCCGAACTTGAATATTTCTATCACAATGAACTTTAGTTAAATGTCAATAAACCTGTCAAAAACCTCATTTCCTGAAAGAATGAATTTATATGAGACCTAGCTAAGAATAATTAAAACAACAACTACTACTAATTTTAAGAATTAAGATTATTTTCAGAACCCAATATTTCT
This sequence comes from Zoroaster sp. YZ-2022, assembly GCA_029582265.1. Classification (NCBI taxonomy): domain Eukaryota; kingdom Metazoa; phylum Echinodermata; class Asteroidea; order Forcipulatida; family Zoroasteridae; genus Zoroaster; species Zoroaster sp. YZ-2022. Next base: position 45,552,530 of record CM055816.1, read on the forward strand.
CTTTCAATATCGCTTATGCGGTTTACTGATTGTTACATTGATAAGTTCACTTTATGGGTGGCAGTTATGCGGGCGTTCGTTGCCAGGAATACCAGCATGTTCACGTGCAGGCGTTAAACAGCTCCGCTTTGCCGTGACGATATTTCCGGTGGAAAACACCCGTTCGAGGGCACCTGACGCTGCTGGAATACCGAGATACTTTTGGCGATCCACGATCTGATGGAAACCGAATGGCATTTGACCGCCACCAATGACATGGATCATCACTGAGCCCGGCTGGTTTAGTGCGTGATATTCTGCAAACTCGTCTCCAGGAGATCTGACGGGCAGCTTTACTGGTGTCCTCGTGCCATACTACTGCCCGCCCTGGCCGCCAGTGGTTGATGCGCTCATCCCACTTAACAAGAACTCCATCGCTGAAGTTTCTTCACGAACTTTCTCCGTCCGTTGGCGCTTTGGGGTGGAGAAGACGTCGCCTTGATCATCATGTCACTCAACACCACTTTTTTTATTAGGACAACATATAATGTGGACGTCCCCTATAATATAATCCCTCTATTAACGCATCATGGTGCACACTCCAGTGCAGACAGGAAGCAGCAGTAATTGTCCCACTAATCCAATTACTGTGAACAATAGGCAAACATTCCATCCTGAGCAGCTAGTTTGATACTTGTTTGTAGCATGCCGCAGTCAGGCTATTTGAGTTCTTAATGATTGGATACAATATCCAAATGTATGGAAATGTCCGAAAAATACTACAAAGGCGTTATCAGAGAGTAATCTCTTAAATAAAATTGCTCCTAAAAGTGTAAACATTACATTGTTCAATAGTCAACAATTTCTGTTCACACCGCTGAAATGGTAAGTCCCGATTTTAAAAAGTCGTTTACGGGTATCTGGAACCGAAAAATGGAACCGGGTAATGACAGTTTCGGTCGGGTATCCGGATACCCGGATACCCGGCACAGCCCTATATCCGGGTATCCGAAGTTTCCTGATTTCGGGTATCTGGTTCCAAAAATATCCGAAAATGCACAGCCCTAGGTCTTTCACAGCCCTAGTACATACATGTATATAAATATATAGCTTTCCAGAGCTGAAAAAATGTCTGTTGTCTGCTCTTGTGTTTTTTGTTCCTTTCTACACTGCTATTAGTATTACCCACCTTGAACTTCAGGAGCTGAAATTTCATGAATCCATTTTATAAGTTAATTATGTTCTCAAATCAAAACTGTGCACATTTTAGAAAGCCAAAAGTATTGCAACACTGTCTGTAAAACCCCGTGTATAATTTCAATTTTTCATTCAAGAAGATTTATCCATCTTGGCTGTGGATTCATCAAACTGAAATTGCTGAAATACCATTCTCTGGTTCAGAGGCGATCTCTTTGTCTCATAACGCCAGTTGGCATGACGTCAACTGCGTGACATCAATTTATAAACAATAATGACAGTTGGAATTGAGTTGGTTGTAAATTTACCACAGTCGCATGCTGAGCGTTCTTACTGAAAGAAAAATATTGTTTCTGGTTTAACGGAAATGTACACATTCGTCAACAACCTCGGGGAATGTCGAGTTTCGCACCCACTGGTTCTTCTCAGAACTAAAAAAAATATTACCTTTTCCTTAGATTACTGCAAACCGTGCTTACATGTACTTCTACTGTCTACGATACAAAGCTTCAAATCCTACTAAAACCTTTGACATCATGGACTAGTGCTGGGTGATTAGTGAAATTCACTACCGAGTAATTGCACAGCAATTATCATGATACACAATTAACCGTGAGTAATTGTCCACATTTTTTAACCCTTTAAATTGTATGCATTAATACTTAGTCATAGCCTAATCATAGCCTAGGTCATTGGTTTTTCATGTATTTCAAAAGTATACAACATGTATTTCAAACATACTTTTTATTATGTTTATGACAGTTATTCTGAAAACATCTGATATTATTTCTGATTTTATGTTTAATAAATAAACGATGACAAAAGAATCAGTCGTTACTCGTGAATACATGTATTTTACTACTTGTGAGTACATTTGAGGTAATCGCAGCAGGACTATTAATCGAGTACTTAGTAAAAAGACACAAGTGCAGTACGATTATCAATTACTACTCGCGAAAGTACTCAAGTAATCACACTACTCACCCAGGCACAAGTATGTACACATTATGAAGAACCTGGGGAACGTTTGAGTTTCTCACCATCAGTTCTTCTCAGAACCATCAATTATTACACGCAGCATTTCCTAAGAGATTATTTGATCTCCTAATGATCATCGCAAACCGCAAGCCTTACTTGTTACTTCTAACTGTACATTACTTCCACCATGCAAAGCTTCAAATCCTACATAACCTCAGGGATCATACTAAGTATTTTATGATGAGAGAGAAAAAAATAGAGAAAAACAAAATTCTTTTTGTTAGTTTGGGGATCATGGAAATATACACATTAGTCAACAACCTTGGGGAAACATCAAGTTTCTCAAATCAGTTCAAGATTCTCCTAAGAGATTATCACAAACTGTAATACCTTACTTCCACCATGCAAAGCTTCAAATCCTACTGAACCCCAGGGATCATATAGAGTATTGTGTAATGAGAGAGAAAAATAGAGAAAAACAAAATTCTTTTTGTTAGTTTGGGGATCATGGAAATATACACATTAGTCAACAACTTTGGGGAAACATCAAGTTTCTCAAATCAGTTCTTCTAAGAGATTATCACCAACCGTAATACCTTACTTCCACCATGCAAAGCTTCAAATCCTACTTAACCTCAGGGATCATACATTTGTAGAGTATTTTGTAATGAGAGAGAGAGATAAAAAAAATAGAGAAAAAAAAAATTCTTTTTGTTAGTTTTTGTTCTCATTCCATGATTGATTTTGCTTTTATCACACTGCAAAATGCTAAGTACACAGAATTCAGTTTGATTTTAAATCAAAAATTAACAATTTACAATCAAAATTCAGGAGTTGCTATTCAAAATTAGCCCGAATAATTTTGTAACGCAAAGGTTTTGAACAAAATTGTTTCCGTACCATACTGTGTACACCTACATGCATTCAATTCAATTCAATAATTTATTTCCATTCTCCAGATATACATTATACAGGCATGCAACTTTTCAGCGGATCAGCTGGTTTCCTCTTTTTTTTTCCTTTAACCCTCCTATGCCCAGGCTGAAATTTGGCCCAGTAAGCACCGCACCCACAGACAGTCACTTGAGTATTTTTGGTTGCATTGCCAATTGGTACACTGTAGGTCAAACCACAGAGTCACACAGAGCTGTGTATGTACTGTCGAGTGGTTTTGGTTTGACCTATCCTAGCCACCATGTCCTTGCATTTATTTGAGTGCACTGCACAAAGTCAATGGGTTGGGAGTTACATACAAATTTTGAGTGTCTTTGGGTTTGACCTCCTATCATGTGCCACATGTGTTTGCATGTATTTGAGTGCACTGCACAAAGTCAATGGGTTAAGAGAGACATACAAATTTTGAGTGTCTTTGATTGTTAAACCTATAGGAGGGTTAATAATATAGAAAACTGAAAAACACTGTACAAAGTTTTGTGTGCTCAGCCATTTCCTTTTTTTTTTTGCAATTACAAAGTTGCATGTCTGATTATATAAATGGACAAATTTATAACATGTACAAATGTACTGATTACAGAGTATGAGAATTAATAATTGAAAGAAAAACAAAGTGTGGACACCCAATTTTCAAATCGTGGCTATCGTACACTGCTTACCATACATGTACATGTATGTACATTAAAGAGGGGCTCTAAGGTCAAATTTAGTTTTGTGATTTTCCAATAACTAGAGTCCTTATTAAAGTGTGAAAAAATTACCAAAAAAATTAGTCTCTAACCTCACGTTAAAGTGATGTAAAATGTCATTTTATTTGATAACTTTGTTGTGTGAAATTTGTTAACATCCAAAGACAACAGTGACGTCACATTTCAAATAAATGGATCTCTACATTTTTGTACGGTGAATTTGCAGTTCATTCCTGAATCTCCACAATATTTGATCAAATCGGCGTTGAAATTGACTTTTTGACAAACAAAAAATTCCTGTATGGAATGTTACAGACTCATTTACCGTAAGAAAATAGTGATGTCATGTTTCAAATATCGCTCTGAAAGGGTATCAAATAAAATGATGTTACACCACTTTAAAGTGAAGTTAGAGACTTGTAATTTTTTTCACACTTTAATAAGGACTCTATCTATTGGAAAATGAGTGCATCACAAAACTGAATTTGACCTTAGAGTGCCTCTTTAACATGTTTTGGAACTTTCTGATATTTTAGGAGACACCAATCATACCCCTAGGATGATTGGAATAGATCGCCGGGAATGCCATGAATGTACGAAACCCTGCCAAAAATAGGGTACTACTACAATATATTTCCCCTCCAGGATGTCGTTAAATTCTTTTGAGTCACAGTCATTTAGAGCTTTCACTTTCAGTTTATCAATTTAAAAGGATGGCCTGTACAGTTGTCCACATGTACATGTAAGGCTGTGTATTTTTGGTTATTTCGAGAACCGGGTACCCAAAATTGGAAATGTTCGGATACCCAGGTACCTATAACCCTTTCACTACTCTTTAGGTCCAGTTTATCTGTCAGTATGAAAAGTGTTAACATTGACTACCTAACATTTGAATCTCTGCATGCTGAGGTAACGTGCAACTCTAGATCTGTTCGCCTTGTTAATATTTATCGACCAGAAAGGGATGTTGATGGTAAACATGTAAACTTCTCCAGTTTTCTGCAGGAATTTGAAAATTAATTGTCGATTATTCTCTTACACCCATCTGACATTATTTTAACCGTGATTTTAACATTCATATGGACATTATTTCAAACAATTATACCAAATCAGTTTAAAGATCTGCTCTCTGCTCATGGACTTATACAGCACATCACAGCACCCACTCATCGGTATGGTCACTGTCTTGACCTCATGATAACGCTGCGTGAAAATACTTCACCTCTTATCTCGAATATAACTATTCATCACTGGCTTATCTGATCATTATGCAATCATGGTAAATTTGAACTTAAAAACCTCCCATACCTACCATTTCTGTAACTACTCGCCACTGGAAAAAAGTAAGTATTAAAGATTTATGTCATGATATTGAATCTCAACTGGAAAATGTCAACCTTGAAGATGGTGAGCTGATTCTTGTGTCAATCTATTTGAATCTACTGTCCGTGAACATCTTGGATGATCATGCTCCAAAACTCGAACTGTTAAACTACAATCTGAATCCCCTGGTTCAATGATGATATCCGTGCAAGGAAAATCCGCGTCAACTTGAGCGAAGATGGCGTGACAATGGGAAACTTGGAGTACATCGGCAAGAATACTGTAACCAACGTGATATTGTGAAGAACATGATTAACCAGGCAAAAATAACTCACTACTCATCTCTTGTGGAAGATAGCTCTGGTGATCAGAAAAAACCTTTAACATTGTTGAAAAGCTGCTTCATAAACCCAAAGCTCCAATTGCTTCCATCTACACACCGATCAGGACCTCGCAAATGCTTTTTCAAACCTTTTTGTCACAAAATTGAGAATATCCGTCGTTCTTTTCCTCAGTACCTGCCATTCTATCACAAACACCATCACGCAAGAGATCCACAATGTAGACTGTCCATGTTTGAGCCTACTAGTGTTACGAGAGATCAAGAAACTCATCATGAAATCGACAACAAAATCTTGAGAACTTGATCAAGTGCAAACATAGCTAATAAAACACAATATTGATGTGTTTGATAAGTATATCAAAATTATAGTAAACAGATCTCTTTATTCCGGTTGTTTACCTGATATCCATAAGATTGCTCATGTTAAACCACTCCTAAAAGAAACCCAATTTGGACAAGGAAGTTTTCAAAATTACCGACCAGTAGCGAATTTAAAGTACCTTGGAAAAACAATCGAGCGAAGTTGTTTCATCACGGATCTCTAACCATGTTGCGTGCTAATAACCTGTCGGACACATTTCAGTCCAGCCACAAACCATTTCATGGAGCGGAAACTGCTCTTCTTCGTCAACAATGACATTTTATCTGCCATGGATGAGGGAAAATCACTGCATAAGTTTTGTTAGACTTAAGTCTCGCTTTTGACACTGTCGATCATAAAATCCTTCTCCCGCCTTCAATATCATCTTGGAATACATGACACAGCCCTGGATTGGTGTAAGTCCTACCTTTTAAAATAGGCCTCAGCATGTTTGTGTATTGTGCGCTATCTCCGAGCCTGTTACTCTTGACTATTCTGTACCCCAAGGCTTTGTGCTCGGCCCACAGTGGTTTACTGTTTATACCTTTCCAGTTCGTGATATCATTTTGATATCATTTTGATATCATTACTTTTAAATCTTCTCAAGAACCTGCTGATTCCTGCATTAAAACACTGGAGAAATGTATTCAAGAGATTCGAAGTTGGATGAGACAAAACTTCCTGAAATTGAACGATGAAAAAACAGAATTTGTTCTATTTGGATCACGTCAGCAATTGTCTAAAGTTTCTCTTCCATTTATTACAATTGGTGACTGCATGAATAACCCCTTCATTACATGCAATAATTTGGGTGTTATATTTGACTCGACAATGACTTTAAAAACCACATATCTCCAACATTGTTCGTGATATCATCATTTCATATCAAATATAAGCCGATTGGAAATACTTGAATAAAAGTGCTGCTGAACAAATTATACATGCATTTGTCACATCACGGCTCGATAACGAAATTCTCTCCTTACGGTCTTCCGCAGAATCAAATATCTGCGTCTTCAGCACATACAAAACACAGCAGCTCGTGTTGTGACTTTGTCCAGAAAGTCATGCCATATCACATAATCTTGAAAAGAACTGCACTGGCTTCCTGTTTCACAGAGAATTGTTTTAAACTTATGCTAATTGTTGAACTACTTAAAGTCTACACTCCATCCACGCAATTGCGCTCCAGCAACATGTCACTCCTCAAGGAACCAACTTCAAAAGCGGAACTGGGGTGGGTGGTTTTCTGTTAGCCCGAGACTCTGGAATCATCTTCAACTAAACTCCAAATCTTGTCATAGTATAACCAGATTCAAGTCGATGCTTAAAACTCATCTTATGTCACAACTTTCAAAGATGATGTATATTTGTAATTGCATTGGCAGGTACATGTATCTCGGTACATAATTTGTTTTCCTATGATATCATTGTATATTGTTTGTATTAATGTTTTTTTCTTTGTTTCCGCGCCTTGAGCGCCCAGCAGGGTGGATATGTGCGCGCTAAAAATCTTTATTATTATTATTATTACCATTGGCGACTTTAGTGGACATCACACATACCCCCTGTTGCTTACCATTGGCGACTTTAGTCGACCAAGGTCTCACACACCTGACTTAGTGGGAGTATCATGACCAGCTTTTTAAACAGCTGTATTTTTCCCTTCTTCATGATCCATACCCATGCTATATATGGTTGGAAAGACTGATTCCTTATCTTTCTAATGGTATAGCCCAACCTACATGTTGCTATTATAGAAATCAGACGTAATACAAGTCAATCCTTTCAATGGCCATTTGTGCTATGGAACGCCATACACGTGTGTACAAAATGCTCTGTGTTTGTGAACGAAGTCAGGGGAAGTAAAATAAATAACCTGATCATTTTATATGCAATGCCAATGATTTTGGTATCATATGAAAGGGAATTTCATAAGCAACAATCATTTCATTGAATGTATCTTTCTCCAACAAATTCTTCATGATGAAAAACGAGTTTAGAAAAAAGTGCCTGTAAATGGATGCATACTGTTGTGTAATAATGTGTGAATTCATGCATGACTGGGCAAACAATTCGGTAACCAATGGGACATCCCGTTGACTCAAATCGGTAATGAAAGGGTTAAACAATTTTGTAATGACACACACAGTGTACTTCCATTTGTGTGGCTTAAATGTTAAGTGGAAATTTTCCAAAGTCGGGTACATGTAATTGGAAGTCAGAAACTGGAAAATGGAACCGGGTAATGACAGTTTCGGTCGGGTGTCTGGATACCTGGCAACAGCCCTAAAACATGTACCGTACAGTGTAACAAAATTTTTAAAACTTTGCATTTATGTACACTGTATAACAGGCCAAAATGATACACAGAAGCTTGGGTACAAATGTGTCAGTACATGGCGTCCAAATTTGTTATTCTTAAAGAAAAAAATGACAGTTTCGGTTGGGTGTCTGGATACCTGGCAACAGCCCTAAAACATGTACCGTACAGTGTAACAACATTTTTAAAACTTTGCATTTATGTACACTGCATAACAGGCCAAAATGATACACAGAAGCTTGGGTACAAATGTGTCAGTACAAATTTGGATGCCATGTACTGGCACATGTACAAATGTGTCAGTACATGGCGTCAAAATTTGTTATTCTTAAAAAAAAAAAAAAATGTAGGGTGTCCAAATGTTTATACTTTTGTATTCTATTTTAAAACTAAAATAAGGCATAGTATTCGCCAGCAGTACCTTTAAAAGTGTCTTTTGGACGCCCATTTTACTAAATGGATACAACCCATTCAGGCCACTCCAAGCCATTAGCTGTTGCCAGTGGCCTCCTATGGTTACCCTTCTGTGTACTGTCACACTACTGAGATTGCAGGGTAATAAGGTGGTCTCCCATTGATACATTGCAGGCCATACTAATATGTTCAAACATTTACAGTGGCCTTGGGTGGCACACAGTTGATTTTGTAAGATTACTTGGCAAGGACAGCAGGCTTGTATACTAAAGGTTGGTGAAGAACATATTGAAAATTTAGTGGATCGGAGTGGCCTCCATGTGTAGGAGGGTTAATGCAAAAATATTGCTACATGTACATTCGAAACCCTGTTTTTTCAAAGAATTTATAACAAATTTTGACCTATTTTCACATTCTGGCAAATACATGTATTACATGTACACTGAAATACTGTAAGGCGTCCACTTACAGAACATGGCATCCAAAAGACACTCAGTATTCATTGTATTATTCGCTCATAATAATATTGTAACTCGATTATTTTTCTTATTTATCATTTGGAAGCCTACTTGTACATGTACCAGTCATCCTGAATGGCTTTTGTATTTAACCTGAGATAGAAAACACAAAAATTATACCAAAAAAAATAATGAAAATGTAATTAGATGGTCGACGTCCATCTCTCTGTGTTTTTTCCCTTCTATTACCCATCTTGAACTACGGGAGCTGAAATTACAATGTATGTAATCTCAGTTACTAAAACAATTAAAAAAAAATAAATAAATAAAAATAAAATAAAAAATGGCCGAATGGTTGTGAAGGGAAGTACAAAGGCATTCTTAAAGTACATTAAATTTTATGTACACTTTAACATTTTCTATGTGTATACATACATGTGCATATTCTCCATGTGTATGTACATGTGTACAATCTTGTCCAATTATAGTGCAAACGAAACACTGAATCTTGCATTGCACACCTAACTTTTGAAGGATACCCCAAACATAATTTTTACTCTGCCTGTCTCCTGTGTCATACTGAAGGTCGTGACCTCAAGGAGGTCACTGGTACCATACACATTCTGTGTATTTTCTCACTGTCCATAGCATCTAGAGAAAGTAGAGAGAATGTCTCTCTATGGTCCAAGTTACAACATGTACATGTATAGTACACTAGAGTTTGTACAGTATGTGCATGTACAGTATGTACTTCCCATACTTTGTGTATGGAAAATTTGTTATGGTTCTGTTGCATTCCCCACTTTCGTGGGTCAACAAATAATAGTCGGACACAAACTTTGTTGTGACAATCTCAATCAATGGGGTTGGTTTATTATTAACATCACTATTTAACAATAATAACAGGCACTAGTAACATGTATGACAGGAGTGGTAGCATATAGGTACATATGTCAATAGTTAAACTTATATACTTGTGCTAAGTTCCGAATAGGGTGTACGAATACCAACTATTGGGTACAGTCAGTGGGGACCATCGTTCGTTCATGCGGCTGTCAACTCGGCATACGGTACGGGCACTGCTATACCGAGAGGCAGGCGGCTGGGTGGTCTCGACGAGGGGACCACCCGGGCTTGACTACCGGGTGTCTGTGGGGCCAGAGTGTGTATCGGACCGCATAGCTACATGTACATGTAGGTGAACCAATAGCCATATCGACGCCCTGCACCATTGGTTTAGTGAGGCACTGCACTGTAATAGTTCGGTATATCGCACTGTCATGGATCGGATCGATCGCATAGATTTCATTCGAACCGCACTTCGCTGAGATCAGGAAATCTTGAGGATTATATAGAAATCTGGGGCCTAGGAATGAATAAAACATAAGCCTACTTTAGCGTCTTAGCCAATGAGAAGCTTGGCTTCCGCATCTAAGGGTAGAAACGTGTGCAAAATCGGGTATACAACAGGTCCTTGTTCCATATAAGGTAAGGTATTTGTGAAAGTGAAGTGATCGACAACTTAGAAAAGGAGGGCGTGTTCAAGGGAAAATGCTTACTGGGCATGTTAAGCTATTTGCTTGGATGCTAGCTATTACTGCATGAGGAACAGCGGCTGTGCTTGGGTTAGGGAGCACTACGCGGGCCACGGCTAATGACTGAGCGGGTCAGTCACGGTGACTGTTGGTCCGTGGTTCACCCACGAACCGTGTTCGGTGTGAAGGGTGGACTCGAGGAAAGTATTCGGAAAATAGACTAAGTCAAGGGCGGCTCCAAGCCACGTGGCGGGAGGGTGTGGCACGCACACAGGGCTCTCGCTGGTGTTGCATTATGCATGAGCAAAAGTAGCGTCCTTGTATGGATTGCATATTCATAGCGGACAATCGAGGGTCCGGGGAAACAACCCTGGGACTTAGACTGCTTGAAATTGCATCGTCAGCAAAATATTGGAAGTGGAAGAAGTGAACTATAAGGGGTGCTAATATTTATCAAAATCAAAGGGTAAGATTCGTAACAGTTCCATAAAGTATGGTAAATTTGGTATGGTTCCAATAACTGTATACGTGTACGTACGTGTACACATATAATGTGTACGTACGTGTACACATTTCACGTTGGCAAAAAACATTAAAAGATTACCCCAAACCCCAAAGCCGTCACCTAGGGCTGTGCCGGCTATCCGGGTATATCCGGATACCCAACCGAAACTGTCATTACCCAGTTCCATTTTTCGGTTCCAATTACCCGTAAACGACTTTTTAAAATTTGGACTTAACATTTGAGCATAGTGAACAGTAATCTGTCACTCTTGAACGATGTAATGTTTACACTTTTACAGACAATTATCTTTCAATTCAAGAGATTACACTCCAATAAAGCCTTTGTAGTATTTTACCGACATTTCCATACACTTTTCTCCAACTGTTTGTGATACATTATATTGTTAAGACTGCAAAGGGCCTGGCAGCGGCTGCTTCAAATAACTTATCAAACCAGCAGCGTAGGAGGGAATGTTTGCCTATTGTTTTAATAAAAACGACACAGTAAAGAAAAGATCGATTTAAGTATGGTATCCTCTGTATTATAAAGGTCAATTGTGTTACCATTTACAGTACATGTATTTGAACACCACCGGAGGCATGTTTTCAACAAAAATGAAAAAGGGTATCCGGGTATCCGAAGTTTCCTGATTTCGGGTATACGGTTAAAAAAATATCCAAAAACGCACAGCCCTACCGTCACTGCACTGATTTTGAAGCTGACCTATGACCAGAAACCGGAAACTTTTTTTGGGGGGGGGGGGGGGGGGGGCCAAAAATGCTTTTTGAGAATTCCAAATGTGTATACATGTACATACAAATAATTTGCAATAAATAAACTAGTTGTTTGCTATCCTGCTAGACTCTAAACAAAAGGCTGCTTACCTATAAGGCTGTGCCGGGTATCCGGGTATCCAGATACCCGACCGAAACTGTCATTACCCGGTTCCATTGTTCGGTTCCAATTTCGGTTCCTGTAAACGTACGCGATCAAAAACTTTTGACTGAGCAATTGAGCCACACAAATGGAAGTCTCCTATTTGTTGGTAACATTTCGTTTTTATGTCAAGACGGGAAAATTCTTACAGTAAGTCCACATTTACACATGTATTATAGCTCTAATTAAACAAGAGGAACTTGTGTTCGAACTGTTTACAAACTGTTTACGGGTATCCAAAGATTTCCAATTTCGGGTTACATCCGATTCCTGAAATAACCAAAAATGCACAGCCCTAGCTTACTATAAAAGTTTTGCATAAACTCTAACCTTCCCAAATCCTCCAAAATCCTCTTTGCTAAAGTGAAGGATTTTGAAGGATTGAGGTTACATGCTACATGCTCTTTGCTAAAGTGAAGGATTTTGGAGGATTGAGGTTATTAGGCATACTTGCCTTTCCATGGTACATGTACATCCATGTTTGTTGTAGTGATTGCAAGGTCAGTGCTTGGGTCAGTGGACACTGTTTATTGCTCCATGCATGCAGGGAGGGTCCCTGGCCATATCACAGATTAGAAACACATTTGTGCATACATGTCATGTGCTTGCTTTACTGCTGAAGGATTTTGGAAGATTCAGGTTATGTGTACATGGAAGCAAATGGTCCTAGGGAGTTAGGGCTAATCTACAATACATTGTACATGGATGTACATGTACATGTACATATGTACAACATGTACTGTAAAATACATACAAAAAAGTTATTCATTCTGTATTTTTTTATATTAACTTGACAGGTTGTGACAAGGACCTGAATACAAGATGATTGAACCATAGATAGGACCGTATAGTGTCAACGTGAACCATAGATAGAGAAAGAGAGAGAGAGAGAGAGCGAGAGAGCGAGTGTGACTGACTGCAATCGTATTCAGCTGTTGTGTAGTTCAGCCTCAGAGGTGGCCATCAAATGCGTACTCATCATCATTGTCATCATCATCATCGTCATCGTCTCCATCATCGTCATCATCATCATGAAATCATTGGGACGTGGGCGCGGGCGGCGCGGTGACTTAAAGATTGCTTGCTGTGCCGATACATTGTAGTTTGTACAGCAGCGAACCGCTTCCTACGACAATCGACTGGATGAAATGTGATGCACAATCACGAGGTGCATTAACATCTCGGGCGGCCAATTTCACAGGCTGCTAAGCTGAGAATTTTGCTTTCAACAAATAATTTTTGCTAAGCAACATAAAAACAGACTACCAGCTCAAAGTATGCATACATTTGTATATGAATGTTTGGCTGGTAACCAATGAATTCTAGTAGCACTTTTTCCTGCTAAGCAGCTCTCTAGAAATTGACAATTTTAACCTCTGCTCCTACTTCTAATTGCCTTTTTTTCATACACTTACAAGTTGATGCCCATTTGAAACCGACATTCGCTTTTGTGGTTTTGAATGGTGAAAATAACTGTACACAATTGATTTCCCCAAATGGTTTTTTGAATGGTAGGTCCAAGCTAATACAAAACCCTTGTTTGGATCTTTCAAATGGTAGTACAGTGGCTAATACAAAACCACCTTGTTTGGATACTTCACAAGTGGTGAATCAATGGACCCTCTATGCATTTGAATGGTTTGAATGGTAGTAAAGCTTGCTACAACACTGTTCAATGGTATCACCATGTGTACAAAACCAATAGAGCATTTTGAAAGTGGAAATTTTGAATGGTTTCAAATGGTCTGTATCAGTAGGAGGGTTAAGACTGGTCTTATAAAATCAAACAGGCGGCGTGTATACGGCATTAAAACCCTAACCCCTAGGGGTATTCTGACTAGGAACCTTCCTGAATCCTCCAAAAATCCAATCATGCACTTTTGGAAGCATGCCTTTTTCTTCCCAATGCAATGCACAATGCATTTTAGATTTGATCTTTCATAATTCAGCACACTTGTGGCCTGTACTTCTTGCCAGGTAGTAATAATTTGCCCCCATTTGAAGAAGTGGAAGTAGCGGTTTCCAACAGTGCAGGGTACAAAAAATTTTCCACTTTGGAGGATTTTGATGGATTTGGGGTGGTTAGGATTAATGTGTATGGTTGTGTTACACTGTACGTGATGGCTGTTACACACATGTACATGTATACATTGAGCCAGCATTGTGCTGCGTAAAAATTTAACCCCAAACAA
>CM055816.1:45567216-45594317 GCA_029582265.1 Zoroaster sp. YZ-2022
AGACCATTCTATGTTCACAGTTGCATGGTCAAGCCTAAAATGTCATCAGGGTCTGCCTTTTCGGACGGGATGTAAAGCAGGAGTTGTTGGGTCATGCAAGTACAGAACCCTGGACATCATTAAAGAAGGGCCTTGCCCTGGTGTTTCTGAAATGGCAGCAAAATGCGCCAAAGTTTGAAACTTTTGGAAAAAAGGTGCTAGAAAAATGGTAGTACTATTATTATTACAGATACATGTGTATATCACCATGTTTTATCAATAATTTCCGATTTTGTTTAAATCTTCATTGGAACATTGATAATTCTTTTTCTTTAGGAAAACAAATACTTAAAAAACGATATCTTTAAAAAATTCACAAAATAGTCATCAGAAGTGTGGTTTAACAGTAAAATGTGCCAAATTGAATTTATGAAGGGACCCACAATCATAGTATTAGCCAGAGGGGCCTAGGGGTGTCTTTTGGACACCCTGTTTAAATTTTGGACACCCTATTTCATCTGTCATTTACATGTAAAAGTATTGTAAGTGAACCATTTGTGGACACCCTGTTTTGAAACTTCCAGCAAATTTGGACATCCTAACACCTTGCCCACAATAAATTCATTTCCGTATATTTTTACTGTAAAGCTATGATTCTCATGATTATTTTGAGAAACATGCCATTTTAAAGTATTTTTATCGTTTTCTGAAGTAAAATAGCCAAGTTCTGATAAAAAAAAGAAATTTTTCAGAAATTTCCATCAAAATAGCAGACTACCACTGAGTTTCTTCAATTAAGTAAAGATAGGGACTATTATTATGCTAAAGCACACAAAACTAATGATGCACAGGACTGGGCTAAAGCTAAAACATTAAGAAATAAAGTAAACAACATGAACAAATCTCTTAAAAGTAACTTCTTCCAAAATGAAATTAAAAATAATATGAAGGACTCAAACAAATTGTGGAAGTCTATTAAGAAAATAATTCCAAGTAAGCAAAGCAAGATTGGGAATGTAAATACTTCTGAAGGTTTTACAACCTCTGAAAAGACTACTGCTAACGAATTTAATAATTATTTTACATCAATTGGTATGAATCTCAAGAAACAAATTTCAAACTGCTGATCAGAACTGTACACCTATTGTTAATCGTAATTCTATTTATAACATAAACTCTTCTTCTGTAGATTATGATCAATTTAAATTTTGTGAAATATCTTCCAGTTACATTTATAAGCAGATTTGTAAAATGTCAAATAGTAAATCTCCTGGTATTGATTGTATTAGCACCAAATTGTTAAAAACTGCCGCACCTGTCATCTGCGCCTTGCCTATATTTGTAATTTATCCTTATGTACATCTGTATTTCCTAGTGACTGGAAAGCGGCAAACGTTACTCCAATTTATAAGTCTGGTGACAAATCAAATGTTGATAATTATCGTCCTATATCTGTGTTATCTATTGTATCTAAAATTATTGAAAGATCTGTTCATGACCAGCTGTACTCTCATTTATTGTGTAATCATATATTAAACGATTGTCAATCAGGTTTTAGAAAACATCACTCAACCACAACCATGCTAATAGATGTTCAGGATTTTATTTTAAATAATACTGATGAGCGTTGTATTACTGCCGCTATATTTCTTGATCTTAAAAAAGCTTTCGATACTGTAAATCATAGACTTCTTATTTATAAACTTAACATGTATGGTGTAAGGGGAGATGAGTTATGCTGGTTCATATCATATCTTAACAACAGAAAACAAGCAGTTAGTATAGGCAGTAGTTTATCTTCATTTCAAAGTATCAATATAGGTGTTCCCCAGGGGTCTATACTAGGACCCTTGCTTTTTCTTATATATGTAAATAGTCTTCCTAGTTCTGTAAATTGTAAAACTGTAATGTATGCTGATGATACTACGTTATTATTCCGTTCATCAGACCCACAGAATCTTCATAGAGTGACCTTAAGAATAACTTTAAAAATATCGAAATGGTTCTTAGATAATAAGTTGACATTGAATATCAACAAAACGAAGTTAATGCTTTTTGGTACAAACAAATGTTTGGATAAGTTTAGTAAATATTTCCATAACTTACAACAATGATTTAATAGAAAGGGTTGATAATTTTAAATACCTTGGTGTTATTTTTGATAGCCAAATGACATGGCTTAGTCATATTAATAATGTGTCATCAAAAGTTTCAAAACGCTGTGGTGTCTTAAACCGCTTTAAAGTATTATTTACAAAATTGTACCTTAAAAATGCTTGCTGAAGCAATGATCATACCTAATTTTGACTATTGTAGCCCTGTATGGTCAAATTGCAACAATGAACTAAAATCTAGACTTCAAAAACAGCAGAACAAATTAGCTAGAATAATCTTATCTGTAGACATTAGAACTCCTGTTAATGACATGATGACTTCCCTTAATTGGCTCAAATTAGATGATAGGTGGACTAACCAAATGCTTATTATGATTTTCAAATGTTTAAATGGGTAGTGCGTCTCCTTATTATTTGTCTGCTAAATTTAAGTTCACCCACTCTGTACATAATTATTCTACGAGAGGTCAGATTTCAAACTCACTCGCTATTCCACATTGTAACTCTAATTCTGGTCAACGCATGTTTATAACTAGATCTTGTGAACTATGGAACAAATTACCACAGAATATTCGCATTAACTATCACACTATGTCAATCAACCAGTTTAAAAATAATACCCTCATTCACTAAAATTGTACTATTAGTAATATTATTTAATGTCCAATTATTCAATTGTATTATATCTAGTGTATATATTATCCATATCCACACATATATCTAACCTTGTATTCAGCAATAGTCCTACATGTATGTGTTTGATCTACCGGTACATTCTTTTTAGAAATCATTGTAAATGTATACATGTATCAGGGCCACCTTGGAAAGCAGTGTTACTCACTGAATGGTGCTACCCTGAATAAAGAAAGCTTAAATAAATAAATACATCTTTAAATATGTTCATACCAAGGCAGTAGTACGATGCTGTGCAGTCAGTGCATTCTTCTGGTCTGGTGAGGTTAGACAGGGAAGAGAAGGTCCCTTTAGGGCATTGGTACCGGTCAGGACTCGGTGTCTGTAGAGGGCAGTAGTAGCCTGGCTTACAGGGTTGTGGACCGTTCACGTTCTCTCCTATAGATGACATAAGATAACAGTACAGTCAAATCTTTGTATGTTTACTCTCCGAGTATACTTCGTCGTGTGCCCGGAAGAAGGATGTAACAAAAGTTTGGCCAGCAAAAGGTTGTAAGTAATTAATGTGCAAAATTGTGTTTCAAGAAAACTGAGGGTGAAAGTTTGGTTGTTTTTCTGCCATTTATAAGTCATTGAGAATGGAAAAACATGTCTTGGGAGTAATTCTAGCAACAAATATATAACAGTTATGCCCTACTTTTTTTCAAAGGAGCCATTTTATTACTTACGACCTTCTGCTAGGACAAAAAGTTGTACTTTGTCTGCCCGGAAGAAGGTCATAGAGCCTTACGACCTTCTTCCAGGCAGACAACGACTTACTCTCTTTGAATCAAGATATTAATATTAAAAAGCCAACTTGTGAAAGTTACAGCTTATTGTTAAAGAGAAAGTACAATTGTGCAACATACCTATGTGGCATTTCAACTCTTTAACCAGTTCGCATCGGAGGCCGTGTATACACGCAATTTTTTTTTGCACCACGGATCGGAGAGCGTCTAAATACGCCATAGGAAACTCCGGAATATTTGTATGCATGCTCGGTAGACATGGCCACACGCTGTGGAAGCTTCCATTAACGTGTTTGTGTGGGAAAAAGAAACCCGCACAGGGGCCCAGAAAAACTTTTTTATTCCCGACGCGAACTGGTTAATTTTCAAGAAATATATCATAAAACTAAAATGTGAAAATTTCATTACAATAGGTGTTCATGTTTTTGAGAAAAACATAAAGAAAAGAAATGTTAATGTTTTGTGCATTTCTTAGTTTTAGAAATAGATGCAGGGGTGTGATTTGACAAAAGTAAAAAAAATCCTGAAAAATGGGTAGCAGGCCTGGGTCTCCCTTTGGTCTAGAGGACAAAGCCCCCTGAACCTCCTGTGGGTAGCAGGCCTGGGTCTCCCTTTGGTCTAGAGGACAAAGCCCCCCTGAACCTCCTGTGGGTAGCAGGCCTGGGTCTCCCTTTGGTCTAGAGGACAAAGCCCCCTGAACCTCCTGTGGGTAGCAGGCCTGGGTCTCCCTTTGGTCTAGAGGACAAAGCCCCCTGAACCTCCTGTGGGTAGCGGGCCTGGGTCTCCCTTTGGTCTAGAGGGCAAAGCCCCCTGAACCTCCTGTGGGTAGCGGGCCTGGGTCTCCCTTTGGTCTAGAGGAATAAACCCCCTGAATCTCCTGTGGGTAGCAGGCCTGGGTCTCCCTTTGGTCTAGAGGAATAAACCCCCTGAACCTCCTGGATGTTTAGTTTTGGGGAGTTACAGATTTGCATTCCCACAAACAAGACACTAGAATGTGGACACAATACAGGCGACTTCTTTCTTTCCTTGTTTCTCTTCTTTCAAGAAAAATATTTGAGGCAAAGGGAGATATGTAAAAAAAAATCCTGAAATCAGAAAAAATCCTGAGAAATCACAGATGGCAACTTTTCATAAAATTGACATAATTATTCCTGTTTTTATCTAAGATTGCTCTTCAGACAGAACAAATTTACACTAAGTTGGGTTTTAGATTATAATTTGATAATCTGCTAATCACCAGGGAAGGTACCTTTTAGGGCTATGCATTTTTCGGATATTATTGGAACCGGATACCTGAAATCAGGAAACTTCGGATACACGGACACCCGTTTTCATTTTTGTTGAAAACATGCCTCCTGTGGTGCACAAATACATGTACTGTAATGGTAACAAAATTGACCTTTATAATACAGAGGATACCATACTTAAATCGATCTTTTCTTTACTGTGTCGTTTTTATTAAAGTAAAACAATTAGGCAAACAATTAGGCAAACAATTAGGCAAACAATTAGGCAAAGACATAAATAAATTCAGTTGGGAAACACTTTTACTAAGATGGAAAGACTTCAATTGATATTTGATATCAAAATCAACTTTACACAAAGTATATTGAATTTAAATTTTTAAACTGTGATTAATGACAATGTTTTTTGAAATATAAAGTTCAAAGTTTTTTTTTTAAAGGAATCTGTCAGGATGATTGATATATTTATATGTCTCTCTCTCTCTCTCTCTCTCTGTCTCTCTGGTGACATTGTGGTCAGAGGTGACTTTAACTGCACGGAAAATCCTGCATTGGACCGTCTGCATGCGCCCACCGAACATAGATCCAGAGTCGCAGCAGCTCTCAAGGAAACTGTAGGTGCACTCTCTCTGTGTGATGTTTGGCGTAGACTAAATCCCCAGAAACAACAATTTACCTGGCTGCGGAACAACCCCTCCAGGGATTGTGGCGTTTGCAAAGCCAGGTTAGATCGTTTGTATCTTCATCCTGATATTTTATCCTCTATTCATTTATGCAAAATAACACCCTGTTCTCTCTCTGATCACTCCGCCATTTCTATAAAAATTCAACTACCCTCGGCAAATTTCCGGGGTAGCACCTACTGGCATTTTAATAATTCACTTCTTCAGGATGAAGCATACAAACAAATTATAACTTGTTTCTGGGGAGAATGGCGTCAAAAACAGTCCGATTTCCCCAATTTAAATTCTTGGTGGGACTTTGGCAAGTCCCACATCAAATCTATTACTCAAATATTTTCTAAAAAAATTGCTTTCGAAAAACGGGAAGCTCTTTTTAAAATAAATCGGACTATTGACGACCTTCAGTCTGCGCCAGAAATCACACCAGAGACAAGGCAGGTCCTTCTTGAACAAAAAGAAAAACTAAACTCTATTCTAAAAAATCGAGCGCAGGGCGCCCTCATCAGGTCGAGATTTAAACACGTTAGCGAGGTAGATACCTCATCTTCTTATTTTTTCAATCTTGAAAAATCTAAATCTCTTTCTAAAACTATCTCCAGAATCCGCTTGGATTCTGGAGAAATTACTCAAACAAATTCTCTTATAAAAGCTCATGTTTCAAACTTCTATAAAAACCTTTACTCTAAAGACTCGACCGATGAGGGCGCCCGCGAAAACATTTTAAGGGACCTGCCTCGTCTCGATCCTCTAGAGGCAGAGGACCTGGAGCATCCTCTGTCTCTAGAGGAATTAGAAATAGCTGTTGGCCAACTTAGCAAGGATGAAACGCCTGGCCTGGACGGCCTGTCCGGTGAATTCTATCAAACTTTTTGGCATATTCTAAAAAATTACCTACTTTCTGTTTTAAATTATTCTTTTCTCACCGGCGGACTTCCTCGTTCGTTCAGGAGGGCGGTAATTACTCTTTTACCCAAGAAGGGAGATCTGGCTGACATAGCCAATTGGCGGCCAATCTCCCTTCTAAACAATGATTACAAAATCCTTGCAAGGTTGCTCGCTAACAGACTGAAAGAGTGCATCAGCAGCGTCGTAGGTGAGGATCAGACCTACTGTGTCCCTGGACGCTCAATCCATGACAACGTAGGTCTGATAAGGGACCTCATTGACTTTGCCAATGAAAATGATGTCCCTTTAGCCGTGGTCAACCTCGATCAGCAAAAAGTGTTCGATAAAGTTGATCGCGACTACCTCTTCGACACCATGAGAGCTATGGGCTTCGGAGACCGTTTCCTTGACTACATAAAAATCCTGTACAGTGGTTCCGAGAGTTTAGTCAAAATCTGCGGCTCTCTGATGGCCCCTTCTCCGTCGAAGGGCATCCGTCAGGGCTGCCCACTCTGGGACCGCTGTACTCAATTGCTATTGAACCTTTTAAATCGCGGTGCGAAGTCGGGAAACGGTTTCGAATGCCCGGCGCTGACGTCTCTTGCTCGGTGTCTGCGTATGCAGATGATGTTTCTGTTTTTGTCACCTCCGAGCGCGGCTTTGACGCGATCAGAGACACTTACGATCTCTTTGGTCGCGCCTCTGCCGCGCGCCTAAATACGAGAAAAAACCAGGGGTTGTGGGCAGGATCGTGGATCGGACGAAGCGACCGGCCGCTCAATTTTTCGTGGAATGACGATGGCATGTCTTTCCTCGGAGTTTACTTAGGAAATACCAAAACTTATAATGATAAAAACTGGGATATTTGCAAATCACATTTATCTGAAACCCTCGCTAGCTGGTCTGGCATCTCGACCTCCCTTTCTTTTAAAGGGAGAGTCTTGATTGCCAACCAGCTAGCCGCATCAAAAACCTTTCATTGTCTGGCGGCACTCGCTCCGCCAGACGATTTCCTAAGTGAACTCCAACGGCGGCTGGTTGATTTCATCTGGTCCAACAAGAGACACCGCCTTAAAGAGCAAATTATGTATCAGAAACCTGACAAAGGGGGGCTCGGCCTTGTTAACCTCCAGGCACGAGTTCTCACCTTTCGTTTATCTCATATTTTTCGTTACCTTAAAGGTGAATTTCACCACTCTTTTGAATTTCTTGAATATCACCTTCGTCGCTTCAAAAAATTAAATTATGACTTTCATCTCTTCTACTTGAATACTGATCCGCTTTTTGACATCGGAATGCCTTCCTATTATGGTGAGATCATGCGTGCCTGGAGGTTGTCTGGAGCTCGGTTAGAAATAATACGACTCAGTCAGCCATGTCCTTAATTTACCCATAAATACTCCTTTAATTGAAAATGCAACTGACGATGGGCGTCCCTCTCAATGCGGCTCTCGCGTGGGATTGACCTGGTGAGGGATCTCCTCAACTTCACCACTGGATTCTGGAAACAACCTAATGACGTCATCTCTTCTTCAAGTACTTCTCGTCTTCCATCTATACGTCTTCTTCAAAACAGTTTTCTTCAATACACATGACTCTCATCAGTTTATTCCCCTCCATCTTCAATGAAAGAGGATTTCTTCTGCCTGTTTCAGCACTTCAAAACCTTCCATCAAAACCAGACCGTCCCCTCAACGTCATCATCAACAACATGGACAATGCAATCTCCGCACCATCCAAATCACTCTACAACGTCATCAACACCAACGTCAACCAGCAACCGTCAAAAGAAACATCATACTGGCACAATAATGGAATCCTAGACATCAACACAAACATCCAATGGAACAATATTTACAGTCCCCCAACATCTAAAAAAGAGGGGGACCTACAATTCAAACTACTACACAACATCATCCCGTCACTTCAAGTTCTGCAACATCTCAACCCGGCTATATCTTCAACATGTGGATGGTGCGGAGATGAGGGGACGGTCTGCCATCTCTTCATCACGTGTCCGTCCATTCAACCTCTACTCAACTGCCTACATAGTCTTCTCCATCGTCTTCTTCCTGAACTACTACTGAACTTTGACCTCTACTGGGCCTTGATCCCATGTGCTAGGGGCCGCAATAGAGAGGCAGTGCGCCTGTCAAACTACCTCATCGTCAGTTGCAAATATGTCATTTATAATCTTTACAGAACCTCTCATTTTGTTGATCCACTATTAATTTTTACACACCGTATTAAAAACAAAATAATTTTCGAATACAACTACTTTAAGCTTGTCAATAATGATGATGAATTTCTTAAAAAATGGAATATAAATAATACTTTGTTCATCATCATTAATGACAAGCTGACATGGCTGATTTAAACCCGGTTAGAATTACTAAATTTGCTCCTCCTTTCCGATTTCCTCTCTTTTCTTTCTCTTATCCTTGGAAGCCACTGGAGTGGGATATAACGCCCACACCAGTAACGCCAGTGGCTTCCCCACCTCAGGGGAACCACAATGGGTTCGGCTCACGCCAAAAAACGTGTTGCCGCACCCTCCGCACTGGAACCCCTTTCCTCTTCTTTCTTTTCTCTTTTCTTTGTATTTCTCTTTTTCTGAGGAGCTTTATACTTATATTGGTTAAAGTATATTCACTTTATTCATTTGTATTTAAAATGTGTATTGTATCTGTACACTAAAATATTATTGTTTCTATTACATGTACCGAATATTTGGTCTTTTCTGTTTACTTAAAACTGTATTAATGTTTTCCAAATTGCAAAATGTTCTGTATTAATTTACTATTCTTTTATTGTAAAATTTGACTTTGTTTTTTGAATTGTAAATAAAGAATCTCATTGAAAAGTCTCTCTCTCTCTCTCTCTCTCTCTCTCTCTCTCTCTCTCTCTCTCTCTCTCTCTCTCTCTCTCTCTCTCTCTCTCTCTCTCTCTCTCTCTCTCTCTCTCTCTCTCTCTCTCTCTCTCTCTCTCTCTCTCTCTCTCTCTCTCTCTCTCTCTCTCTCTCTCTCTCTCTCTCTCTCTCTCTCTCTCTCTCTCTCTCTCTCTCTCTCTCTCTCTCTCTCTCTCTCTAATTCACACGGATGTGAAAGGGAAGCAAGTTTCATGAGACAAAACACAGACAACATGTATCTGAATAATTTCTGCCTACTCATGGGCTTATGAACATAGTCTATTTTCTGTTCCGTTTTGCATTCGAGAACCTGCTAGTTTAGAAATGCAAGGCCAATAACTACTATTTTGCATTTATACTACAGGTCCTTTAGGTTGGTAAGCAGTTTGCAACAGCTAATTCTCTATTTACTCTTGTGTTTATGTATTTGTTCATGTTTGAATATCGTAAATTTTGCCTTTGAGAAAGAACCTGCTAGGTTGGAAACGTAAGGCCAATAACTACTATTTTGCATTTATACTACAGGTCCTTTAGGTTGGTAAGCAGTTTGCAACAGCTAATTCTCTATTTATTCTTGTGTTTATGTATTTGTTCATGTTTGTATATCGTCCATTTTGCCTTTGAGAAAGAACCTGCTAGGTTGGAAACGCAAGGCCAATAACTACTATGTTGCATTTATACTACAGGTCCTTTAGGTTGGTAAGCAGTTTGCAACAGCTAATTCTCTATTTACACTTGTGTTTATGTATTTGTTCATGTTTGTATATCGTCCATTTTGCCTTGGAGAAAGAACCTGCTAGGTTTGAAACGTAAGGCCAATAACTACTATTTTGCATTATAACTTTCTTTAATAACATGTTGAATTCTCATATGAAAGTAACACTGTTCCGTTTGGAAGGAAAATACTAAAAAAATACTATAAAATAAGTAACAAAAAACTTAAACAATATATTCCAGCACCTGATAGCTTCACAAGTTTGAAATAGAAAAATAAAATTGTTTTCCTACATACCTTCTGCACATGGGTGTGAACTATTGTGTAATCCTGGCAGAGGGCAGGACCGTCCTTGATCACAAAGCCTACAGTTATACTGATGCCCCGCCCCCTCATCTGGGTTGTACGTGCCTGGGTCGCATGGGGTAGGGGAGGTGGTTGGATTGGTAGCACTACCGTGGGGACAGAAGTTACCCACGGGACAGATGATGCACTGGGTGGAGTTTTCAAAGCCGAGGGTATCACTGAAAGAGAAACAAATTTGTTGAATTTTTTCAAACATTCTGCATTTTTTAATAATAACAATGCCAAATTCTAAATCCCAATATCCTGACAGCAGTGTATTGTTGTACTTTTCTGTCAGTAGGAAATTTCATTACAGGGAAGGTATAACATTGGAAAGGTTTAACATTAATTGGTGTATGGAGAATTCAGAGCATACTGATTGAATCGTCAAGTTATAACCAACTGGCTGTTTTCATACAATACAATACAATGAAGGCATTTATATAGCGCTCTTACACAAACGGTATCACAGCGCTTTACAGTGAGATACAAGTACAATTTAAAAATACACAGTGCCTAAAATAAATGAGTCTTGAGAGATGTTTTAAATTGACTCAATGAAGAAGCATGACGGATACCAGATGGTAGTTCATTCCAAATGCTGGGTGCAGCAGTATAGAAACCCTTGTTAGCTGCAGTTAAATGTGTAGTTGGCTTTTTGAAGATCCGGGAATCAGAATTTGAACGGAGTCCACTGTGGCTAGGTTGGTATGGTAACCACTTAGTGTACTAGACAAAAAAAGTCTAAAGTTTCTGATCTCCTCGCCCGTCGACATTTAACTTTCTTCTTTTTTTTTGTGTGCTATGACATGATGTCCAATTGCAGCCAAAATTGCTGGATCGATTGGAATTCTACCATGCTGATTTTTTTCACATAGGGGTATGAACATTTACCCGATTTGTGAGGCCTCTCTTAGCCACCATACTTTGTATATATGGGAAATTTGGTCCCCGCGTATACATGTATCACGTATTTCCCTGTTGGCCAATAAAAAAAATTAAAAAGTGCATCACCACACCAATTTTGAAGCCGACCGATGACCAGAAACTGGAGATTTGTTTTTTGGGCCCTACTCAAAAGAGAATTTATTACATGGTGTCATGGCAAAAAGTTTGTACTTATTTATCCTTTACACCATGCAAAGCTACAAGTCTTAGGTACAATATTGTAATTATAAACTGTAAGTAAGCACTACGTGTACATCTCAAAAGGCTTGCCCAATGACATTTGGCTAGTTAGAATCCTACATAGCAGCGGGTACCGCAATATGTAAAGACTGATGAAATTGATAACAATCCATTTGATTTTGCCCTTAATCCATCAACATACAGTAAAAAGATACCCCAACTTTGAAGGATTTGGTACAGTAGCGAATGCAAAGCATCTGTGGCTTGGCTATACACAGTCCTGAATCCATCAAATGCAACCGGTGGAGTTTGATGGATTTGGTACAGTGGCAAATGCAAAGCATCCATGGCTTGGCTATACACAGTGCTGAATTCAACAAAAGCAGCCGGTGGAGTTTGATGGAATTGGTACAGTGGCAAATGCAAAGCATCCGTGGCTTGGCTATACACAGTCCTGAATCCATCAAAAGCAGCCGGTGGAGTTTGATGGATTTGGTATGATTGATTGATTGAATTAATTCGGATAAAAAGATGACAAAAATACAAAACACATTAGAAAGATAGGAGAAAACATACCAAATTTATACAAGGATAACCCAAAAAGCCAATAACATATAAGCTTATTTCCATTGGGGTCCTTAATTTTCATTGGGGTCCTTGGGGGTACACATGGCTACATGCTCTATTCGCTGGGCTATACTGTGGAGTACTGAATCTGCCAAAATAAGGCAAAACAAGGAGAAGGATTTTGAAGGATTTGGGGTAATTAGGGTTGATACACCAATGTATCGTGGATTTTTTTTCACAGACACTCGGAAAGCACTATATGTATGTGTATACAGTGCTTCTGACACAACAATTACATCAATCTATACCGAACATAGATCTGTATGCAGCCGTGTTAGTCAGGTAGAATAAGATATATATATATATATATATATAAAAATGGTAGTACTTTTAAGACTAACTAAACTTAACAATAGGCATAAGCTTTCATAGCTACAGCTACTTCATCAGATTGCATCTGATGAAGTAGCTAACAACTATAACTCTTATCTATGTTAGTTAGTTAGTCTTAAAAATACCTACCATTATATACAGGTGTCCCCATAAAAGTATACCGAGATAAAATTACTGTAATGGCAAAACTACTTCATATATGGGAAAGAGAAATATATCTCTAGAAAGGCAGAATGTCCTCTTTGCAATAGTATACAGCTTGTGATGTTATTGACACAGATGAGTGAACAAATTAGACAGATGTTAAGGGTACTGAAAGCAGGACTGTGACAAGTTTGCATATTTGAATAACAAAGGTCCAAAAAGCATTTTAAAAACCTGCACATTAAACTTTTTGAGGTAAGTAGCGAAAACAAAGCAGATTACATTGTTTTAGGTACATTCCTTGTTTTCAAGAATGTGTTGAAAAAACAAAGGCATTTGGTATTCTGCACACTTGCATGGT
The DNA here is from genome assembly GCA_029582265.1 of Zoroaster sp. YZ-2022. Lineage (NCBI taxonomy): Eukaryota > Metazoa > Echinodermata > Asteroidea > Forcipulatida > Zoroasteridae > Zoroaster > Zoroaster sp. YZ-2022. Next base: position 45,580,104 of record CM055816.1, read on the forward strand.
TGAGATTTGTTGTTCAAATATGCAAACTTGTCACAGTCCTGCTTTCAGTACCCTTAACATCTGTCTAATTTGTTCACTCACCTGTGTCAATAACATCACAAGCTGTATACCATTGCAAAGAGGACATTCTACCCTTTCTAGAGATATGTTTCTCTTTCCCATATATAAAGTAGTTTTGCCATTACAGTAATTTTGATCTCGGTATACTTTTTATGGGGACACCCTGTATATATATATATCTTGTCAATCTATACATAAGATATACATGTACTTTATATATCTTGATTGTAAAGATCTATTAGGGATTCTGTGCTTCACATATACAACTGTACATATGCATTACACTATGAACAACTTCACCTTGAAAATACAGTACCCTGAAAATCCATTTTGCCTTGTAATTTCACTGCAATTTCACAGTGTCTCTTCCTCTCAGATATTGGCAATAATGTCCACAGTGATTTTACGGCAAATTCATGGTGGTCTCGAGAATTAATGAGCTGCCCCAAAACTGCCACGAGAAGTTCATGGCATTTTCACAGCGTTTTCACAGCGAAGGAATTCCAAGAGTATTTCATGGCATTTTCACGGTGTTGTGTCATCATGAAATTGTCGCGAACTATTTATTTCACGGTAAAACAGATTTTCAGGGCATTTTCAGAGTCAAGTTATTCATAGTGTTATGAGCATGTACATATATAGTACATGAAGTTTATAATTATTTGTATTAAAGTAATGTAGATTTTGAAGGCAACTCCGGCCCTGAGTACATACGAACCTTGGAACTATTAAGCTTGGCCTAGACTTGAACCACTAATGTGCAATTGTACATTGTATATTGTCTGGTTAATCATTAACACGTCAAGTCTGCACCTATGACTTCTGTAAAATTCCTATCATGTTTTAGTAACTGCGTTGTTTCCTGGTACCTTGCACATGGCTCATCACGTGTGCCTTATACACAGCTAGATGGTATAGCTGTTGGTATAGCTGTTGGATACCAATGCACTCTCCATGTCGCATGATCTGAAGTTTGACAAGGAAACATTGTGTTTGCGTCACTTTTTCACCATTTCAGCCAACGCCCTGTGCCACTACTGATGTGTTCAAGATTTTGCCAATTTTAATTCAGCTAAATTCTGTTTAACTTCACTTCATTTTCTGAGAAGTCTACTGCATCTTGTATGGTAAGTGTTTATAAACCACCAGACAACATTTATAATTGAACACTTTGGACAGAAAAATCTCAAACTTTTCTATGTCTGGTGATAGCAATTAAAATGTACACACACAGTCGTGCATTTCAAGATGTTTGAGGACCTGTTTTTCCTCTATTGTCTGGACTCAAATTTTTTGAAATAATCTATATTGGTTTTGTTGACGTCTTCTGAGGACAACGAAGAACAAAGAATCGCCGTCCGAGGATCTATTATTCCCTTTCTTATGTCCTCGTATGGTTTGCAGTGCAAACAAACACACACACACCTGTATATTTATATATAAATTAAATCTGGAGGGTGGCCTTAGCTTTCGATCCAAACCGGACATTCATCAGAGGCATAGACAAGGTACAAACAAAAATACATATCCATTTATAGGGAAAAGAGAAAGAAAAGGATCATGGGAGGAATAAAAAAAAAGCGGGAAAATAGTTGCCGATCTGGCAAAGCCAATAGGAGTGTGGGAAGTAAACAAAGGAGGAATTCGTGAATCACACAATAGGACTGGCTGTATGGTAGATGCGGGTAGCGAGCAAAGAAGAATTGGCTAATGCCGGACTCGAACCCGCTACCTCTTGAATACCAGACGAGCGCTCTACCAACTGAGCTAACCAGCCCCTATGTTGGTGGGCAGTCCACTTATGCCAATTATCTATTGCTCTATGGGGCCAGGTCAGAGGCCAAACCATATCTGCCGAGTAGCCAGGGTTCAAGCCCCGGTCAGATGCAAACAACCCGGGTAACGGCAGTAGCGGGGATCACACAATTAACGGGACATAAGCCTTTTATGTGGTTGTACACAAAGTAGATTTATATGGAGAAACTGACCTGAAATATTATATAAACGGTTCGCGAGCAAAGAAAAATTGGCTGATGCCGGACTCGAACCCGCGACCTCTCGAATACCAGACGAGCGCTCTACCAACTGAGCTAACCAGCCCCTATGTTGGTGGGCGGTCCACTTATGCCAATTATCTATTGCTCTATGGGGCCAGGTCAGAGGCCAAACCATATCTGCCGAGTAGCCAGGGATCAAGCCCCGGTCAGATGCAAACAACCCGGGTAATTGCAGTAGCGGGTATCACACAATTAATGGGACACATGCCTTTTATGTGGTTGTACACAAAGTAGATTTATATACATTATATACACACATTTTAGTTCACTGTTGAGTGTCAATATGGTTATCCTGGAAAGCGGATGTTTTGATCCTACTGTAGTCAATTTATTTTTATTGACAAAAACAATTTGTAAAACTTGTCCCTTGTGTATTATTTTATGATTCAAGTAAGTTTAAGGTAAACCATTGATCATAAATGACTTCATCATCAGTGATCATTCACCCAGTCTTTTTGAATTCTCATTCATTTCTAAACAGAATAAAATGGCTACCAGTACTGGGGACTTAGGACCCTTGCAGAAGATAAGCCGGTATCATCTTGAGTGTGACATATGTCATGACCGATACAAGCAACCCAAAATACTGGATTGTTCTCATAGTTTCTGTGAGACCTGTTTAGATGAATACTGGGACATCACCTGCAGACGCACTCCAACAATTCCTTGTCCTGTTTGTCGTCAGAAGATTCTCATTCCATCGACAGGCATTCAGGGACTCAAAACCAATTTTCACTTGATTGGCATCGTAGATGAGGTATCACTACAAGAGAAAGTTGCCTGTTCAGGTAACTCCAAGCCACTCTGTGAGTTATGTGATGGAGGCAATGAGGATCTTCATCGATGTCTTGACTGTGCACAAAATATTTGCTCTAACTGCAAAAAGACACATCTGCGAAGCAAAGCAACATCCAATCACAATGTAGCTACACTGGAGGACATACGTAAGGGTAAGGCAACAGTGAAAAGACCAGAAGAGGCTTCTACATGTCACAAACACAAGGGAGAGATCAATCGATTCTACTGTGAGACATGTCAAGTCTTAATCTGTCGAGACTGTACCGTTGTGGACCATCGTCACCCTGAGCATCAGTACATTGACAGTGCAGAAGCTTCTCTGAAATACAAGAAGGCTATGAAAGATATCTTGCCAGTTTGCCTCACAGAAATAAAGGAACTGGAAGAATCTTTGGCTGCTTCATCTCAAGCTAAGCAAGAATTCAGAGACAAAGTCATAAGAACCATGAAAGAGGTGAAGGAGACAGCAGATCAGATCAGAGCAAAGGTTACACAGCTGAGGAGAATAAGATGATTGAAGCCATCAAGACCCTTGAACAGGATCGTATGGCAGCATTTGATGAGCATGAGAAAGCAGTGGGTATGATGCTACAAAGGAAACAACATTCTCTGGACACGGCCAATGATGTTACAAATACAGCAACAGACAGTGACTTCCTGTCACTGTATCCCATCATCAGTAATGACTTGAGATCACTGACCAATCACCGCCCTCCTCTGATTGATGGCAGACTTTCATATCTGCGGATCAATCAGAGTAAGAGGGTTGGTGATATCAGTCTGGGTGAGCTGGAGCTGGAAGACAGCAAGTGGGAGCTACGTCATGAGTTTGGCAAGAAAGGACGTGGACATACAGAATTCAATGCGGCATGGGGTATTGCTGCTCATCAACATGATCAGCTTGCTGTGACAGACTTCCACAACAGACGAGTGGTAATCTACAGCAGTACAGGCCAACACCATAGAACCATTGACATGGAAGCATGTAAGTGTGTCACACACTATTATACATACACAATGTGGTTTTGACAACTGCAGACATTCAGTACAAAAAGTGTACAACAAAATATTGAACATATTTAAAAGTGATGCTAAATTCACCCACTTAAACTAACACAAGTGTTCTAGTCAATGAATGTACATGTACTTAAAAATAATTATTTCATTAAATTTATGAAACATTATATATAACATTATATATGATACTGGTAATCAGAATATTTGCAATACTCTTACAAATGATATATATTCAAGAAGAATTCTTCAAAATCTTCATCAATTTTCATTTTATGAGCATAATATATTTAATTAAATAATATTTTGCCTAAAGCTCATGCAATATTTAATTGATCAGGAACAACATGTATTATTAATAGTGATTTTGAATTGCATTGTTCACAGTTCATATTACAGAATATAATTCTACAGAATGAGGCTATAGTGGATGGTGTGATGTATTTCCACATTCAAATGTATTCACTCAGAATAAATGAATATATAAACAAAATAACAATTATCCACTAATAGAAATGTATGATACATGCATTTGATACATGACATTTATGATACAGTTATTACTTAAAAATGTGTTCTTATTTGTTTTTTCTAATACAGGTCCAGTTGCCATTACAAGTGTCAACAATCACTTAGTAGTAGCACATGCCACCAACCAAGTCAAGATGTACAAGGAGGATGGTACATCACTTCAGTTCACCACCCTGCCACTGAATGAGGTTGGTAAGACTGATGTGGGCATCAGAGATGTTACAGCCAAGAAGGATGGTAACATTCTTGTAGGCGATGTAAAGAGAATGGTAGTGACTGTGCACAGGTCCACTGATGGTGGACTAATAAGCACCATGCCAGTCACTACACGACCCATCTACTTGGCTGTAGACAACAGTGGCAGAGTGGTGGTTAGTGGTGGAGGTCAACAACACGTGGCTGTCATTGATAACAATGGGTCTACACTATTCACCATAACACCAACCATTGATGGTGAGCAAGTCAAACACTGCAAAGGTGTATGCTGTGACACATCAGGTTTATACATTGCAATGTTCAATGATCCTGACACTGGTCATATTCACCACTATGATCCCAATGGGAGATTTATCAGCTGCATTGCTAAGGGTCTGTATGCACCACATGGGATCACATTCACATCAGATGGGAAACAGTTGGCTGTGGCTGACTTTTACTCAGTCAAGATATATTATATTGTATGATATCATCCAACTTGGATGATGTTGAATGGCAATCTATCTTGCTGGTCACATGGTACAATTTACATACATGTAGTTCATATTTCATTTCTCAATGTTGTAACAAACTTTCCATAAGGCATGAAGCCAACTAAATTACACCTCACCTTCTTTAGAAACTTGTATTTGGGGTTTAAATTTGGCAAGTCATTGAGTTAATAATAATAATAAAGATTTGTAGTGCGCACATATCCACTCTGCTGGGCACTCAAGGCAGTGATTTGATTTGATTTCTTTTTGTATTTTTTTTTTAACATTAAAACAATTCACAGCTCGAAACAGTCATTGTTTCAGCTTTCTTCAGCTAAATGCAGTGTATACCTTTGTCATTCCTAATAAACATCAATGTTCAGATTTACATAAAACTTACTTAAGTTGGTGTAAAGTTGATGATGGTATCAAACAAATGTATAGTGATATGGAATTTTATCATGAAACAATAATAGTAATTATCAATGTCAACAGGATGCGCTATTGCTCCTTAGCAGTCGGTTTCATATCCTTGTTTATTTTATTGTCGGCGTAGCTATATTGGAGTACGATGTACAAAATAGCATGGGGTCACAATATTACTCAGATCATTTAAAGTTTGTTAGTTTTATAAGACAACAAAATGTTCATTTTACTCTTACAAAATGTTATGGGTAAACAATTCGTTTAATTCTGATGTATTGTAAGTTAAACGTTTAAACTGTTAAGTAGTTCTTGGTTGGTGCGGAAGGTTACGTACAAGGACTCTGACGGAAAAGGTCAGGGAGGATGAGAAAGGTTGCTGACCTGTGTTTTTTTGCTCGTTCAACTCGCGGTCCACAAGTAGCCGTTTTTGTGGACAGCGGGAAGATTATTTTTACATTCCACCCGTTTGAGTGGCGTTTGCCTAATGATACAAGGGTAGTTGGCTAGGAAGGAAAAGCACTTTTTATAGCATTGGCTGGTAAGTCAGAATAACTTTTAAATCATAATCTGGACATTCACTTTATGCTCTAATTGAGGGTCATGTTTGGAAGTGTAAAACATGCGTTGTAAATGAACAATGTTCATAGGTCTACATGTTACACTTTTAATGAATAATACATGTATGTATACTTTAAATAAACAGGTTTTTTCTTCAGCTAAATGCAGTGTATACCTTTGTCATTCTCAATAATCATAAATGTTCACAAACTTACATAAAACTTACTTGGTGTAAAGTTAATGATGGTATCAAACATATCTTGAAATATTTCTGTCTGAGGTGATATCCTTTCAAAGAAATGTCAAATGTTATTCCCCAATTATACATGTCTGTATTTTTCTGTATTTTACATTACAATGAACGTTGTGTTCACCGATTGAAAGGTTTGAAAGTATTTTCTTGTTAACATTAAAATGTACTTTTTTAAATACTCGTTTTCAGGGTTTCTTTAATTCTTTTTTATTTTTAAATATAAAAAAAAATTAATGAAAAGTCAAACTGTCATTGTTTAAGCTTTCTTCAGCTTAGAGCTAAAGGCAGTTTAATAACTAATGTGGCAAAAAGTAATGTCTAGTACAACAAAATGGGCGGCAAATTCATCCAAAATTGTTTATTTTTACATATTGGTTTTGGTTTATAGCCAGTTAGTAAATTTCTAAATGGTTAGTGCAGATCGGTCAGTAAACCGGTTAACTGTCCGGATCGAAAGTTAATGTATATCTAAATTGACTTGAAGTATGACAAAGCAGAATGGTAGTTTACCAATGATATTTTTACCCTTTAATTTCCCAAATTTTTTAATAAATAAAAGAATTGCTGTTTCAAAGTGATCACCGACTACAGTAACCTGTAGTATCAATGTAATAATGGTTGTTAGTGACCTTTAAGAAAACCCTGTTAGGGTCATTAACCTTTGACCTGTAACTACCATTGTTTTATATTGACTTTGCTCATGCAAAATTGTATAAATATTACTCAAATTTCAATTGCTTTGTATTATATTATGCTCATAGTAAAATAATTTCTTGTTATTCTTGTTTAAACTGATGAATAATTGTGTAAATTATTCCTTTTTAGTCCCAAGTCAGTCTGTCAAACAGTGAGATGACCACAAATTCATCATTTCAAACTGTGACATAAGGAACTGAGTCCATTCAAGGACTGATGAATATGTATGAGTCAATAGATCTTAGTGTAATTAATAATACATTACATTTATGAATATTCATATTTCACCTCAATTACAATTAATATTCTGTGTTTGTCAAACACTTGTTAAATGCATTGACGTACATACGCAGTGCTGCTAGCTAGCCTCATTTGCATATATGTTACATAATGTCCAAAGACATTTACTAGTGCACAATGCCCACCTGTTGGTACACTGTATATTGTTAGTATTAGATCAGCCTTATATGAATAAGCATTATGCAAAACCTAGAATTGAAATTTCAATCAAATGTTTAATTTGATCTTTCAAGCTGAAATACATGTAATGTAATCTTTTTCCTAGTTCTTTGTCTTTCTTTATCATTCTCATTTGATATATGATAGTTGCGTTCAAAAAGTCATGTAGAAATCCCATAGAAATATAGGACACCCACATGTACATATATATGTATAAGAAGCCTACAATCACTATGAATAACTTTACCCTGAAAATGCCCTGAAAATCCGTTTTGCCGTGAAATAATTGTATTCACCACAATTTCACTGCAATAATGTTCGCAGTGATTTCAGGGCAAATTCACTGCGCTCTCGAGAATTGATAAGCTGCCCCAAAAAACTGCCACAAGAATTTCACAGTGTTTTCATGGCATTTTCACAGCGAAGGAATTCCAAGAATATTTCATAGCATTTTCACGGTGTTGTGTCGTCATAAAATTGTAGTGAACTATTTATTTCTCGGTAAACGGATTTTCAGGGTAAAGTTATTCATAGTGAATCGTATATGAATTCTATGTGAATCGTATATGAATGCGAAATGAATCCTGACAGCTCTACCAAATATTGGGATCCAAACTTTATTGTTTTTGGATAGAATATTAAATAACTTGTTTAGGTAAGCTAAAAAGCACTGGCTGTGGCTGATAATAAAAATAATAAATTATGTCGTATTCTGTGTACCATCATTTTGTTTCCATTTTGAAGCCGTATGTTTGGTAAACAGTTTCCTGACTTTACTTGTAGGTAATCCTCAAAATATTGTCATGAAACAAAGAATATGTTGAATGACTAAAATAATTACTGAAATATTAAAATAATAAATTCACTTTAACATCCGATCAATCAACTATACACATTGTCTTTAAGACAGACCAGAGAGTCTGTGGCTAGACTAGTCAGTATTTGGTACATGTACCTTGGCATTTATATGAAAACTGAACATAAACTGGCTAGACTTCATTACACACAAAGCTATAAAGGTTTTTGTCAATAAAAAAATGTAATTCACTTTCATCACTTCATCAAGTTCAAAAATCGGAGATCATTGGCTAATACCATACACAAAATTATGTGTGTGTTTTCATATAAATGAATGATTAAACCCCCCTTCCCTCATCACATCATGGCTATGTGTCTGATCCTCACAGAGTACATGAATAAATAAATTATATCCAATCCAAAACACCATTAAAACACTGTTTATTTAACTACTTAATTATGCAGCTTTTATAGCGCAGAACAAATGTCAAAGTTCATATTATTCATAAGTAGGTAACCTTAAATATGCAGTATATTAATTGTAAGCAGATCTGACGAGACTTGACTTTTATGTCATGTAATGGTTCATTCCATGTCTTTTTATGACTAAGGATGATCAGAGCATCATGAGGACGATCAGAGCACACTGATCGAAATGTCGAGTTGTAACCTCCAGTTCTTTTCATAACGAATTGCTACTTAATAGAGAATTTCACATGGCGTCACCACAAACAGTCTTTACTTAATACATAGAGACATCATGTTTCTAAAACTTTGAATAATAACTCAGTCTGCCATGGTTAACATAGAACTCTCCAGAGACATCATGATTCTAAGAATTTTCCTGGAGTAACATGACTAAATTGATTAATTTCATGACCCTATTATTCATCAATGAATGTATTTTGAGACCATACAGTCTTTACAGATGATATAAATATCATATCACATGGTTACTTCTACAGTTCAATCAATTGAATTATGGTATACAAATGAGGTAAGTGTTGTTGACCAAGGTCATCAAAACACAATCAAATTTCCTGTCAGCAGAAAAGACTTAAAATGTCATTTTAAAGAAGCAATTAATCCTAACCAGTAATGTACTTATTAAGAAGATGTGCAATTAAGGGTTGGGAGAATATGGTTTCAATTGGGATGATAGTGTAGATGACATCTACCCTGTGATCTGTACTTTGACATCAGCCACATCATACAATGTGACAAGTATTTGCAGTGTAAGTTTGAATATCCTGATGGTAGCTTATTTCTTTGTGAGTGATTCTGTGCAACACATGTACAATTGTACATGTAGATTACCATTTCCTCTTGTTAGCTACTTTATATAAGGAAATGATTTGAGCTTGGTTTGGTTTATTTGCTCATTCAACATCACAATCAAGTACAGTACAATCAATAGAAATAAAATGTCAAGACAGAAAACAAAAGTGGTTGATAAACCAGGATATGACCCCATAAACCTATACAAATGGGTCCTTGAATAAAAAGATTGGAACTAAAGACAATAGAAATAACATTAAAAAAATTACAAACCAGATAAAAATCAATAAATGTTTATACATGAAAACAAACAAATTCGGACAAATTCAGACAAGGGCAAGAAATGGATTGGAAGACTAGAATAAAACATTATAAAAATAAGACACACTTCAAGATGGTACTCTTGAAAAAGAGTATGAGAAGGCATACACAAATCAAGATGAATTGCACAAGAAAATAAAGAAAAAACAAGAATGCACTGGAACATTTATAATAAAAATACTAGTTTGAATACAATTTGACAACAGAACAACAAAATTATATACATTTCTCAAAGAATACACATTAAAATATGTACCACAGTGTAGCTTTAGTGTACATGTACTTTCAAAACTATTCAGCCTGCCCTTCACTTGAACCAGGATTTACCATTGTTGAAAATTGTGCACATATTTTCTGGTTCATGAAGTGTGTCAACTCTGCATTGGTGTATTTCTGTACAATCCTTTGTGAGTTTCAATGGTTACTACATGTATGTAAAGTTGTTCCTGGTACCCATTTGGTCATGAATGTTCTACCCTGTTTATTGGACACCAATGAACTCTCCATGTCACATGACATGAAAGTTTACACAAGGAAACTGTTTGCATCACTTTTTCACCATTTGAGCCAAGGCCCTGTGCCACTATTGATGGGTTGAAGATTTAGCCAATTTGAATTCAGTTTAATTCTGTTTTAAGTTCTCATTTTTTGAAATGTCTACTGCATCTTGTATGGTAAGTGTATGTAAACCACCAGACAGTTTTTAGCAAAACGCGATATAACCACTATATAAACTCAATCATTATACATGTTTTATTCCAAACTGCGATAAATGCCATGCCAGCTACTCTGCAATCTGCAATATATCCTCTCAGCCAAATGGATATATAGCATTTTGCTATGAAACTCTTCATATGTATACTGCATCTTGCTTGGACAGTAGGACTCCATTTATTGACATAACATTTGAACATTAACCCTTCTGTGACTGCAAGAGTCAAAATCTGTCAAAATGTTGATACCTGTATACTTGCCAAGGTATATCTAATGCACTTAAAGGTCCTATGAATAAGATTTTTTTTTCCATTGTAAATTATAAAATATGCACACATTAACCTATAAATGTAATTTAAAAAAAAATGTATTGGAGATTTACATCGCAAAAAAAAAAAAAAAAATTTGGGATGAACCCGCACCCCTAAAAGGGGACAAATTTGTGAAGTAGACCTAGGAACATGCTGTTTGTTGGCACGCATCGATAGATACATATGAATGATACAACGTGCAAACTTATATATGTAACTGTTTTTGTTGTTATGCCGCCAAGGTGTATTGTTGCTGATTACAGCAACACTTCTAAAGAATGGTGTCAGTCTGCACAGATTCCCATCAGATCCAAAATATCAACGAATTTGTTTGGACGGCTGCAGTGAAGCATACCAGAGCATAATGGTCAGGAATGTGCATTGTCAATGTCCTTTGTCATTTGGTGCCTACATGTAGGTCACGAAATGCGATATCAAAAGGGACAATACAAATTTTGGGGACAAATTAAATTGTTATAACTTATAAAAATAGTAAGTATTATGTTTTATTAATACAAACCATATATTAAGCCCCAAAAATGTAGTGTGAAAAATTACCATTTCATAGGACCTTTAAAAAGTCAAACACTGCCAAACCTGATGTGTGGTAAGTACATTTACAGGTTAAAATGAGTTGGCCGCTTTTGATTGGTAAAAGCATTGTCTGGTATTGTTCAGGGTGGTCAAAATAACAGTAAAAACCAGTCAGAAATGCCCCTGTGTACACATTTGGGTCAACAGTCAAAACAGGCAGTTGACTGATTTTGACCTCTATAGCTACGTTCTATACAGTAGGAGGGTTAACACAACTAGTTAGCGAGTGAGCGCCTAACATGCAGCCACTCATAACAGCCCTCTAGTTTTTGTGCTAAGTAAGTGTTTTGTAACTACAAGTTTGTCTTCATTTTTATACTGGTGGATTTCTTATTACACCTGGAATCTACTGGACGTTTTATGTGAGTATTGGTACATTTGTCTTCTTATAATAAGTGGAAAACTGTTGTATTTTGTCTGTCTCTGCTGTAAGATTTTACTGTGTAGTGGATACACATCTTGTATCTTCATTTTTGTGTGCAGTCAACCCTGACTTAGAGTATAACCTGTAGCTTGACCACAAGCCTTTTGTTTGGATCAATAACTTTGTGATTAGACAATGGAGGTCTACATTCTGTTTATTCTGATCTTGCTATCTGAACTATTGTGTCTCAATGACTCATCTTTAGAATATGGCTACAGCATGCAACTTACAGCTTGTGCGCTACATAAAAAACAACAAATCCGCCATCTTAATTTTTTGAGTTGTCCTATATCATATTATGATAATTCATCTGCCACCTTTCACATGGAACTCTTAATTTCTGGTGACATAAACCCAAACCCTGGACCTGAAACACGGACCAACATCCCCACCAACGCCACTCATAGATCAGCTCCATAAAATTTCCTACAGCCGCAATGAACTACTCAATCTTCGCAATACTCCATGTACTGATGCAGCTTTATCTTATTCAGCATTGACTCAATTGAACTGTCTTGGAATACTTGCCAATCAACTCCAAACATACCGCCGCACACATAGAGGTAAAAAAGCTGGTCGCCGTAGAATGGACAGACTTACACAACTAGCACTCCGGCCTTACCAACCCCCAACAGTGAACTTAACCACATCAACAAGCGACATTGGCATAACTTCAACTCCAAATGTTCATGATGAGTCTAAACTTCAACTCTGTGTCTTGAACACTCAATCCATATGTAACAAATCGGATGAATTTGTTGACTTTGTACTTCAAAACAATTTGGATCTTGTTGCTATATCTGAGACATGGTTTAAACCTGATGATGACTTGCTACCCCGCGAGTGCACTCCTGCTGGCTACTCTCTCCATCATATCCCCAGACCAAAAAAGACCGGTGGAGGGGTTGCACTTCTCTTTAGGTCCAGTTTATATGTCAGTATGAGGTAACATGCAACTCTAGATCTGTTCGCCTTGTTAATATATATCGACCAGAAAGGGATGTTGATGGTAAACATGTACATTTCTCCATTTTTCTGCAGGAATTTGAGAAATTAATTGTGGATTATCTCTTGCACCCATCTGACATTATTTTAACCGGCGATTTTAACATTCATATGGACATCACTTCAATTATGCAAATCAGTTTAAAGATCTGCTCTCTGCTCATGGACTTATCCAGCACATCACAGCACCCACTCATCGATACGGTCACTGTCTTGACCTCATGATAACGCGTGAAAATACTTCACCTCTCATCTCAAATGTAACTATCCATCCTGGCTTATCTGATCATTATGCAATCGTGACAGATATGAACCTTAAAAAACCTCCCATACCTACCATTTCTGTAACTACTCGCCACTGGAAAAAGATTTATGTCATGATATTGAATCTCAACGGGAAAATGTAAACCTTGAATATGGTGAGCTGGATTTTTGTGTCAATCTATTTGAATCTACTGTCTCTAACATCTTGACTGCAGTGGCGCACCCAAGGGGGGGCTCGAGCCCCCCCCAAGGGCCCGCTGATGTTTTATTTTATTTTTTTTAAAGAAGGGGCCGAGAAAGAGAGCAAAATCTGAGCCCAAGTCTTGTCTACAGAGGAGTTCGGCAAGGAGTAGGGCAGTGGTACAAGGGATGGGGACTCAGGAGACTCAAGCTCCCTTCCAAAAGTTTTCCATTTATTCCACTCACTATTATATTTTACGGCGTTGCGTATGCATGTGCATGTAAGCTTGAAGGGCCACCAGTATATATAACAAGCATTTTAGACATTCTCCCCCCTGCCATGGTGCACCCTGATCAGGGAGCAGCTTTACTTAATTTTATTTTCATTTTCTGTTGTCCGTTTCTCTTGTTGAGGTCGTTGACTGTCGTTGAGGTTACTCGTAAATGTTTTTAAAATTTAAACATCGCATTATAATCAACTCCTTTCAGTTTGTACACAATGGCCCAGGATCGGTTTTAATTTACAAAGATTATGCGACACTGTTTTAGCAAACACCGATTGGATAATATTGGAGATTTGGTTTTGCCCGTGTAAATTCGTGTTTGAGAAAATTTAGCTCCGAAGGCCCTACCGGATTGATCACAAACTTTACGTCCGCGCAATGAAAATATTTAAATATAGAAATCTTGCAGACGAAACAATTAGCTCAAGTTCTTTTACTTCAAGAGGAGGAAATTATATGGAAGGGTAAAACCCTACGAGAGTCTGAATCAAAAGTCATGT
>CM055816.1:45594817-45661025 GCA_029582265.1 Zoroaster sp. YZ-2022
TGCAAAGATGCTAGATGATTATGTCATATGTGTTTATAACTTGTTGTGTGTCAGATCTACTGGCCGTACTAGCCGCCAGTGACGTCAAGAGGTCATATGCATATCATTATCATACATAAGCAGTTTTTGACTTTGGGCTGAAAAAGCCGCGCGCGAAGCAGTGCATTTTTGACTTGAATTTTCTGTTACTAAATACATTTTTTAAGCGTAAAATAGTTACAAATCGGTATCTACGATGTCTAATTAGCCATAAAAATGTATTCACTGAAATATTAAGTCCACTTTAGAAGGGCTCTTTAAAGATGAATCGCCTGTATTTTCGCCATTTTACCATCAATTTCAGGTGCACTTACTTTTAATGACACATTTTTCAAACTTTATTCGTGAAGAACATGGTTTTAATATAACAGTATCTCTAAAAACTCCCGGGTCAAAATGTTGACCCTTTTTCCGGGTCAAAATAAATTGACCCTTTTCTGGGTCAATTTTATAGATGGTTGACGTCATGCAATGTTTTGATTGGACAAAAACTGGCACGTGGTATATGACGTGCGGTATGCGCGGCTCAAGTTACATTTTCGAAGGTACTGTGTCCGCCATCTTTTCTAAATGCTTGTCGTGTACGCAGTGAGCAAGTAACGTTAAAACTAGTCATGATTCAGTATCAACTATCATGGATAAATTTGTTCAAGAAACGTTACAGAAATGGGAGCTTTCTCCGTATCTGACTGCATTTGAAGGTATGTTCAACTTACATTGGTGCTTATTTAATAGTAATACATTGTACAAATGTAACGTTAACGGGATTTTTATGTTGGTGGCCGTCGTGGATTGATCTCGAGAGGGGTCCGATCTCGATAGCCTAAGTAGGCCTAACGGTGTACAAGCCAACTCGTACTCATTTTGGTCAACTCGTAAATAAAGATGATTGTGTTCAATTATTTTACCAAAAAGGTAAACTAGTGTTACTAATGACGGTTAAGTCCTACGCTGACATGGCTGAGAGAGTGGTTATGTTTGAATGAGTACAGTTTTAAAGCTGCCCAATAAATAAATAAAAGTGAACAGTTTTTGCTTGGATCCAAGATTTTCATTGAACTAAGACTATTACTAGTAAGAGTAACATTAAAATTTAAGAGTTAGTGTGAACTGTACCCTTTTTTTTATTATAGTACTACAGTAGTACTACTACTGCGCTACACTCATGTTATGTTAAATCATGGAGGTAGAATAATGTTAGTAGGCCCTAGGCCCTAACAAGTAACTGTTATTAATGTGCAGTTATTGTGGGATTTTAAAAATTGTTTATTGACCGAGTGATACATCTAGTTCACTCACATGAAACATGAATTACATATGTTTGGTTATAGGCCTATAATTATTTTATTCAAGATACAAGTTTCATGTAGCAGTGTCAGTGGTTTCCCATACTTTGTGTGCTGCAAAACGTTTTGGTCCTTAAACGTTAATGTCCAAGTGCCATAAAATTCAGTAATGTTATTACATTACCTATTTCGGAAAGAATGTCGTTTCCGACTACCACTTTTTAAGGTTTTTTGGAATTTTTTTGCAACCACTTACCAGTTTAAAAACATGATTTTTATCAATTTTTTGGGGTACAGAAAGCGAATATTAATGTATCTTTAAAATCCACTTTTATGATGTTTTCGGACTTTATTTCCCTTCTTAAAAAAATCTTTCCCTTCAGAAAGTCATTGTATAGCAATTTATTTCATGAAATAAATATCCTGGAATCATTTGAAGTATATGTCCATCATCATCCAGATGTTCTCCACCTTACTCGGTAGGTTAGATTACATTACTGGTTATATTTGACGAGAAAGTGGCGGTCGGATACAACATTCTATCTCCTATTTCCTAAGAATTATCAAACCGAGTACTTGCAAGTAATATTAAACTGTGACATGTAGTTGATGGTCACTGCACATCATCAACTGCACATCTAAACATTATTTAATATTTTGTTTGTTGATTCATGGAGGAAAGAACACAGTGTTCCTCCATGGTTGATTACCGTTCATGTACTTGTATATGTACAGTGCCAGTGTTTTCCCAGTGCCAGACCATGATTGTCAATTGCGTACAGTAAACATACACTTCAGAACAGCAGGATACTACATGCTAGGGTATTATATTACTCCCCATTATTGTTTGATGTCATTGGCACCTGTACATTATTATTTAAAATTCTCAGCACTGCACCACCTTTCCCTACAACCAATTGTTTTTGTTTTTAATAATTTTTTAGAGAATGCTGTGGATCAGGATAGTTTTCTGCTTCTTGATACATGTATTGAATCACTGAAGGAATTGATACCCCATGTATAAAGGACCTCGAATGAAATTTATGAGAAATTTGAAGCTGTTGAAGTTATTCAAGGAAGGTGAAGATGACAGCCAAAAAGTAAATGTGCAGTATAATAGTACATAATTAATACATCCTGTATTGTTGCTGTCAAGAATAATCTTAGAAACTTGTTCCATTTGGACATGGAATTTTCATTCATGGGTTTGTTTTCTTTACTAGCTTGTGGCAAATTTGAAACAATATTGTTAATATCCTGGATAGGTGAGGTCTGTTTTTGGTGACTAGGGCCAAAACTATTCAATAACACTTTCCTTCCCATTCATAATTTCCTTTTGTTGACAAAGGTGAAAAAGTAAGTTATTTACAGAGGCAATATTGTCACAATCAACAGGGCATGGAATCAGAATGCTTGTTTTAGATGAACTCGGTGACTGAAAATAATTCCCCACATGATAAGGTCATTACTGTTGCTGCATAAATGAGCCAGTAATTTTCAATCTTAAACTAGAACATTGATTCCATGCCATGTTGAAAGTGTACTCTGATCGTTACGATACTGCCACTTTTAAGATATCTTGTCAGAGATGTTCTTGTAATATCATCTATAAACTGTATTACACAGGACTTCACAGAAATATTGTTTTAAACGTTTGTTAACAGATGGTGAAAAAAAACACCTGGCTTTGATGGTCTTACCATGCATTTTTCCTAGTGGTGCTAGACGGGTTAAGGGAAAGAACAGTCGTGCCAGTGTAGATGATGCCCTCAAAGCATTCATTGACTTCCAGCCGGTAAGAATATGTTTGTTAAGATTAGTTAAACATTATTTTCCATTTGGAGTGCTTCTCTTAGACTACAGTGCGTTCAAGAAAACAAGCTGTTTTCAATGTGCTTCCACATTGACTATTATTGCCAATGTGTCTTTTCCCAGTGAGAACAACGTCTGTTCTCAATAAGAGTAAGTAGTAGTTCCAAAGGAATATAACAATCTTGTTCAAGGTGAGTTTTTAAACACATTCCCTCGTTATGTCTTCATATGCAGTGGCGGATGCAGGGAAGGTTGTGACCAACATTACACACCCTCTAATAAATAACTGAACTTTATGCCAAAATACACACATTTAAATTTACACTGTAATTTTTTTTTTCCCCATTGAAATTGGCCACAGAACAATGATCAGCCAATAGGTCACTTATATAGTTTATGGACGCTTTTATTCATTTAATTTAAAAAATGTTTTTTCCCTTTCTCTTTTTAATCCAGGTTGGTACCAACATACCCTCATACCTGGAGAGAGTCAAGCAAGAACAACCGTTCATATTATTGCTGGGTGAGGTGTTGGAGCCAGAGCAGGTGTTTGTCATCATTGAACATCGAGCAGTGGAGGTTAACTCCCTGCTCAAAGGACTGGATGTATGTTTTAAATTATTTTATATTATTGACATGTCTTATCCCTGGCAGTGTGCCACCACATGGGAATTTATTCAGAAGGGGATTTTTCTACTAGGGGAGGGAAAGGGGAAACCACAAACAAGCATCTATCTAACTTAAAGTACATTGAAAAAAAAAATTACCCACAATTCTGATCAATAGTTTTAGTTTCAAGACTAGTAGCTTTCCATGGTGAAAAAGGATAGGTGAAGAATATTTGTGGTGACACCATGTAGAAATTCTCTTTTGAGTAGTAAATAGTTCTAAAAAAAACAAACGGTTGGTTACAACTAGAGCTCGGAGCATACTGATAGAAAAAGTTTAGTTGTAACCAATCGATTCTTACTATTCAAAAGAAAATTTCTTCATGGTGGTACCACAAATAAGCTTTACTTAGTTTTAATATAAGAATTACTTGACAAACAGACTAGCCTAGATTTTTTTGTTTTGCTAATGCCACTTTTTTATATTGTTTGAGATATGCTTGTTATTTGTTTTACCTGAAGTTTTTGTATTGTGCATAACTGCATTGACATTGATGGTTCTTTAAAATGATTTTGTAAACTGAAGTTTTTACGTTATGGTCAGAGAGTTTCAGGGGATGTATATTCACACGCTACAAGGGCCGAGGAAATTTGGGCTCTTTAAAAAGCTTATTTTTTTATATAAAATATATTAATTATTGTGCTTACCTCAACTGTGTGTAACAGTAACCTAAACACATGTATTTTTTAAAATCTTGTATGAGAACCCTTTGAGACATTGAACTTCATTTGTTTTCTGTCAAAACAAAACTACTACTCCATTCAAGTTTCATCTTGTTTCGGGAAAAATAAATCACACTTGTTCATATCTTTGTACATGTATTTGAACTATAATTTGCAAGATCACACAGTTATTGTACAGTTAAGTAAATGTTTATCAATGTTTGTATTCATTCTAATGTGAAAAGGAACATCAGCTGATATCCATTTCCGATTTGAATTTTCTACATATATGTACATGTAACGTTTGACAGTGTCACAGCATGTCGAACAAAATGTTTGGAATCATATACTAGAGTAAAAAACAGGTAAAACTTGTAGCTTTGCATGGTGAGGATGATAAGTAAGACTGATTGCGGTGACACCATGTGGAATCTCAATTGAGTAGTAATTAGTTCTGAAAAGAACTGGGGGAGTTGTACCCCCAGTTCTTTTCAGAACTAATTACTACTCAATTGAGATTCCACATGGTGTCACCGCAATCAGAGTAAAAAACGTTAAGGTAATAATTCAGTCAGGTTCTGTTCAGTTAATAATCAATTTAAAATTACTTTATATACTTTATACACATACATGTTTTCCTTTGCCAAAGAGAAATAAATGCATGTGACCAATAGCAGGTAATTTATTGTTTGTTTCTTTTCATTTTAGAGCTATCCTTCAAATTTGATTGTTATCTTCCCTTTAAGTTTGGCCATCCCGACATACAAGGTAAGCATGTTTTCCTTACATACAGATGCCCTTATTTATGGCAATTTACTATTTGAGAAACCTTTTGTAAGGGTTTATAAACCTGAATTTTGTTTTATTTTAAAATCTTAGTATTGCTTGCCATAGATAAGGCTTCTCAATACATGGAAATCATGCTTATCTTTTCTGACCCGGAACTCGGGTTAAAATAAATTTGACCCTGGAGCCCGGGTTGGATATGACCCGACACTTTACGGGTCAGAATGACCCGGAAAGTTGGGTCAAAAAATTTGACCCGGAATAGGGTCATATCAGCTGACCCAATTCCGGGTCAGAAACAATTTTTGACCCGGAATAGGGTCAGCTGATATGACTCTTTTCCGGGTCAAATATTTTGACCCAATTTTCCGGGTCATTCTGACCCGTAAAGTGTCGGGTCATATCCAACCCGGAGTTTGGGTCAAATTTGACCCATTTTGGGTCAAATCTGACCCGGGAGTTTTAAGTGTAGGCCTAGTATCTGCTGATATTAATTTAGTGTTGGTCCCGTCACAAGTTCACATGGGGGCTTTATCCTAATTACTATATTAAACCAACCTTCAGACTGTATTTTTCTGAAACATCTCATTTCAAACAATTTGTTTTCTTTTCTTTAAGGAAATTAAATGTTCAGATGAATACAAACATTTCTGGAGGAAATTGGCCGCCAGATTAAGAAAAACACGGCTAAATTGAGCTAACACGAAAATTAATTGCATCAATCCAGCTGGTATCACATCACTAACCAGAAAAGCACAAAGAGCGCAAACCGATCCGCCAATTAAGTAGGCCTAGAGCTTTTTTAAGAGAAAAAAAATTTCCGTCAATTATCCTATTTACCGTCAATTACCCTATTTGATAATGCTGGACTCGTAGATAAATTTTGTAAAGCAAATAAATAAATAAATAAAATAGAATCCCTGGGATTTGAACCGGGGTCTCGACGTGACAGCCGTGCATCTAACCCGCTGAGCCACCAAAGATTTATGAAACGACGAAAACATTGATCCGAGATAACGTTAACGTTAGAAACGTTAGGTGTGGTCAGTGGCGCACCCAAGGGGGGGGGGCTCGAGCTCCCCCTCCCCTCCCCAAGGCACCGCTGATGTTTTATTTATTTATTTTTAAAGAAGGGGCCGGGAAAGAGAGCAAAATCTGAGCCCAAGTCTTGTCTACAGAGGAGTTCGGCAAGGAGTAGGGCAGTGGTACAAGGGATGGGGACTCGGGAGACTCAAGCTCCACTCCAAAAGTTTTCCATTTATTCCACTCACTATTATATTTTACGGCGTTGCGTATGCATGTGCATGTAAGCTTGAAGGGCCACCAGTATATATAACGAGCATTTTTAGACATTCTCCCCCCCCCCCTGCCATGGTGCACCCTGATCAGGGAGCAGCTTTACTTAATTTTATTATCATTTTCTGTTGTCCGTTTCTATTGTTGAGGTCGTTGACTGTCGTTGAGGTTACTCGTAAATGTTTTTTTAAATTTAAACACGCCCGCATTATAATCAACTCCTTTCCAGTTTGTACACAATGGCCCAGGATCGGGTTTTAATTTACAAAGATTATGCGACACTCTTTTAGCAAACACCGATTGGATAATATTGGGATTTGGTTTTGCCGCCAAATTCGTGTTTGAGAAAATTTAGCTCCGCTCGGAATGATCACAAACTTTACGTCCGCGCAATGAAAATATTTAAATATAGAAATCTTGCAGACGAAACAATTAGCTCAAGTTCTTTACATCAAGAGGAGGAAATTATATGGAAGGTAAAACCCTACGAGTCTGAATCATGTCATAATGTCTTCTTTTTATGACTAGAAACCACCAGGAAACATTTAACATGTGCCGTAGGTTCACTGACGAGCACGATTAGGGACATGGCTACAGCCGCGCCAGCGGTTATGGTTTGGGTCCGCCATGTCTCTCCCGGCCCCCATATTGGATTTCAAAAAAAAAAATTTTTTGAGCCCCCCCCCCCAATAAAATCCTGGGTGCGCCACTGTGTGTGGTCCTAAAAACACATTTTCCTGAAATTGGATCTTCGTCAAAATCTAATCGATTGGTCCGTGTAGCAAACTCAACATTTAGTCAGCAAACTTCATCTAAATCTGTGCAGAACTTTTTGAGATAATTATATTGTACAGAAGTACACACACACACACACATACACACAGGGGTGATTAGGGTACATTACCTCTGTCCGACTTACGTCGGCGGAGGTAATGATAATCAACACGCAACAAGCTAACCAGCAAGACAACAAAAACTACTTGGGACAAACTTCACATGTAGCAATTTTACATTATGAGCGATAATATATTTTTTATCTTTTATTTTTCCCCCAGTTTTATCAGCACACCATTTGAAGGCTGTAGCTTCCTGAATGCCGTCATAACGACGACGAGAACGTGTTGTCACTCTTCAGACCAGACATAATTTCATAACACCGGTAATTTATTCGAACATTGATGCGTCAAAATTAGCTGCCCGAGATGAGCGACCACTTAACTGGATTATTCCATTAATTTAAGATTGTTCAATTGTTTGATTGTTATGCTGGAACGTTCAATCCATTGGATGGTTCCGTTGAATGATTCAATCCGTTGGATTGTTCCGATGGATTGTTCCGCTGGGTCGTTCAATCCGTTGGATTTTACCTGTTCTGTGCCTGTTTGGGAGTCACAGATGGTTGCTTCAGACAGAAGTCTTACGACAAAAACATGATATACAAATGGAATAATTTCAAGAGAAGATGCACAACTTCATCGTCCTTCGTTTAACAGATTAGAGAAGACACAGAATGCAAATACGGCCTTTAACAACTTAGAGAAGTAATTGAACAACATTCCACCATGCAAAGCCTTAAATCTTCCATTTATATGTTGATAACTTTGTTAGCATTTGCCTATATAGTTATTTGATATTTAGTGGACTAAGAATAAATCTTTTACACAAAGAAAATACCATGTTTAGCTTTGGGGAAAGTCTATTTTAAGCTAGAAATACATTGTTGTGAGTCAAACTAGCCTGTAAGATTACAAGCAATCAGCATTCCTATAAAACTTAGCCCAAAAATATAGAGTACTGGTAATATTGAACAAATCACCTTGACAACTGTAATTAATAGCCAAGTTTACGTTTTGTGCAAAATCGTTCAACGTGCTGGTGATTTAGTAAGCATGGATGGAGATAGTAACCTAGATAAGCAATACTCAACTAATCTGTCTGTTCTCCAACGAGAAATCTACTCCTCAGAAGACTTCAACGAAGTCAAGTTGCAAATCAACGAAGAAGTCCCTAGCGAAGAGAGTGATTATGATGTATTTCGATCGATCCCCACACTTGTTGATATCTGCTTGCATAAATCAGAAAATGGCGAGGGTAAATTAGATGTGAGTGTTGACTGCGTTCCAGTAGGTCTGGATCGTTTGTTGCTCATGTTCCGCCATCAGAAATGGTTGCAGCAGGTCCGGTTTGAATGGCTGCTGAAAGCCCTCTGTCAGGCCGAACGTTCAGTGGTGGACTATCTGAAGTGGTCTGTCGACCAGAATGGAAGGAGATTTCAACAGTTTCATCGAGACACTTGCCACGTTGACTCCCTAATGGGCACTCGGTACACTCCCAACTCACTATATATTCCAGGTATGATGGCGATACCGGAAAGAGTTGATGGTTACGACGCAAGCGATTGGTGTATAGCGGTTCTTGCACACACAATCAACACTTTGCTACCGACAACCGTTGCTGACGCACCATCACGTTGCACACCATTGAATGGGAATGATTATGATAAAGTCATGGCCGTATACGTAGACAGGGTGAGAAGTGTCCTTGCAAATTGGTCGCCTAAGTTAGTGCACCACTGCTTTGATGTGGCATTAGGGTATGTCTGGTGGACTAGGGGTTATGTAGACAAAGCATGGCAAGTATTGCTTCACGTTGCTGATCAAATTCCGAGAGTTGATAGAGATTCGTGTATGGGAATATCTGAGCCGCATTTAAGTGGTTTACAGAAGAGTTTGTGTTTCAATGAACTCGGCCGGATGATGGTTCAAGCAGATCACCTTGAACTGGCCTGTGAGTTTTACCGTGATCCCGTTAAATTCATCTCACAAGAATATCCGTCACATCTTAACATAACCAAGATGAGTTCTCTGGTTCTCTGTGCTTCAGCCTACGACCAGGGAATCATGGATCATTGGCATGCTGAGCGTGCCTCGACTGCCTGGGACACCGTGATGTGCGAGCCACAGGGCCCATTAAAAATCACCCAGGCCGCGCTGGTATCCACGTTGCATTGTCATACAGGTTTTTGTGTCAGCTTGCTAGAAAATGCACCCATCAAAGACAAGAACAAGCAGTGGTTATTAGAGGCAAAATGTCGTGTTTGTAGCATTGCTGAAAAAGATCCAGGCGCCAATTTTCATCTGTCGCTGATACAAGCCCTCCTCGGCAATAAAGAAGAAGCACGAATAGCGTATGGCACATTTAAGAGCACGGCGGGTGTCGAAGTGCAGGGGAAAGTGGCAAACCCATGGTGGATATTTTCAAATTGGATGGCTAACACAACAGATGAGAGAGGCCAGACACTGTGGTGTATGCCTCTGCGTTGGAGACGGGTTCTTGGTTATCCTGGGTGCCTTCTAGACAATCAAGGGAGGACAGAATACCTTTCTGATGTCTGTGGAACCACACCCAATCTCCAAATAACTGATGACGGTTTTTTGACTGGAACCCTGATGGGAAATCTTCCACCAATGACGTCATTTTTGATTGACCCTTATACTGGAAAATTCTGCGTCCCAGATCAGAAAAGACACGTTGAGGTGCAGAAGTGGGATAACCTACATAGGATGGAGGAAAGCAATCAACCAACTTTGAGATCAGTGAATTCGGAGGAGGAACAAAGCCTAGGTCGACTGGACTTCTCTTATTCATGTGGACTTAGTGCAGATACATACATCCCAACACCCATTCATCTGTTCACCAACAGAGAAAATGGAGCAATTTGCAGTTTGCTGATTTCAAACATCATTGTCAATTACAAGAAACATGGAATGAGGCAAGACGATTTTACATTCTCTGAGAGATCACCAGGGATATCACATCATGTAGCAATGTTGTTATATTCTCAAGGCACCAAGGAGTTTAAGATAGATCTGAGAGCTGTGATTCTTAGAGCCAGACGAGATGCCATCCTTAAAGAGACAGACAACAACATACGGTTAAACAGTGATCCAAGAACCCTGACAAAAGTACACAACTGTCTCGATATCTGCGTAAGGTATGGTCGCCAGATTAAATGGTCTCTACCTCAAGATATCCTTGAAGATAAACAGGGACCCCTTTACAGAAATTTAGGGCAAGCAGCAGAGGGCGTCAATAGCAACTTGATACAATGTCTCCCTCCCCAAGTCGTGCGAGTGTCCAACATTTTATTTGTTGGAAAAAGTAGTGTCATTCTGAGTGTTATGTGTGCGACTGAACCATACTCGTCTCAAGGTGACAATGTCATTGTGTTCGTGGACTGTGCAAACTCAGAGGCCTTCTTATCGCCAACTGTGCATTTCGTGGAATCGTTCAAAACGCCATCAGAGGGTACTCACCTGTCGTCTTGGGTTCTTCCCGAAAGGAAAGAATCGTGGGAGTCACCTGGTAATCAGAAAGTCTTCTTTGCTTATGCGAGAACGGTTTCAGGCAGTTCCAGTGAGCTTGTAGTCTTCAACGAACATGGTGTTGTTTTACTTCTAGAGAGAGTAACTGACGAAGAGGGGTATCATGGCTGCCAGAGATTCGTTGATTGCTCCGGGTGGCATATCCTGGGTTGTGATACCCACATGACTGATCTGATCTCATTCGATGTCCAGAAGAAGAAGAGTAATACCTACCATTTCCCCAAAATAGAAAGTTTCCAGGTGGCGGGCGCGGTTCTCTTTGTCGCAGATTCATTGGGCGTGGTCGCCTTGAATGCAGCTAACCTGGTGCCTCTGGTGACGGATTGTAGCACTGATGGTATAGTAGTTAAAGATGAGTTCAGATTTCTACGCATACTGGGTCGGAGTAGCTCGAGAGAAGGCACCGTCGATTTACCGAGCAATGACGGAGAGACAAGTGGCACAAGAGTTTTTCTAGGTCTTGCAAACCGCATTTTAGTCCTCAACATATCAGCTCCATGTTTCCAGGCCTCTGCTGGGAAGATCGAGGTCACTGCTGACGTAGCCTTACCTGGTATCCCAACGGAGGTATGCTACATCCGTCAATCCGTTGGTTTCGTTGTCACGGCAACCGTTTCCAAGGAGCGTCATCTTTCAGAAACAGAGGTGTTGTACTGGTTTGACATGGCTGGCAAATTCCGTGGTATCCATCCGTTGGTTGGATCTGGTCCCCACGGAATAATTGCCGTGCCACTTAAGAGTCCACCGGCCAGACAAAGCGCCACAACATCGGTGGCCGTTACTGGAGGGGAACCGGTACAGTGGCATCTCTACTTTGCGGATGGATTTGGCGGTATTTGTTGCATCAAACTTTAAAAAGGAAAGCTTGTTTTAACTATCGTTCGGATGTACAATGAATGAAACAGTTTCTACATAAGAAATTATAATGGTATAAGACTGTTTTTCCCATAAACATGTTAGTCTATGTAAAATGAATCTAGTGCAATAGTATATATGCAATATTACATGTTTTTACAACTATTTTGGGGCAGATCGAAATGTGAGATAGCAAGAACAAAGTGCAAAAAGCTTATGAAATCTATAGATCCGGAGTTGTTGAAAGATTTGAGAGGATAGAACCGCTAGAAGGAACTCTGTTCCAAAGTGCTTGAATTTTGATATTATTTTCATTCTTTATGTATTCATCGTCCTGTGTTTTAGAGACCTTTATCACGGTGCAGTCATCTTGGTCAGATTCCCTGTACACAAGTACACGATTATAACGTAAATTCTGAACACATACAAGGGACCAGACTCGGTTCCCCTTTCAGCCTCGGTTTGGTCGTGTACACTCTTAAAACTAAAGTGTTGATTCAACATTTTAAAGAGTTCTGTCAGTGACAACTTTTGTAAAGTTGGATTTAACTTTTAAAAGTGTTGAATTAACATTGGTAAAGTTAAACTTAACTTGACTCCGTGTTAATTCAACACTTTCTTTGAGTTGAATTTAACTTTATAAAGTGTTATCAATCACCGAACTCTTGAAAGAGTGTAGGCTTATATGGAAGAAAAACAACATGGCTACACCGGCGGAACGAGGCTTTGAAACCTCCCAAAATGCATGTAGTGAAAGAAATAACAATTGCAAGGGAAGTTTTTTTTAAATAATAAAATGCAATTTGCTGTGTTAACGTTAATTTGATAGCAGAAACGGTGAGAGCCGTATTTATGTACATTCCAAATGATATAATTTTTTTAGGCTGACTCTGAAATCTCTTTATTATGTGTTATATTTAACAGTGCCTTTCTTAAAACATATCATTTAAAATGGTTTCATACGGTGTATTATTGAATTATATTAAATGGTTTAACATTCATATTTTCATAATTGTTATATTTTTTACTGAAACGTAATGCGGCGTTCACACAGTGCCGATTATGGCTCCCGTTTGAGATCAGACAGCGCTACGACACGAAAAGTGAAAAAGTCGGATTACTATCCTCAATGATCTGGAATGTCCTATCATTGTCTGAACGCAGTCGTATACGTTCGTAACAGAGTCCTACGGATCGGGAAAGGTCCAGAGAGGTCGGCCAAGCACTCCCGACAGTAGGTGCGTCCCGTAACATTCTGGAAACTCAGCCGATTTTTTCTAGTCGGATTACAATCGTGACTATGTCGTGACAGATTCTGCTGTATCGGATCAAAATCGTAACAATGTCCTGTGTTGTCTGGACGGTGTCTGGACGGTGTCCTGTGGATCGGGACGCTGTCGTGATGAACGGGCCTGATCGCACGATTCTTTTAGGACCGGACTATCACGTGACTAACGGTTTTCTAACGGATGTCTTCCGTCAGCGTCGGTTCACTGTCCGGTCACTGTATGATCTCTGTCGGATCGCATTCGGGACAATCGGGACGCTGTCGGAACAGATTCGGTCGTTTTTTACCATGCGGAAGATACAAATCGGATCAGATTCGGATTGAGAACGGGAGAATCGGGACGAATTCGGCTGGAAACGGCTGAATCAGGACGCTTCCTGAACAATATCTGATTGTTGTCGTGATTAAATAAATGTTTTTACAAATTTGTGAATTTCCCGCCACGAATCACAGGATCTTGATCAGACTTTTGACAAATTTTAATCGGGAATGGTCCTATCAAGGACGGCAGTAAAATTCCTGAATGTGTGACTGATTTGGCTTAACAAAGAATACAAATACATTCTGAAGTATGAGGGCATATTACACTATTAGAAACATTTAAATCTAGGAGCATAAGTTGTACTATACAGTCAAAGTTTTATTGAGAATTCATCAATATATTTGAGAAGTTTTCTATGTGTAAAAATGGTGTTCAGAATTTAAACACATTTCTAAACACTTAGCTTGTACTCACTTTTTTCACATGTTTAGCCTAAAACATGTTTAGATTGTGCTTTTCTGTAATGTATGTTTGAATGCTAAATACCATATGAACAGGTGTCAAAAAGCTAAGCACGTTTAGCTTTGTGACATGTACAGAGGATGGCCGTTTAGCATTTAAACGCATTCCTAGACGCGTTTATTTTGCGTTTGTTTAAATTCTAAACACCATTTTCACAGTGCAGATATTATGATTTTACATATTTAATATTTCTGTGAACACTTACACTTTACATTTAGGGCAATATCATGTAGTGTATTAACGTACTTCATGGTAGGCACAAGTGTGAATGTTTCTGTATGTATTTTTATATATTTTTACTTTACAAAAATATCCTACATATTAACAACGAATAAGATAGTGCCTTAAATAAATAGTGCCTTCTCTAGGATTAGAAACTACTTTATTTTTTTCTGCTGACATCAACACCTATACACTTTACATTTAGGGCAACATCATGTAGTGTAACGTGCTTTAAGATATAGTCACAATTGTGTATGTTTCTATGTGTATTTCAATATATTTCTCCTTTACAAAATGTTTTTTTCTGCCGACGTCATCAAAATATAAGATTTCATAATTACTTTTATTTTTAACACCACTGTTTTGCCTTTTTTTTTACAATGAAACATGTGATAACATGTGTTTCACCATATTTTGATATTGTATATATATAATTTCTTTAACACTGTTGTGCCTATCTAATTTATACCGAATTATTGGGAATTATTTTGATGCAATTCAAATTAAGATAAAATATACAGCTTTAAAGCTACTATATATGATTGGTAATGTCAAAAAAACCATAAATGATCACATTTTTTTCATGAAACTTACTTGGTGTAAAGTTGATGAGGTATCAAACATCCCTTTAAATCATTTTCAGATTTACGGAAGCGTTGAGGGACATCGTAACAATCAAAAACAAACAAACAAACAAACAAAACCGCTTAAGTCATAATTATATAACTTAGCACTAAGTCATAATTATTACATATAAGTCATGACTTGTGCTAAGTCATTATTATGACTTAAGCCGAGTATTTCTTTTTAAAGATATCCCTTTAAAACGCTTGTATACAGGTGCCATCGTTTTAGTAAAATTAGTTAGGGCCTAAATAGTTTCCCAAAATTTCCAAAATACTTGTTTTAACAATTTGGTTGTAGACATATCTCTTGATTTTTACAAGGAATGGACGCATTTACAGACATTTTACCAAAAGGGTGTACTGCTATAAATATAATTCACTGTAAATTTCCAAAAATACTTATTTTAACTTATTTTAAGTTGGTTGTAGACATATCTCTTCATTTTTACAAGGAATGGATACTACAGACCAAAAGTGTGTACTGTTATAAATAATAGTGATATTAGATATGGATTCACTGTAAATATTTATTTAATTGAAATGGAATAATGCCATTTCATTTTTGTTTTTATTAGCAACTCAATTGTGCCACTTTAGTTCAGCCATTGTGCTAAGAAAACCGAAACCTAGTCTTTCATAATTTCATAATTATAAGGCCATGGAAATTGGAAATTGCTTCTATGGAGTGCTATGGTCGAGCAGTTTTTAGTGCGTCGGATTTGTGTTCTGATGGCCGAGTCGTCAGAATGTGGGTTCGAATCCCAACCGCGACCATGGCACTTGTGTCCTTGAGCAAGACACTTTACCGTAATTGCTTCTCTCCACCCAGGGGTAAATGGGTACCTGTGAGGGCAGAGTTGGCTGTTGTTTGATTAGCCCTATATATGCGCCAAAATGGCAGCAATTGAGCTATATACTCCCCAGGGACCTGAGATGGTTTCAGGAATGATTTATGCGCCTGATGAGCAGGGGGTAATAATATAATATAATGCGCCTTGAGCACCAATTTGGTGGATACGTGCGCTATATAAGTCTACATTATTATTATATATATATGCTTGCTGTCGTCGAATCAAGGGATACACATTAAACAACAAACCTGTGGGAAAAATCAGCTCAGTGCTGAAGTCATTAGAGAAAAGTGAAAAAAAATAGTTTTTTATTTGTTTGTTTGTGTTTTTTATTTTTGCAGCAACACACTTTGAGCAAAATGTTGCAACTTTTGAAAAGTGTATATTTTTCACGTGTTTTCTCTGAAATGAGTGCGCCTCAGACGGACATATATTTAACGTAATTAATACCTTTACCAACTTCACATAAAGTTATCTTTCGAATTACAATTTAATAATTTTAGAAATCGGGTAATTACCAATGTTACACTTGTACATTCCATTGCAATTTGTGTAATGGCCTAAATTTAACTCTCTTGAAAGTAGCTATAAGTAGTCATGAGTATACAAAACCTTAGTGTCAAGTGCAATTTTATATCGATGAATTATCTATTAGGAAGTACGTGTAGTTTTAATCATATTTGAGGTTTATTTACATTTCCTGAAGGTCTTTTCTATATTATTGTTTCGTTATTGACATGTAAGGGGACTGAATTGCGCAACTTCTAAGTTCCCCCTAATATTTTTTAGAATATCTCAACAAGTATTGCATGAATTTTAAAAATTCAAAAAGCAAATGACAGAATGACATGTTCTACACAGCTCGTAATGAAATAGTTGAAATTCAATCATGCATGCACAATTGACAGTGATTTGAATGAAAATTCAGCTGAAAAAAAAGTTGCAGTACAAAGCATTGCTTCAAGGGCATGTTACACATGTAGTTTTCTGTAAGAACTCATGCATCAATAACAATGGTATTGATGGCTGTTTCATAATAAGAAAATAATATTCAAAGAGGAACATGCAACATGCATTTATTTTTTTATTTATTTCTTATTTATCCTGGGTGATCCATTCAGTGAGAAAAACTCACTGATCTCCCATGGATCCCAGCTTACATAAAAACTACAGTAATGCAATAAAATATTAAGATACAAATATTAAATACAATGTAAAAATATTAAAAATTAATTGAAAGTAACTAAAAACAAAAGAAAAATGCACAGAAGGAAATCAATACGATACAATACGATACAAAACATCACTGGAAAATGACATTAACTGAGCTGTTTGAGTTGTTTGACGAAGTGATTAAAACTTATTGGATGCAGAGATTTCAAATGTTGCGGCAAGTTGTTCCAAGCCTGGGCACCCCTGAAGTTAAAAGTTCTTCTTCCACTTTCTGTTCAGGGGTGTGGAAAAACCACATTGCCAACAGTGCTATTCCTAGTTCGATGACAATGTAGTTCACTGACTGGAACAAAAACATCGCTAAGATAACTTGGAACATTGCCTGTTAAACACTTAGAAACCATGGTATTAATATGAATGTCTCTTCTTTCCTGAAGAGTTTTCCAACCTAGTTCACTACGTACAGCTGATGCTGATGTTCTAGATGGGACCTTAAGAATAGTACGCCCTGCTCTATTCAAAAGTACATCAAGCCGTTGTATCAGGGTTTTGGAAGCACTACTCCATATAAGATCACAATAATCAAACTGAGGGAAAATAAGACTTTTCACAATAAGGTTAAGGGTTTGTGTAGGCAAGACATTTTTAAGTCTATTCAAAATACCTATTCTTTTAGAGACAGAAGATGCTACATGGTCAATATGTTCTATCCATTTCAACTTACAATCAATATGAACACCATGATATTTATAAGTGGTGACTTGTTCCAGGCAATTGTCATTTACAAAAATATCAATATTGGGATGTTCACATCTGGCAAGTTTTTGGGCTGAACCAATCAACATGCTTTTTGACTTAGTAGTATTCAATTTTAATCTATTGTCATTGAGCCAGTTGGATATTTTCTGTAGATCATGGTTTAGATACAAGTTAATCTGATGAATATCTTTACTTGAATAAAAAATAGAAGTGTCATCAGCATAAAGAACAATTTTAGTATGCTCAGTCACAGACGTGATATCATTAATAAATATTGAAAATAATAATGGGCCCAAGATAGTTCCTTATGGGACTCCAAAATTGATAGCATCGGATTTGTTCGATAAGACATTCCCAATTTTAGTTACCTGTGTACTCCCACAAAGGTAGGACTGGAACCAGTCGAGCTCCAGACCTCTTACACCCACAATGTGTAATTTGTTAAGCAAGATTGTATGATTGACAGTGTCAAAAGCTTTACGAAGATCCAAAAACACTGCTCCAACAAATTTACCATTGTCCATCTGTTTCAGTAAAAAATCTGAAACATCAAGAAGTGCTGTTTGTGTGGAATGAAGAGGTCTGAAGCCCGACTGCTCCTGTGCTAAACAATCATTTACTGTAAGAAAATGAGAAAACTGATTATGAACAATTCGCTCAAAAAATTTCATAACAGTAGATATAACTGAAATAGGTCTGTATTGATTAGGGTCATGAATTACACCACCTTTGTGGATTGGAGTAACCTTGGCCAATTTCCATTCATCGGGAACAATACCACTCTGCAAACTTAATTGAAAAATAAACGCAAGCGGTTTGGCAAGAACATTAGCACCAGATTTTAAAAAACGGCTGTTAATCCCATCCATACCAAAGGCTTTCCCAGCAGGTATTTTCCTAAGAAGCTTCAATACTTCGCCAGTAGAAACTGGGCAAAATTTAAAGTTTTGTTGGTCGTTAATCAGACCGCTGTTCTCATTCAATTCTGTATCAACTTCGAAAATAGTGTCAAACTGGTCGTCCTGAATTTGGCCCACACTAGCAAAATTTTCATTAAAACGATTTGCAACATCGTAAATCTTTTGTTTATCTCCGGTATGAGTGTAAGTATGAGTTGATTTCTTACTCGGAAGCAGGCTTTTAAGAGTGGTCCACAATTTTTTAGTATTCCCTTTATTGTCATAAAGAATTTTGTTGAAATACTGTTTTTTAAATTTAACACCCAGATTATTCAATCTATTTCGAAGAACCTTTGGTGTTCCATAAAGCTCATCATTCTTGGCTATGTTAGCAAGGTGTTTGGTCCTCATAGATTTTCGTCGGAGTTCCAAATATTCATCATTGATCCATTCTGCTTTCTTTGTGCAAACTCTTAGACTTTTAACTGGGCTGTAAATATCACAAACACTCATTAGCATATCCTTAAAAACATTCCATGCTGTATTTATATCTAAAAATAGTTCTAGTATATCCCATGGTTGATGTTTAAGATCGTGATTAAAAGCTTCTTCGTCAAAGTTTCGAAAAGAACGAGCCCGAATATATTTATGACCTTCGGAAATTTTCACAGACTTTCGAACAGCATAAATCAATAGATGGTCGCTAAGATTAACCTCTATTGTTCCTGAATTAGTGTACATAGATGGTTGATTGGTCCAGACATGGTCTAAACAGGTAGAACTATGCTGAGTTATTCTTGTAGGACAAGTAATTAATTGATTCAGTTCGTGATTATTAAAAAACTGTTTCAATTTTGTCCAATGGCTTGAACTTGGAGTCAAATAATTAGCATTCAAATCTCCCATGCAGGTTATTTCCAGTGGGGTTCTTGAGTTATACATATTCGTGACGTCATAAAGAATAGCTGGAAAATCCTCGAAGAATGCCTCATTGTCTGGTGGTCGATAAACATAGCTGATAATTAGTGGTCTTGTTGATGGCAGCTTAATCTTCAACCATATTGATTCAACTTTGTTCATACTGTCAGTAAGAAGTATCTTGTGGTCAACTGTATCCCTGACAAATACTGCAACTCCGCCTCCAAAGCGATTCCGATCTTTCCTGTAAAGTTTATAATTAGGTATTTCAAGTTCCTGGGTATCTATTGAATCATTAAGCCATGTTTTAACAAGGCCAATGAGATGGGGCTTTGTGTCGACCGCTAACAATCGTATTTCTTCCAATTTAGGAAAAAACGATCGAACGTTAAAGCATATTAATTTCATGCCTTTTGCTGATTGAAGGCTTCGATCACAGTGTTCATTACTTGGCTGTGAGTGTCGTGAAAGCTCTAAATTTTCTGATAAATAAATGTTACTCACAGGAATATTTACCAAATTGGAAATGGTTCTCTCCCTTTGTTTGCGTTCTACATTTGTCTGGGCTCTGGGCATAATCAAAATTGGAATAGGTTGACTCCTGCTCCTCAATCCAGCACGGCATCCCCTCTTGGTGGGTTGTTTGTTGCAAATGTTCAAAAATTTCACTCTCGCCCATACTGTGGTAGGGAGAAGCCAGTTTCCCCTGAGATCCATAAGTTCATTTCTGGAATACTTGACTCTATTATGTTCATTAGATGATTGCTTGCTCACCACATAATGGTTATGTTCTTCACTTACGTCGGGTCCAGGGTTAGGGTTGATGTCTCCACAAACGAGCAACTCTTGTTGAAAAGTGGCACACGAATTCGTGTAGTATGATATTCTTTTCCCGGAAAAGTTATGATGTCCAATAGGACTTCGATGATTGTAGATATTTTTAGTCCTTGTCAAGGCATTTACACTTTTAGGGTGACCAACACCCAGCATGAGCAGCACGGTGATGAACCACCAAGACGCCATTGTTCGGGCATTAAGAAGACATTGTGCGGCACATACCAATAAATCATTGATGCACAGCCAATATGGTGGTACAGTATAAAATAAGACGAAGAATAAGACGAAAAGTACAAACAAAGTTCACATCAAATGCTCTCAAAAGTGATCTATAAACTCACCAAAATTGCCCAGGTATACCCTAAACGAAAGACAATGCACTATATGAACAGCTAAACAAGATTAACAACTAGTAAAACGAGTAAAAAGACAGTCATTAACGGAGCTTTAAAAAGGGAGCGGCTGCCTATATGGCGCCCTCATTTAAATGTCCATTGTTTTAGAAGGGTAGAGCAATAGTTTAATATGGAATTGGTCCGCCATTATTCTCCATAACTGAGTTCTTACAGAAAACAATCCGGGCCAAAATAGTTGGGACACGTGACAATAAAAAATACTCCCCCCCCCCCCATCAATGCTGTTATCCTCAGCTGGAACGCTGACCGCGCAGTGAGAGCCAACACTACCGGGGGCCGGGGGGCCCAGCGATATTTGGCCGGGATTGTAGGTTTATTCTCAGAGGCAAAGAAAAAGAAAGAACCTGCTAGGTTCGAAACGTGAGGCCAATAACATTTATTTTACATGATTTATACTATAGGTCCTTTAGGTTGGTAAGCAGTTTGTAACAGCTAGGCCTAATTCTCTATTTATTTTTACCATGGAAAATGCTTGCAAAATGTCAACTCTTGAAGTGAGATATTTCAGAAATAATACCCAGGTCAACTCGTACCCAGGTCAACTCGTACCCAGGTTAACCCAGACATGCCAGACAGTCCATAAGACGAACATGATATAAAAAAGGAAGGGAAAAGAAGTGAACTGGGGAGATACCGTTCAAATAAAAAAAGAATTCACCCTCACTCTTAGCTCACTCGTGTGTTCATGTATGATTGTACTATGTTTGTATTCTCTCTCATTTTGTTGAGAAAGAACCTGCTAGGTTCGAAACGTAAGGCCAATAACCATAATTTTGCAACAACAAAACAAGAATTCAGTAAACGAAGGAGGGGAAAAGTGAAGTGAAGTGGGGAGATACGAAGAAGAAATTTCAGTGAAAGAATAGTAAGTTTATAAAGTACTGCTTATTACATTTGTAGGAACAAATTTGTACTTTAAAACTTAGACGCACTATAAGTGCCGTCTAAGTTTTTTCAGTGAAATACATCAGTATGCTTTGAATGTGTATATAACTGTTTTAATGTGAAAATAGAAAACGCTACTTAAAAATATAAAATGGTTTATTTTGCCAGTAACTTTGTATGAATGAATTTGAGTTGACTTGGGTACAAGTTGACCCGAATTCGAAATGATACCTCTCCTAATATAACACTGAACGGCAGACTTGTATTTGAGTCCTCAAACCTCGAGTCTGAGTCCGAGTTCGAGTCCCCAGTGTCGAGTCCGAGTCCGAGTCCCGAGTCATATGGGTCGAGTCCAAAAGATTATTTTGTTTAAATTGAATAAAGGAAGCGCTGGTATTGGTACAACAAAGCAAACAACAAAAGCACGTTAACAAACAGCTGGCAGTTGTCTGTACCTAAGCTGTATATTGATACTGACAAATACTGACAATGAGCACCATTGAGGTTATTTTTATAGATTCTCATCTGCTGGATTCTCATCTGCTGTATATTGATACTGACAATGAGCACCATTGAGGTTATTTTTTATTGATTCTCATCTGTTGTATTTAGCAGCAACAGATGTTTGTAGACCCATATCTTTTTAAAATATGCTCGTCTGTGATGATTTTGAGCGGCAATATTTTGTTTCCGTCTTGGAAGCTGCCTAACACAAGCATCACGAAACTAAACCAGCTTTTTCTCAACAAATTTTATTCCACTGGGCCATAATTTCATCATTTAAAAATACGCGTACATCGTGAAATCCATAGAAATAGTCTCTCATAAACCAGTGAATTACCAAAATGTCTCGC
The DNA here is from genome assembly GCA_029582265.1 of Zoroaster sp. YZ-2022. NCBI lineage: Eukaryota > Metazoa > Echinodermata > Asteroidea > Forcipulatida > Zoroasteridae > Zoroaster > Zoroaster sp. YZ-2022. The sequence continues at coordinate 45,617,120 of CM055816.1, forward strand.
CGTGAAAGAGAATTCCCCACGCGAATTTAATCCGCTATAATCACGTTTGTTTATGGTGTAATCGAGGACATTCTGTTGTTCCCTCTTTTGTTCCTTTGTTTAGACATCTCCCATTGGGCAAACAATAACCACCAACCGATGTCCCATTGTTTTCTTTTTGTTATAAGTACTCGGTTTATACCATGCCCCACATGGGTTTGATGGCATAATGAACCTTCCAGTCTCAATCAATCAATTTGGTTCCACATTAGCATATTCGTCTAATATAGTGGTTTAAAGCCAGTGACTTTAAAATTGTTTTCGCTTCATCATTTTTTCAATAACCTGGTTCTCATCTTTCAAGCTGTGCTTATTCTTTTGCTTATTTATTACCTGCCTGTAGGTATTTTCTGTGATGCCTGATTTTTTGTGATATCTGCTGTCTTTGTCGTAAGTGAGCTGTTTAATGAAACGAGCATCTTCTTGCCGACATACATGTCGCCCATTGTACTGAATTGTTGGCAACCATACTAACGAACGAACGGTTTATACCATAAACAAAAACATGTGAGTGCTGGACATGCATGTTTCGATGTACAATAACGATGTAGGTCTGTGTATTAAAAGCTATAGCATTACACGATTGTAAGTATCAGAAACGAACTAGCCACCGACGTAGCGATGCACAAATTATTAATTAAGCTAAAAAAAAGGATAAAATTCGTTTGAAAAAATACATGTACATTGATTTAGGGTGGCGTGGACAATTTCAAGTGTGGCGGAATGAGCTGCTTTTCGCCGAAGGAGTGGCGGGCCTTAATATGTCTGGCGAGAGCGTTGTTTACAAGAGTTGCTATAATACATGTCATTCAAAATGTAGTCCATCCATTATATTATACAAGTTATCAAAATAAACGTTTTATTCCTATGATGCTGTACGCTGAAGCTTCGGTACATGATTTGTAATCAATTTCTATCAAAGACGCACTTTGTTTTCATGCGGCCGCTGCATAAGCGATTCCGATCGCATTACTACAACGACATAGGATGCACGTTATAAATTTTATGAAATTGTTCGCATTGTGGGTGGGTGGGTGGTTGGTTGGGTGGTTGGTTGGTTGGTTGGTTGGGTGGTTGGTTGGTTGGTTGGTTGGTTGGTTGGGTGGTTGGTTGGTTGGTTGGTTGGTTGGGTGGTTGGGTGGTTGGTTGGTTGGTTGGTTGGTTGGTTGGTTGGTTGGTTGGTTGGGTGGTTGGTTGGTTGGTTGGGTGGTTGGTTGGTTGGTTGGGTGGTTGGTTGGTTGGTTGGTTGGTTGGTTGGGTGGGTGGTTGGTTGGTTGGGTGGTTGGGTGGATGGTTGGTTGGGTGGGTGGTTGGTTGGTTGGTTGGTTGGTTGGTTGGGTGGATGCGTGGGTGGATGCGTGGGTGGATGGGTGGGTGGATGCGTGGGTACAAGTACTGTACTCTAAGACCTGTATGTATATCCATTGTCATCCAACCACTGAACCCTGTCAGCGAGCATGCAAAATAACCCCTTCGTTACAACGCATAGCACCCCTTTAAAAAATAAATAGAATAGGCGAAAAGTTATCAGCCAATCACGTGTTAGCAAGTTCGCGCTTAAGTTCGTATTAACCAGTAGCAACAGTGTGCGTCTTGCACTGCTTAAACGCCACAGGCTCTTATGTAAGTGTTGTTGTTTATTTGGCCATGGTTATTGTTATAAAAACCACACATCTGTAAATACAAAAGAAGTGATAATGATTCATCATAATGTGTTCTATTGTGTGACTGCAGGAAAGGGAAAGTGAGAGAGAAATGGTAGGGAAGGTAAAGGTTCAGAACGAAAACTGATCGTTTAGAGAGAGGAGTACAACTATACGAGAGCTAAGTCCCGATGTGAGTGTGTGCACCGCTGACCGGTGCCCCGGTAACAATTCCATTTAAATGGCGCTATAGGCTACTGATTGGTGAAATTTTACCACCACTCTTCCTTTGCAAGATTTGGCAAATACAGTGCTAAATTTCCTAGCCTGAGATTATATCTCCGCCGACCGGTCCATGTCGACGACCATTTTGCAGCACTCAGCCTGCAGCCAGTTCAAGTACTTTGAAGTAAAATAACCGTAAGTGTAAATTTATTAAAGTTTAAATCTTTGATAGATCGTTAGAATTATAAATAATTATACTTTCACATGTAAAACATGTACCAATCCTAAAGCTTGAAATGTCTATATATCCGGAGACCGTCTTAGTGACAACCCGCCAGCAGAGGCCAGACAATCGTCTCAGTGACAATCCCTAGATGGAACAGTATATTGTCTAGCTACACGTAAATTTGTGAAGCCTGTTTTTTTTAAGCAAGCTAGCCAACACCTTAAGAGAGGAAAGTAATTAATTAGATAATTATCAACATACTAAGTGTATTAATAATCAATAATTATTCTGTCAAATAAGGATATGGTGAAATTATACAAACCTCTGTGAAAACAAACAAGTATAAAAATAATTATTGTAAATTATTTTTTTAAAGTTTTATTTAAGAGTATGGAAAAGACATATAGATTACTTTTAATTATGTCTGCAATTATTAACAATCTCTTTCTCTTTGAGAAAGAACCTGTTAGATACGAAACGTAAAGCCAATAACATTCACAATCTATAGTTCAATTAAACCTTGTAAATATTATTGTAAATAATTGTATAAATAAATTGAAATTCATTGTTTGTAAAAGATCAATCCTGTCTTCGTTGCCCTGTCATTTGTCTGGATGTTTCTAGGATCACCACTGTAGTTTTATACAATATTTATTCAAGCGGTTAAAAAAGTGGTGACAGATGCGTGGCTGGATGCGTGGGTGGATGCATGGATGCATGGATGCATGGATGGTTGGATGCATGGGTGGATGCATGGATGGTTGGATGCATGGGTGGATGCATGGATGCATGGATGGTTGGATGCATGGGTGGATGCATGGATGGATGTATGGGTGGATGCATGGGTGGATGCATGGATGAATGCATGGATGGATGGATGGATGAATGGATGGATGGATAGATACATGGCTGGACGCATGAATGGATGCAAGGATGGATGCATGGATGGATAGATACATGGATGGTTACGTGGATAGATGCATGGATGGATGGATGTTGGATGGATACACGGATGGATGGATGCGTGGATGGATGCATGGATGGACGCACGCATGCATGTTATGGATGGATGAATGAATGGATGGCTGGATAGGATAGGATATAGGAGGTATAGTACAACATTGTAAACACATCTGCAAATGCATCCATACTTTTTAAGAATGAAGAAAAATAAGTTGAATTTATTCAATTGTATTCAATTTTACCACAAAGTGTAATTATTTGGAGTATGTGAAACTAAATTAAAAGGTAAACATTGAGTTTTGGTGTTGGACAAGTGAAAGTTTAGCGGCCAGACAGGCAGCTTACACAAATTATTTTTTTGTTTCTGTGGTCGACTTGCTTCCAAAGTATAGATCCATCTGTTGTCAAACAGCAGTACGTGTAAACTGACAGAGATGTAATGTTAGGAGAGGTAACTTGAGTAAATAAAGGATCTATTTTGAGTCGATGATGGACAGCTGCTGCAGTAAAAACAAATAGTTGGGAAATACAATGAGCTGTATTACGCTAACTTGTGTATAAAATATGTACTTAAAGGAATATTAATTTGTTGAATTGGTTTGATTCTCAAACATACAACACACGATGCTGGTTGACAAGCAAACGTTATTTGTATAAAGTCACGAAGATGATGTTGAAAATGCATATTTCTTCACATTAGCTGTTGAAATATTTGTTTAAATAAAATAATGCGAATTAAATATGTATATGCTGTGTGTTTATGTTATTTAATTTTGTTTTACTATTGCACCGGTGATTCCCAGAAATCTGGTTTTAATCTGAACATTTATATTTTTCCAAAAAGGAAAACAAGTCCTAGCTGAAAATTAAATATTTCAACAACAACAACAACAACAACAACATCAAAGAATTGGAAAAAAATGATGCATGGATTTTCTTTTTAATTTGCATTTTTTTTCTCTGAAATAAGAGCACTTCAGACAATAATTTAACAGGATAATTGCTTTACCGCTATTTTAACGGCACCTTTCGCTATTTTAACGGACAGTTTTTTCATCGGACCATTTCTATTTTAGTTGAGGAAGTGATACAAATGCTGAAAAATGTCCACGAGAAACATGGTTTTACAGTAAATATGTACCGAAAGTAATTCATCTCGGCAATTTGGTTACAAATAAGGCGAGCTTCTGAGAACCATTTTGTGAAATATCTCATTTCAAACTATTTGTATTCTTTTCTAAGAGGAAATTATCCCATGTTCCAATTAAAAAAAACAAAAAAAAAACGAAATTGCCAGTAAAGCACGGGTAGTTCTTTTGTTTTTTAAATACAAAAAAATAAAAATAAACAGGCCTCTGACAATTTTGTGTGTGAAATTTGTAATTTTAAAGAGTTTGTATGTCGCCTTTCTTCATTGAAAATAGTAATTTTCAGATTCAAAACAAGAAAATTGCCGGGAATTAGGCCTACCTTTGAAATAGTTTTTACAAAACACAATAAAATGGCGTATGAGGAACAATAGGAGGGCGCTGTTTAGAGTGTGGATCACCGAGTGGACGAATTTATTCAAAGAAGATTACAATGAAGTTATAGGCCTATATATATTCAACATTGTTAATTACCTGATTACAAAATATTACCAGTTACTAGCCGAAAACTAACTTGATGTGAAGTTGGTTAAGAGTGGGTATCAATCATCCCTTAATAATGATGTTATCTGAAGTGCTTTCATTTCAGAGAAAACACGACAAATAACATGCACATTTACAAAGAAGTTGTTCAAAATTGTCTATGCTTTTTCAAAATTTTCTCAAAGCGTGACGTCAGATCTTCTGGCTAATTCAGTCCTAGATTAGTCCCCTTATCCTCAGTATCTCTGGTTAATTACTAACGTTAAAGTATTATTAACGTTAGTATGGAGGAAGGAATCCTTCCTCCATGGTATTAACGCGTTACTTTCCCCGGGCCAAACTAACGTTGACGTTAAAGGTCCTATGAAATAGGGTTTTTTTTCATTGTATACAATAAAGTATGTCTACTGGAACATATATTTGTCATTTGTAAATTTTCCCCCTCACGTTTACACCATAAAAATATAAATTTTTAAATTTAGGGGGTGCTTTTCGACACACCCATATCCCTTCATTAACATAAAATTCGTGACGTACACTTAGGCGATTCCCGATACGCGATCCACAGCAGTAGTATATGATGCGCTTTTCGGACCCCGTTGGTGGAGGGAAAATGTGCAAAATGAGTTGGTGCAAAAATTTGCAAAAATGAGTGTGTGAGTGTGGTGCAAAAATGTGCAAACTTGTGTTGAGTAGTGTTAGCGCGCTAGCGCGAGAGGGCGGGCTTTAAGTATGACGTCCGTGACGTCATATTTCCCACGAAGTGGTGAAATGATGTTTCACGATTGTGTACTGGCGGAAACCGTTATTGTTGACCCCAGTCGGAGGCGCGAAGCGGCGACATCTATCCTCGCAGTACAGAGAGATTAATTAATTAATTAATTAATTAAATATTTAAGGAAAACTTCACGATAGTGTACTGGCGGAAACCGTTACGTCCGTCATACTTAAGGATGTGATGGTCAGACTTGTAAAGGTCTGTCTGTTATTTTGCCACGAAGTGGTGAAATTTCCCCTGTATTTTAGCGTTAATTATATCACGGGTCGTACCTCTGGACAATGTCCTTGGTAGAGGAGCGCGCATTAAGTATGACAATTATGATGTCTACACTTACTGGTTCAATAACGTACGAGTCCATAGACTGAACACTGTCGCATGGTTCGGTGTTTGAACAGGCCCGTGCCCTTTGTACGTTCACACAAACAACACGTATAGTGACTGTGGTCAAGACTGTATTAGCACAACGTATGCAATGAAGGTATGAAGTCGTGCACCACCACGTCTAAACATATAGGAAGGATGGTCTAACATCATTAGGTGTTTACAAAAATACCCCTCTAAATAAGTGCGTTTACCGCTAATTGGACACCGACAGGATGACAACCGAAAGTTTCACATTCAATCTTGCGAATAGTGCGGCAAATTTGTTATTCATTAAAACAAAATATATATAACTACACAAGTTACACCCATTAACTCATATAACTCAACCTGTATAAAATGTTGTGTATTGTTAGGTTTGAAAAATACCAACTACACTGTTATTTTAAAAAGGTCCTTCATGAAATAAAAACCTAATGTATGTACGGTTAAATGGCCCTTCATAGAAAAAATAACAATAAAATATCTACATAAAGTCATATGCATAACTATGATAATAATAACAATTTTGCTGTCTGCTCTTGCTACAACCTGACAAATATAACGTTTACTCTTACTACAACTTGACAATTATAATGTCTACAAATTCCCCTGTATTTTAGCGTTGGTTATATCACGGGTCGTAGGCCTACCGCTGAACAATGTCCTTGGTAGAGGAGCGAGCATTAAGTATGACAATTATAATGTCTGCACTTACTACAACTTGAGAATTATAATGTCTGCACTTACTACAACTTGACAATTATAATGTTTACTCTTGCAACAACCTGACAAATATAACGTTTACTCTTACTACAACTTGACAATTGTCTACAATTTCCCCTGTATTTTAGCGTTAGTTATATCACGGGTCGTACCGCTGGACAATGTCCTTGGTAGAGGAGCGTGTATTAAGTATGACAATTATAATTCATTTTATCATCTTCATGATAAAATGCTTTATACACTGCAATACACATCCTGGATGGCGCCCTCTTTGTCTCATTTGCATTGGGGTTGAGTGCCGTGGGCTTGTTTTTCCCAGGGGCGTTTTCCCCAGGTAATTCACTGTGCAAGAGTTTCCCGGGTTCATTGGTGGGCGGCAAATTTTTGTTCGCGGGCCTTTTTCTGGTTGGCCAATTTTTTGTTTGGTTTTCGGGGGTTGCCTGATTGGACCAATCAGGACCGCTCTTGCCAATAGGAACTTTGGGAGCGGGCGTCATTATTAAATTTGGCTCACTTTTGTTACAGCTTTTCTTTGAACCAGACCATTCAATAGTTCTCCCTTTTATTTGCTGGTCTTTTCGGTCGGAGTTTATTTTCACCACGGAGTTCACATTGAACTGAGATCGCATGGTTTCTTACTGAAGAGATTAAGTTCGCTTCGTTAGATTCTTGAGTTAATTTAACGTTAGATCACAATTTTCTGTTGGATATAGCACCGTCTTTGACTTTGGCCGACTCTTCTTTACGTGAACATCTGACCGTCAGCAACACGGCTACATACACGGAGTTCTAGTGCGACTAGTCGGCATTGTTTTTTATACCGTCTTTGTGACCTTGGCCGTCTCTTCTTAACCCTTTCATTACCAGCCAGTTATGCAAGAGAGTACCCTTCTTTACCACAGTAATTAGGAGCCCAATCTCACTTCAGCACCAGTGGGTTTTTCACAATTTCATTGAAGTGCGCCCTCACTCTGCAGTAATAGACACTTTTTTTTACATGTGTATTGTACATACCAAATGGCTCAGATATATTTGTATGTTAAACTGATGGTAAAAATGAGTATACAAAGGGAGGAAAATATTGTGCAGATTTTTTAAGTGTAAAAGCAAAAACAATGAAATATTTAGATCAGTATTTACACTGAAGAAAAGTAATACAAATGGGTGATATTTCATGCAAATACGTTACATGTATAACATTTCTGTTCCATGTGAAAAACAATAACTTAGATGAGATTTTGGGGGATTTCTTTTTGGTTTTCTACTTGGAAATGAACCATTTACTTGTATTCAGTGTACATACATCACAGTCCATGCTAGCACCCCCCACCCCCCCCCCCCCAATTCAATGTTGGTTTGGACTATAATCTGCGGCTTGTCCGACCTTTCCCAACATTTAACGGGGGGGGGGGGGGTTTGAAGGCAAATAGTATAGATTTACAATCAAGTGATGTGGTATTTCTCAAAGCAAGGAACTATGCACATAGGTTGTGTACATTGTTTACAGATCATCTTTGTTTGTTTTCGCCTGCCTAATTTTCGGTTACTGCAAACAATGCAGTCGCGTTTCTTTCCATTGGGGGTTTTGCCAGGATAGTGCTGTTGCCCTGTCAACTCAATAGGAATATGGTATCTCAACTGACTTGTTGCGTTACGTTCCCAACCCAACAGCAAGCCCTGTACAATCCCTATACGAAAATCAAGGTTACTGACATTTTTGTTCCCTGCTATGCTGGTGAATATTACTCTGCTATTGACAATACAGATATTCAGCATATGGAAAACAACTCTTTTCCACCATTTCAAGCTTCTGTGTGTATGATTGTAGTACTGAAAACATTGGTTGGCAAGATCAGTTCCACCCATGTTTTTGTTGTAATCTTCAATACAATTGGGCTTCATAACATCACAAAATCCACTTGTGCTCTTATTACACCGAATTTGCTTTTTGGACAAAAGGGCCTTTCGAATACGAGGCTATTCTTTTGGAAGCGTGAGACAAAGAGTGCATTTTCAGCTTGTTGACGCTAATTAAATAGCACGACCGGCTATGGGTGGATGCTAAAATTTCTATGCTATATCTATACTTCAACTTGCTGTTTCAATAAACACAAATAGGCCTATTACCCCAACAAACTACTAAATATTGTACATTTTCACTTGAGTACTTTGTGCATGACTTTTTGGACCCAGTCCAGGGGGTGGGGATTTGGTCAATCCTATTCAAGGGATCCATTTTCAAAATTTACATTCCTCATCTCCAACAGTTGTAAACCCCTTGAGCATATACAAAAAAATGCATCCAATATTTACGCTATAGCCTAGGAAAATATGTGAATTACATTAATTTGCATTGGGCCCGGAAGAGTAATGACTATTCGTTAACTGTTAGTTATTCATTTTTACTGTGATTTAGGCCTACCTCTTGAACGAATTCTAATGTACTTTCCTCATCCGTTTCTTCGTCATCTGATTCTGAGCCACTGTCTGCCAAAATCTCAGCCAAAATGCCATAATTTATGTCTGTTTCCATCATGATTGCAACTAAAAACTGACCGTTGTGGAAAGCTAGTGGACGCTAGCACCGGGAAACCGCAAAAGGTGACGCGCTTTTCTCTTCATGAACTTTTATACACTTCATTCCTGTCAATAGATGGCGCCAACCCCCAAAAACCACTCAAGCATTTTCAGGTGGTGAATTAAGTAGCCGTGGTCGTCAAGGGCATGCCGATTCACGGCACCTTTTAGAGCCCTCGGGATCGAAGCGTATCACAACAAAGGCTCTTTTTAGAGCCCGTGGGATCGAAAGGGTTAATGCTATGGTCCCACAGGAATATTTCGATCTTTCTGTCGAAATATATTTCGATTCCTGTTTTTTTTGTTATTTTTAATAATTTCGTCAAAATCTCGTATAAATATCGACAAAATATCTGTTTTCCGTGAGGAAATTTTAATTTTTGTATTTTCTCGACAATTTCGATTCATTTTCGATTTTATTTCGACGATTTTCGACTGTTTAGATCATTTCGACTGGCATTTCAACAAAATTCGACTGTTTAGACTGTTTAGATTGATTTCGATTTTTTTTCGAATAATTTTCGATTGTTTTAAAAAATTTGGACAAATGTTCCGATTTATTTCGACTGTAACGATTGTTTAGACTATTTAGAGAGTTCAGATTTATTTCGACTGGTTTTCGAACTTTTAGACTGTTAAGACTATTTCGATTTCATTTTCGATAGTTTCGATAAAATGTCGACAAAATGTCGATAAATTTGATCGAAACTTTATCGAAAAATATTGGACAGGTTTAATAATTTTCGATTAATGATTTTTTTTTTTGACAAATCTCTACAAATCTCGACAAATATCGACAGTTTCGATTTTTTTAGACTCTTTAGACTATTTCGACTTTTCTCGAGAACATTTTGTAAAAAATCTAAAATCTTGACGAAACACGATCTAGAGAGTCGAAATCTCTGTGGGACCATAGCATTACGTGAACATTCTGACCGTCAGCAACACGGCTACATACACGGAGTTCTAGTGCGACTAGTCGGCATCGTTTTCATACCGTCTTTGTGACTTTGGCCGTCTCTTCTTTACGTGCTGACTCTTCTTTACGTGAATACCTGACCATCAGTGCCGTTGACAGCAACAGCAACAACGGGACTGTTAGTGTTACTCGTGGGCCTACTCTTAACGTTGGGCCGATTGCTGTGTATACACCCCATCACTCAGGCATGTCAGGCATGTCAAGAGGCTACTACTTGAACTAGCATGACTAGTGACTAGACTAACTGTTAGGCCCTAGGCAGGGCCTAGTACTAGTAGCCTACCACGACTACCGGATCGCAGGTTAACGTTGGGCTTCCAGGACCGTCCGCTGCACTGGGTGAGTCTGGCAGTACCTTTTGTGCGCCACAACCTGTTCTTGTCAGAACAACATGGGTTAACTTTGTTAGGGCCAGGCAGTTTGTTCATGTCATGAGCCTAATGTTAGCATTATTGATTCAGGATCAGATAATGTTGTCAGTGCCAGTGCCGTGGCCTCATACTGGTCATGCTGGTACTTTGTAGGGCATAGGCTAGTACTAGTCATGCTAGTGGCATGAGTGGGCTTGCCTTAGTAGTTCCGTTGGGCCTAACGTTTGTAGCAATTTTTCAGTTAACACAATGCCAGCCGGTAGTTTCGGTGCATTGGCTGGTTCGGCTGGAGGTAGGCTTACATGCATTTTATTTGTCTAGGCCTATGTATCCTCTCTGAGGATTTCAATATAGGGCCTAAATAGGCTACACTATATTATATACCTAGGCCTACCCTGTATCAGCCTCAGTACTATCTAGGGCCTATAGGCTATGCCACAAATTACACAATCATGACAATTAATCACTTGAGCTGAAACTTTCTTCGAAATGCATATTTATTTATCCATGAAGTATGAATGCATAACGACCTTGATTAATCATTACACTGAAAGGTGCCAAATTCAGCCTTGTGTAAACTACATAGGCCATATCACTAACTTAAATAGTGTAAGTGATAGAGGTAAAATTTAGCCTCAAGTGTAAACTACATAATACCTATGTGGTGAAAATAACAAGATGGTTCAAACATCTGTGCTCATTTTTTAGTTATTACAGTAACTCTTTCTACCCTGAATTATTTCACGTGTAGGCCCCTATGGACGGAATTGTTTTTATTACTGTATTTGTAATTTGGTACTGTAAACAATCAAGGTCAAATGTGGAAATAATGGATAATCTGTTTATCTTTTGCCAATTGAAGGGGGTAAAGTATCAAAATAAAGGTTATGACTCACTGGGTGTGAATGTTGAGATGGGGATCATCTTGGGATTACCCATAATGCATTGCAGCCATTTACATTTAAACTTCAATATCAATAATTATGCAAGTTATTCATACTTATTGCTTGTCAAATATGCATCGTATGGCAGACGAAAGTGGTTTGTTTATGTCAGAATATGTCAGGGCATAATAATATTACCCATAATGCTTTGTAATCCCCTAGTTATATAACAAAAAATCATAATTTGCAACCTTGATACAACATACTGTATATTGTTTCCGTTGGGCAATTATATAAACAATCAAGGTCCAGTGTGGGAATTATTAATAATTCGTTTATCACATCCATGATAAAACGCATTATTCACCGCAGACACACAGTGCAAGGCGCCGTCTATCCAGCTGGTGGTAACCATGGTGCATAAATACGTATGTCAACAGTGTAGTTTTCTTGGGTTGTTGCCAATTTTGTGTGCCCCTGAGCCTGGCTGGCATGTTGCCAATTTGTGTTCTTGGGTTGCAGAAACTTCTGACCAATGGGAGGGCTCATTTACAAAACAATTTAGAGCGCCTACATGTATTTACATCAAGGCGGGAACTCTTCAGCTCAGTTCTTCAATGCCACTGTTACACAAATAAACCCACTGCCACCCCCCCCCCCTTCACCACCTTCGTCAAAGGTTCTTGTGCCTTTTCCTAAACCTGCCCTTTGAAAGCATTTGTATAAGGGGAATTAATTTGTTGGGAAGCGGACTACCACTGCCTCAGGTTCAGTGAAATTAGTCTGTATAAATAATTTAAAGATTGACTACAACGGAATAATGATAAGTGCTGTGTTGCTCTTTTCGTTCGAGAAATGTGTAATGATTACTAACATATTATTATTATTCAATAAAACTTGTTCCTTCATGCAAAAAAAAATCAATTTGATCGGCGTTCTACGACCCAGAAAAGCCCAGTTTCACCAAAAGCCCTCAACTCATGAATAATTCATACTTCGTGTGTGACGTAGCACCCATGACGCTTTGTTACCCCCAGCCACGCACAACAGTCGATCGTGTGTACTGTATGCATTTACCATACATGCAATGCGGAACAACAGCGGACAAGCGACATCTTCTAGACCGAAAAACAGCGAAAATGTCCGATAGCAGCGAATATTGGGAAGATCACAGTATAGATGAGGAAGAGGAGTTTCATGTAGGCACTTCTGAGGATAGTGATGTCAGCTCTAGCGATGAGGGGAGCTCCCCAGACGAGAGAGAAGGCGAAGACGATGACGAAGAAGTCGAAGTACGTGGCGCTGAACCATACCGGTTCGAGCCACTTGCGGCGCCTGCAGTTGACCAGCCCGGTGACGGTGATCGTCAGGCCGAAGACGACGAACCAAATCCTGATGATAGACGGCTAAACACAGACTGGTAAGCCCACAAAATGATTCATGAATGAAATACTGAATGATGCTTCGTTTGATCAATTCGTTTCTGCTGTACAACAATAGTTGTAGGCTATACTTGACAAAAACATGAACGAACATGATGGAGACCCAAGGTACATAATGTAGTAGTACATGTACATGTGTACAATACATGTACAGTGGAAATTTGGGGGTAATTACTATGTCTTGCGTTTTATGATTTGTTGGCAATATTAGCCAGTATTTATGAAGACATGATGGGAAAGTAATCACTGCTCAAAATTCAAATAAAATCATGATCTTTTACCATCATGCTTTAAGCATAATTGACATTTAGTCTTTCCCTTCAAATCAAAGGTTGTAGCCCCCTGCACAATAAAAATGTTTGATCTGCCCATGGAAAAATGTATTCCTTCGTGATGTACCTGTCCTTGATCAGTTCATGGGGGGTGTATTTCAAGATCAATTTTTAAGTAGTGCAACCCCAATGACAAAGTTACTAAAATTATATTTTCCAAACTTGTTTTTTTTGTAATAGGTGTTCGTGTGGACATTGTGTTCTTCAGCCTTTGCTCGCAAACTGTATATGTTGCAAAGAAGTTGAGAAGACAGAGAACATGATGCGACAGCTGGACATCAACGTGGATGATCCCAACCAGTGCCTTACCATCCATGATTGGTTTGATGCGATCTGCCTCCACCCAGGAGTGCTTGCAACAGCGTATCTTCAGTACAGAGCATACTATGGCAGAGATGCAGTTGAAGGAACGCTTGACCAGTAAGTGATTTGAGTGTTGACTGAATGTACAAAGCCAATGTACCATCAATTTCAATTAATATTTTAGAGCAATGTCAGTTTTGAATGATCTGCATATCAAGCAGATTACTTTTGATTGACCAGAATGAGCACCGGTGTTTACTTCAGAGTAACCGCACACAACTGAATATGACCTTGGTTGACCCACGTGCATCTATATCTTATTGTACATGCATTACATGTATGTAATTGTTTACTTTTGATCATGATTGCCTTTTGGTATGGTTATAGTTTTATAGCATTTCAGTTTCACATGGTGTTAACGTAAACAATATCGATACTCCACCATGCAAATCACAAATCTTATGTTTATAATTTTGTCTGATTTTTTGTTTTGTTTTACAGAAAATATCGCCATGTTGCATATCGGCAAGTGGTGAGGTGGTGTTGGGGTTATCTTGGCCGTTTCAACCGGGTGCCACTGCCATCATGTGTAATGGACGCAATCCGCAGGACGTTCCCAAACCCTGATGGACAGTACAAAGGATTTTCGTATCCACCACTGGATTAGGCCGATTTGCTTTGTTTTATTTTTTAAATTGGTAACATTCTTCCCTAGTTATAATGATCTGGAGGGAGTTACAAATTATTTTGTGCGTTCATAAACCATGATCAATGGCAGAATCAATTACGTGTGTATTTCATTTTGTGTATTTTCGGGGGGGGGGGAGAAGTTGATTAATTTAGCACTAATGTGAAAGAAACTTGTTTTATGTTGCCAACAATACACTATGGTAAACACATTACAAATTCGGTATGTCAGAAAGATGCCAAGAACTGAAAATTTTACAAGACCTTAGTACTTTCGAATAAATGACAAGACAAAATATGTATGTATTTGCAACCAACAATTGAGTTTATTTTTGAGGTTAAAATATCAAAATTAAAAAAGTTGCCTCTTGATGACGAAAACAACTTAATCAAAATCCTGTACATACTTGTTTGGAACTTGGCCATTGTTCTGTTAAACCGAACTGGAAATCCTTTGAAATTCGTTTCACACTTGCTGCTCTTTTCCCAGGAAAAAACTTACAATCAGCATAACTCTACTGCTGAGTAGGTTCAGATTTTCTTGGATTAAAGCTAATTCAATTAGGTTTTTTGGCTTTGCATCACAAAATGGAGAAGTGTGACAAAGACTAATATTGTAAATCTCATGTTGGTAAATCTCATGTACTTCTGCCTATAAAACTTAAAACTTGTTCTGAGTGTACAGTGGCAATAAATTGTAAAATACAAGAATAGAATAACAATAAATGTGTACAGGCCATGTCATTCTGTCTTCAATCAAATATTAATAAAACATATAAAAGACATGTATATAGCACCAAATCCATTTGAATAAAATGCTCCCAGGTCCTTTAAATATAATAAAATAACCTAAAGTAACAATAGCAAAGATTATAAAAGATTAAATACATGGGAGCCAGATAAAGTGATAAAAACAGGCAAATATCAGCAGGGGCGGATCCAGGAATTTTGGCATGAAGGTGAAATCCTTTCGTGTATTATTCACGAACTTCACCCATTCCTTTGATATCGCAGGATACCGCGGAAATTGAAAAAAATGAGTCTCTGGATTCTTAATACTATTTCTAGTGCATCCACCAACAACACATGAAGTCGGCATTATATAACTGTTACACAACAACGTCGAAAAAAAGCTTCATAAAAACTTCATGCCTCTGCTGACGCATGAAAACGCATGTATAATATACACGGAAGTAACACGGCGTCTTCTGTTTACTCTCGGGTGCTCATGGGTTATACGTCATCCCTTTTCGCTGGTTTACAAGTCCGCTGGTACTATATCGTGGATTTCATAGTGGATTTTCAATGGGTCTTTGTCGGGAACCAGTGCAGGGCGGGAAATTTCAAAAATCGAAGAAGCGGGGTCTAATTTTTTCGGTCAAATTGCAACAAAATTATAAAGAGAAAAACATGACCACAACAATAAATTGTTACCTGAACACAACATAAACAAGGTTCGATAGTCAATTTAATGTGAGAGTTCTCGTTGTAGACCATCTTTAAGTAAGCTAAAGTAGGGCTGTGCCGGGTGTCCGGGTATCCGAATACCCGAACGGAACGGTCATTACCGGGTTCAATATATCGGTTCCAATTACCCGTAAACGTCTTTTTAAAATTCGGACTTGACATTTGGGCGGTGCAAAGATAAATCTGTGACTCTTGAACAATGCACTTGTACAGGCAATTATCTTTAAATTCAAGAGATTACACTCCAATAAAGAAAAGAGCAATAGTTTGGTATCCTCTGTTTTATAAAAGTCAATTTGTTACCATTTATAGCACATGTATTTGTAAACCACCGGAGGCATGTTTTCAACAAAAATGAAAACGGGTATCCGGGTATCCGAAGTTTCCTGATTTCGGGTATCCGGTTCCAAAAATATCCGAAAACGCACAGCCCTAAGCTAAAGTGTTATACGTTTTACATAAAGTTCTAATTCACACTTTGTAAACACTGTGCCTAGCATCCGCTTGTTCAGGTGGAGCTAATATTCCAACCGTTTGTACAAGCGGTGGAAACACTCTGGGTAGTTTTATGAATGATAATTGGTATTTTAAACTTTCACCTGTCATGTTACGCTTTACTTTACAATAATGGTTTGGGGGATAAGCCTGCACGGTTTGGATACTTTATTGGTGGTAAGCATGCAAAGCATGCCTCATGTTTTGTGGCAAGTGTGCCAAGTTTTCTGGGCAAGCATGCCCCTAATTTTTCTGGCAAGTGTGCCAAGTATATCAAGCATGCCCCATTTTTAATGTGGCACGTGTGCCAAGTTTTTCTGGGCAAGCATGCCCCATTTTTGTGGCAAGCCTGCCAAGTTTTGGGGCAAGTAGGCCCGCTAAGTATAGTTATTGGGCTGTTTATAATGCAGTGGCCTTTTGCCCAATTTGGTAAATGGTCAATTTGTGTCGAAATAAATACAGTGGTTCAACTGTGCCACAAGTCACAATGTTTCTTTACTGTCCGAGAATAATGTGAGCTGTCCGAGAATAATGTATTAATATTTGGACAGCTGATAGAATCATTAGTATCATTTGTAACATCTATTAACATTTTGCTGTTTGTTACTCGCCCAATTGCTGGTCCTATGAGCACAAATTGCCTGGGATATTGCTTGCTGTCACGGTCGCGTCATGGTGCCATGTATAAATAATATAGGTCTATCGCTGTACCGATATCGCAATCGGTACATACGACCTCAGATTCAGTGCTTTTACTGTCGTTTTACCCTGAAAATCAAAGGCAACACTGTCACCATCATCATCTCCATTAGCACTGCCCACGTCATAATATTCCAAGAAAATAGCATAAGTTGCGCATCGGTTGTTGTGGCCGGGTTTCATGGAGGACGGTCATTTTTAAATACAAACGTGTGTGTAAACCGCATGTGTACTTAACACAATCGGAGTTCTCAGAGTAGTATTTCGTCTGTGCTATTGTCAATAAACAATATTTAGTAACTAATTTGCATTGGGAGTGCATGACCTCGAATTCTTATGGGTTAGTTGCTCATTCTGTTGTCAAAATAAGTCAAAACAAGACCGTTGTCAGGTACATCATGATGAGCCGGTAAATCGGCGCGTCGTCATATTACGGGGCGCGGTTGGGCCGTTATTCATGTATGTTGGCAATTTGTCAGTCAGGAAAAAAGTTTGAAAAAGCATCTCAAAAAAATAAATAAATAAATAAAAAATACACACATTTTTCGGAAAACACATGGACCAAAAGTTGCCATCTGGCCACTTTTTGTTATTCATATCAGCATCTTTACAGTGTATATTTTTACAGTTTTGGTAAAAATGTATTTACATTGTACATGTATTCATATATGTACTTTATAAGAATCAAGAGATACAAGTTTCACAAATTTACAGTGATTCCAATTTTTGAATTATTATGGTTAATTGTACTGGCATAATAGCACCTCTGGAAAAATTTTCAAGGGATAATTTGATACCCTCATCAACTTTACACCAATGATCTGGTCCCATTAGATTCCTTTTGTATTCGTCAAAGCATGCGCATTTTATGGGAGGATGCTGCGCTTATTTCCCAGGAGCTCGGCTTGTTTAGTGACATCCTCCCTCAGGCTTGTTATTTCGGGGCGCTTTCCCAATCTAAATTAGAAATGTAACGGCGGTCCATCAACAAATGGGCTAGGCCATGTCAGTCAGCCGGCGAATGGGGGTAGCAGTTATGCATCACTCACAATTTAAGTGGTAATCTTTTTATTTATTTCGCTTTGATGGGGTTCATCTTTCCCCTGAAGGGTCGGAATTGTTCAGGATGAATATTCAGACATGTATTAATAATTACTATTGCTGATATTCGTTCATATAGTGAGGGGTATGTTCGTCCTTTCTCCCATGGGTCGCGTTTTGTGGCGCGTGTGGCCTGTTTTGTATGGGATAAGGTCTCACATTGCCTCATTTTGTAATATTACTACTAATTGTTATTACTGAGTACAGCCGAAATTGTAAGCATGGTTTAAGCTCCCGTCGCTTCAGTCGGGGCTAATATTTCTACCGGTGGTTCAAGCGGTGGAATTTTGAAGTGCATGGACGACTGTAAGCTAATTTGTAAAAGTTGCTATTGTCTAATTGAATTGTTGGGGTTTGATCAGCCCTGTGATTTAATGTGGGCCGCTCGTTGCCCGTGAGGTAACGTGGGCCGCTCGCCGCCCGTTGCCCGTGATTTTATGTGGGCCGCTCGTTGCCCGTGATTTTATGTGGGCCGCTCGTTGCCCGTGATTTTATGTGGGCCGCTCGTTGCCCGTGATTTTATGTGGGCCGCTCGTTGCCCGTGATTTATATGTTGCCCGTGATTTTGTGATGTACATGTATTGTGGAATCTGCCCGTGGTTTTGTGATGTTATTTTGGGACAGTTGTCTGTTTTTGTGATGGGCAAGCCCGCCCTTGTTTGTTTACTTATTATTACCTATGGGCAAACATTGCCCGGCTTACCTTGGTTTGGGCAAATTGCCTGTTTTTGGCTAATTAATTGATATGGGCAAAAGCATGCCCGAGTATGATTCAATACAGCCAGTTTTGAGCTGTGACAAAACGTCAGTCAAGTCTCTCGTGTATTTATTGTGTATTCATCAGTGTATAATGTCTGCACTTACGACAACTTGACAATTATAATGTCTGCAATTTCCCGTTTGTGGACTAAAAATGTGCAAAAATGAGTGTGTGAGTGTGGTGCAAAAATGTGCAAACTTGTGTTGAGTAGTGTTAGCGCGCTAGCGCGAGAGGGCGGGTTTTAAGTATGACGTCCGTGATTTCATACTTAATGATGTGATGGTCAGATTTCTCACCGTTATTACTGACAATTTGATGTCTGCTTTTGCTACAACTTGACAATTATAATGTCTGCTATTTCCACTGTATTTTAGTGTTATTTATAGCACGGGTCGTACCGCTGGACAATGTCCTTGGTAGAGGAGCGCTCATTAAGTGTAGCAATTATAATGTCTGTTCTTGCTACAACCTGACAATATTGATGTATGTCCTTACTACAACTTGACAATTATAATGTTTGCTCTTGCTACAACCTGACAGTTATAATGTTTACTCTTACTACAACTATAATGTCTGCTATTTCCGCTGTATTTTAGTGTTATTTTTATCACGGGTCGTACCGCTGGACAATGTCCTTGGTAGAGGAGCGCTCATTAAGTATAGCATTAAGTATTTTAACTCTTAATTGCGCTGCCAAATATATTTTTTCTTTGTAAAATCAAAATGAAAGAGTATGCTCTTTGTAAACACTCCTTCGAGTGCGATTATTATTATTATTAAACGGGTAAAGAGGTTTGTTCCAGATTCAGGATAAAATATAATACAATACAATTAATAATATTATTTGAATCTATATCTTACAGCTTTAACTAACAACTTAGGTCACTCTTGTGTAACCGAATTATGAATTATATATTATTAATTAACCGAAACTAGCAGGTTGGAAAATTGATTCATATGTTACAACTTTAAATAGCAACTGAGCTCACTCCTGTATATCCGAATTATGCAGGCAAAATGGCTTACAAGACAGAAAAAACATAACATTTACCATCAAATTAAAACTTACAAGACCTATTACACTCATTCGCTCGATTAAAAAAAAAGGAAAATTTTACAAAAAGACACTGTATGAAAAATATTAATATATCAGCATCAGACATGTACGAAGGCCTACACAACGTTGTTTTGACTTGATTTATAAAACAAGTATTTGTACAATTGCCAAATTGATGGTAAAATTCGACGGTTGAGAATCATGATCACATCCATATGTGGACACTGAAATGTCTGAACAGGAAACCAATAACACTTGTCGGGGGTTGAATTGTTATGATTTGTTGAGTCCGTGTTGATTTATAACTATTATTGTATTTAATTCGGACTATAGGTGATTAACATGAATTGGGGTGCTTATAGGGCGCAAAATACGGTGACCCAATCGATGGGAAGGTCTTACACTCCATGTATACAGTGTATGCGGAATCTAACTTTCCTACAAATGGCAGAAAAACGACCAAACTTTCACAGTCAGTTTTCTTGAAACACAATTTTGCACATTAATTGATTACGACCTTTTTGCCGGTCACACGACGATATGCTTTTACACCATTGCTCAATGTTGGATAATTTTTTGCCAAAATATGTGAACAGTTGTGGTAAATACTGACCAATTCTGGGAGAAATAACCTTACCCAACCCCATGTTGCCCAACGTTTTTACAGTGCAGGCCGACATGTACTTTTCAATTCTCACATTGGTGAATGAAAAGACACACAGCAACTGCATGCATGTTTTGTCGGCTTCAACAATATTACTCTAGTATGAATTGACAAAAAAGAAAAAGAAAAATTAATGTGCCGCATTTCATATTTTTGACTGAATTGTTTTGTTATTAGGCCTATCTATTACATGTGTAATGCGATTATACAACCGAATTTATAAGTGGGTCCCTTGTTTGACTTACTTTACGGGATGTTGTGAACTTAAATGTACAGCGATCCCATTACCAACATTTCCAATTAATTCCCATTGGAAATCCCATTTAATTTTTAAAAAAAAGGGCCAATTAAACAACTAAAACAAAAACCTCCTGAGGACGACCACAGCATACTGATCGAAACGTGGAGTTGTAACCTCCATTTCTAATTACTCAATAGAGAATTTCACATGGTGTCACCACAATTAGTCTTACTTAAAACAACAAAAACCAGTTTTTCTTTAATAAGTCCGATTGGGATGAGTTGAAAACAATGTCCAATCTTACAAAAAAATCAACTGAATGCTCAACCAAAAATAAAATCTTACAAACTAGTCCATATATAATGATTGTTTTAGCGGAGAATCGTGAACTCGATAAACCTATCCAATGCAAAACCTCCACATTTCAGAAAAACATGGAGGCATATTTGACCCTTCAAGGCTACACGTGTAGCTACACAGCTGTTATGGTGTAGTTGCAGGACTAATTGTGGAATCGAGTCAATATTATAATGACTATGCATCAATGATCTCTATATAATATTGTACTGACTGGACAGCAGGTCGGGTTGCTATTTTTCTGCAGTACACTACGTCAATAGCTTAGAAATTAGAAAGACGTCTAATTTTAAAAAAGGTTCTTCAATAATTAATCCACCGACAAACTCGACTGGCGTAGTAGTCTAGTGTGGTTAGAACGCAAGTAGGAAGTACCGGGATCAAGACTAGGTTTTCAACATTTTCATAAATTTGTCTTTATACATTTTTTATAAATTTTTTTAACTACAAAATTAAATCAGAAGTCAAAAATTAATTTTTAGCATAAACAGACGCATATAGTGGAGGACTCATTAGTCGGACAACTCATATAAGAAGGTCATTAAGTATTGTGCACGTGATGCTTAACCAATGGCTTACGTGCTGAAAGAAGCACTGAGGCGATAACAGATTAACAAATCAAGCTACACTCCACCACCAACACCATCATGCTTATGAATATGGATGAGGTGAACTTCCAAAGCTAGCAACCCCCCCCCCCCCACCAGACTGTACTGGGATCGTGAAGTGTGACCTTGGCGGGATGCGATTTTTTTCTGCAGTACACTTCGTCCATGCATTTTACATCGTATATTTTATTCTTCCTTCGATTACAGGTTTTCAAAAATTATAATATACATGTAGTGATATGGAATTTTATGATGAAACAATAATAGTAATTAGGTAGAACTTGTAGCTTTGCATGGTGGCACAGTGTCAAACACGACACTGTGCCATAGGACATCGGCTTCTACATCAGCGACATTTGGCGACCACTACTACGGACTGAATGATCTTCTATATCCAAAGTCCATAATCCACCCCAGATTGAGGAGTGTCGTGGCCGAGCGGTCTAGCTTACCGGACTCAAGTTCTGGTGTTAGCAGTAGAATGTGGGTTCGAATCCCGGCCGTGACACTTGTGTCCTTGAGCAAGACACTTAACCATAGTCCATAATCCACCCCAGACTCAGTGAGGGATCTCCTATATCCTAAGTCAACCACCCTCCATCCCCCTGTGCTTGTTAACAACTGATTCAGTTCAGTGAGCACACACTCCTCTCCCCCAACCCCTAGGATCCTAGTCTCAACAGTTCCCGCCTGCGCGCCTCAACGAACTAATCCTCCATCATACATTCATGGGATGATCCTCCAGCAGTCTACTTAAGCAGCAGCATTTTCCAGAGTCCGGCATTCTCCTGAGGACGATCAGAGCATACTGATCGAAACGTCGAGTTTTTCAGAACTAATTACTACTCAATTGAGCATTTCACATGGTGTCACCGCAATTACTCTTACTTAATAATAGTAATTATCAATGTCAACAGGGGGCGCTATTGCTCCTTAGCGGTCGGTTTCATATCCTTGTTTATTTATTGTCGGCGTAGCTATATCGGAGTACGATGTACAAAATAGTCCGGGGTCACAATATTACTCAGCTCATTTAAAGTTTGTTAGTTTTATAAGGTAACAAAAGGTTCATTTTACTCTTACAAAATGTTATGTGTAAACAATTCGTTTAATTCTGATGTATTGTAACTTAAACGTTTAAACTGTTAAGTAGTTCTTGGTTGGTGCAGAAGGTTACGTACAAGGACTCTGACGGTAAAGGTCAGGGACGACGAGAAAGGTTACTGACCTGTTTTTTGGCTTGTTCGACTCAAGTAGCCATCATTTTTGTGAACAGTGGGAAGATTAGTTTTACATTCCACCCGTTTGAGTGGCGTTTGCCTAATGATGCAAGGGTAGTTGGCTAGGAATGAAAAACACTTTTTATAGCATTGGCTGTTTTTTGTGTGGTGCTGACTGACTGAAGCAATAAACAATAACGAGAGAAGTGCACACAAACGCTAGAGTGCTTGTGAGTTTTATTATCGCACCCGAAGTCTACAAACAAAATATATAAATATAATTATAAGCACTGTTAAATTATTTACGGAGCTCTGGAAGTGCCATCCAACGACATTAACATATCATCTTCCCCAAGACAAGTGATTGTTTGGGAAGGCATGGGCGGATCCAGAACATTTTTTTTGGGGGGGGGGGCTGAGAATAAAAATAATTATTTTTCAGTACTACAAAAATTACAATGAAATAATCAAAGGGAGAGAAAAACAAAGCACACTGTGGGAATGGGAGTGCGTTCTCCCCTCCTCTCTCTCTCTCTCTCTCTCTCTTTTTTTTTAATTAAAAAAATAATAATAATTAAACGATTTTAGGGGGGGGGGGGCTACAGCCCCCTTAGCCCCCTTGGATCCGCCAATGGAAGGGTTATCCATCTTTGACCAATGTATAATAAATACTAACCTTAAGGCCCCCAAAAAAGTCTCCAGTTTCTGATCTCGGCGCGCGTCGCCTGAGACCCGCGCGTCGGCAGTTTTATTTATTTGCTATGAAACGATGTCCAATTGCAGCTAAAATTGCAGGATCAATTGCAATTCTGCCGTACTGTGCTTTAAACGACTTTTTTTAGGGGTATGAACGTTTGCCCGATTTGTGAGGCCTCCCTTAGCCACCATACTTTGTATACAGAGTAAGTCGCTCGAACGACATAGTAAGTCGTTCGAACGAGATACTAAGTCGTTCGAACGAGATACTAAATCGTTCGAACGAGATAAGTAAATCATATTATAAGCTGTGTGAACGAAATTGCACTTAATGGGTTAATGTGTCTAATAATTGGCCCAGGAATTTGAATACCCATACCCTTTTTACAGTTGCGAATGAGTTAAATGCCTGAAAGAATATCGAATGAGATCCCAGTATTTTATGTAAAAAATCAAGCTGCAACGTACTATTGAAAGTATTTTCCCCCCGACATGTATTGGATGATAAATATCCTGAAGGTATTCAACAACCAATATTAAAATGAGAGACACGGGTGATTTTTTTAAAATAAAATAATGTTCTTGTTAAAATAATTATTTCCTTGTTTGTTGGTGTGTTTGTTGGTGTGTTTGTTTGTTTGTCTGTTTTGGTTGTCTGCAGTAGACAACTTATAGATAGTCCACAGCGGTTGATCAACAATTTCGTGGGGGGGGGGGCACTTTTCAAAAATCAGAAACTTCAACCCCTTTAATATTTCTAAATACTATATTTCACCTGTGGGCAGTATAAGTAACCCCTGATGGACCCAGTAAAATATATATTGTGTACGTTTTTCCTTCCCCTACTCCCCAAAACTGGAACCGCCGCTGCCTCTTCAAGGAAAAAACCCCTTACACATTATTATGAAACATTTCCAATGGGGAAAATAGTCCTTGTGGTCAGTCAAAACTAACACTGGGATCGTCTTTAAGGGTTTGGAAGAGATTTATCCAGAATTGGCCACACTGCTTATACGCACGTGTCAATTGACCGCATTTTGTTCACACAGCTTATAATAGGACTTACTTATCTCGTTCGAACGACTTAATTATCTCGTTCGAACGACATAATTATCTCGTTCGAACGACATATTATCTCGTTCGAACGACTTAAAACAATTTTTACCCTTCAATTTGGCAGCAATGCGCTTCCGTAGGATATAGTTTCATAGCAAAAAATTTTGTTAAATAAATAAAAATATTAACAATGCCGACGTGCGGGTCTGAGGCGACACGCACGGAGACCAGAGACTTTTTTGACCTAATGTATTTATCTATGCCACACAAAAACGAGTACATTTTCTAAATGGTGCTCATTCACACTGTTATTAAAGAGATCTTCACTGGTACCAGTGAAGGCGTGTTGAATCGAACCTCACCGTTAACATCAAGTTCTTGCTGTCACCAGCTAGTTTTCAAAACAGGTTACATCTCGTCTCGTCATGGTCGCCATGACTATGATGTATAGTGTGCACGCGGTATAATTGGGGACTGTATACCGTCGAGAGCTGAGCGGTTCGTCTGTAAGGTCTCTGGTCTTCTCATTGGACCAGGGCGGACTTGAGAGTGCTTCCGATGACCGGACCGACAGGATTATTTGACGAAACAGTCCTTTTAAAGAATTACTCTAGAATTACACTTACCTATGTTGTCAGTGAGCATTTAACTTATTCCTAAAGGTTAACAAACAGGATTGAGGAGTTGTAATTTCTGAAGAACACTTCCAGATTTAATGTTAATGAGAGAACGCAAGTTAACGTTAATAATGTATTCAACGTTAAAGTTTTGACATTGTAAAGAACTTGTGTCAGTGCTTCCAAAATCAAAACTACATTTCCTTAGATTAACAGAAAAATTTCCTCAGATTTCCTTAGATTTTTTCTATGTTCCTTATATTTTCCTTAAATCAGCAAAAGTGTATTTAACCTCTGTACACTAGTACGTTTTACATGTCAAATTTGCAGTAAGCCATATTACAGAAGTGCATGCTTCAAAATGGAAAGTCTAGTTCAATTTGGGTGCACCCCAATAAATAAACTCCTATAGTAAACAGTGCTAAACACAAAATATTCACAAATCATTAAAAAAATACTTAGAAGTCCCACAGTTTTTAAAACCAGAAGAAAAAATATTGATCGATATATAACCTTTTATTTTCTTCTCTATTTACTGTCTAAAGTCCAGGTTTCCAGGAAGTTATCCTCATCCCAATGAAAACCACCCTCTACAGTAGTGAAAACGTCCACACTGAAATACAGCCATTTTGGAAAAAGGCCTTACGCTTGAAATCAAATTAGGACCACTTTTTCAGGGCCTAGTGTGTCCAAAATACTCAGTTGAAAGCCAAGGCCCCCCAGGTTATGATATTGGGCCATTTTTACACAATCCATCAAATGTATGGGCCTCAAATCTTTGTTTTTCAGAAACATTTGAGGACATACACTTTACGATAAACAGCTAATTGGCGCATGAATTCCTCACTATTTAATGGGGTGCATCCTTTTTATAACACCTCATACATAGATTCTGTCTTGTGATTGGTTGAGAGCGTGTCACATGATATTCGCTATGTTTACTGTAATGCCAAGCAAACATGGAATAGACTAGCCCATGGCAACGCGTAAATGCTGTTGTAACAACATGAATAAATAACATGAATAAGTGTTACAGAAGTTCAATTAATTTTGGAGTGTTGTCAGGTTAATGAAAGTCATGTATTGGTTTGATTTATTGCAGCAGGTCTTTTAATAAATTGTGCAGAATCTATGTATGAGGTGTTATAAAACAAATATTGATTGTTTTCACTCACGGTACAGTAAAACTAGTCTCCCTTGGTGATCCCTGGAGCGTTCTAGTTCCCTCGGCTTCAAGTTCGCTTCGGGAAATAGAACGCTCCGGGGATCACCTCGAGAAGATAGTTTTACTATACCATGTAGCAGTCAATATTTGCGCCCATGCTAGCTTTTTTATTTAAATTTTCTAATATTTACGAGAATTCCATAGAATTTCCTTAGAACCGAAGGGGATTTCCTTAAATTTCCTTAATTTTTTTTATTTCTTTAGAAATTTCTTTAGAGCGTCAAAATTTCCCCAAATTTCCTTAAAATAAGTAAAGTTTCTTAAAAGTGGAAGCACTGACTTGTGTATAGTGACAGCAGTGTTCACACAATATTGATTTAGTCATTTTTAACGAAATCGGCTAAAAATTTCCGGATATTTGTATTAGGCCAAAAAAAAAAAAAAATCGATTGGAATTCTGCCGTGCTGTGTTTAAAAAAACGTTTTCACATAGGAGTATGAACGTATTTGTCCGATTTGTGAGGCCTCTCTTAGCCACCATACTTTGTATATAGGAAATTTGGTCCCCGTGTATACATGTATCACGTATTCCCTGTTGACAAAACCAAAAAAAAACAAAACAATGACTACAAAAAAAAAAGCGTGTCACCACACCGATTTTAAAGCCGACCTATAACCACAAACAGAGACTTTTTTGGCCTTAACCTGCATATATAAATATAATTATGTGCACTTGAATTGAATTTAATTAGATAGAGTATAATAATGTATTTATTTATGCCACACAAAAACGAGTACATTTTCTAACTGGTGCTCATTCACACTGTTATGAAACAGATGCTCTCTGGTACCAGTGAAGGCGTGTTGAATCGAACGCCGCCCACGTCGTCACCGTTAACATCGAGTTTTTGCTGTCACCAGCTTTCAAAACTGGCTTCATCTCGCCTCGTCATCGTCGCCATGCGAAGGATGTGTTCACGCTGTATTACTGGGGACTGTACTAGCGTCAAGTGCTGAACGGTCGTCTAGAGTGCATGGTCTCTGGTCTTCTAATTGCACCAGGGCGGCGGGCTTGAGTGCTTCCGATGACCAGACTACGTTGGTGAAGACTACGTTGCTCCGGATGGTATACTGTTGATGAAGTGTCGCTTGAGGGGCTTTAAATCGGTCCTGAAACCCATCACTAGATATTCATTTTACATCAATTCTACAAAGACAACAGGTATGTGCACACAACATAGGCTATCCATCACGTTAACTTCTGGATATGTCCGAAAGTACGCAAAATAACAGTTCATGTAAATGTATTCCTTTTTAAAAGAAATTTGGTTGAACAAAAATAATCGTTTTGATTGGATTAGTGAGCACTGAAATAATTATATGTTGATACCGGCTGACCGCTGATATTACGTTTGATGCACGTATTTGATTCCATATGGATGCCGAGTGACATTACTTCACTGCAGATATTTTTGAAGTCACTCCAGTAAATCAAACTTCGATTGTTTTGAGCAAATTGACATCCTGAAAGTAGGATGTCGTCTTCCCAAGATAATTTATCGTCCTGGGTTTGTGCAAAGTAAGCAACATTAAATGATCACGAAAAGCAACGAGAAATTATGTTTATAATATAGTATTGTATAGCGGGGTGGGCTGCACGGCCTTGTTTTGGCAGCGTTCGAAGAAAACGATGAATTTGCGAAAACAGGGGTTTGGAGAAAAGGTTCCCCTATAAGTTTAAATATAGTAAAAGTGATTCCTGTTAATTACCTCCAAAAATGTACTGAGGTGAATTTGGCATGGAAGGACCCTATAACATAATTATGCATATGTTGAGTTTGCTACATGGACCAATCGATTAGTTTTTGATGAAGATGCGATATCAGAAAAGTGTGGTTTTTAGGACCGTATAGTCTAACGTTTCTAACGTTAACTGAATTCCGTTATCGCGGATCAGCGAGTTAATTTCGCTCGTGCCCACCGGTACAATCCACTACCCATTAAGAACACACTTTCGTACAGATTGTCCTCTATTACAGTGTATGTGACAACCCCATGTGGGGTTTGGAAAGACAAAGTTAAGCAAGTTAATCGCCCTTCAATTCGCACCTTCACCCAAGGTTTGTTTGAAGGCGAATTAGTTTGAATCTCGCTTGGTAGCCAACACAGCGTGAGGTCACTGCCTGTAATCCAATACAATACATGTGTGTGTGAGTTGGTTTTGTGTACAAGAGTGTGCAGTGTATATGTAAGGGGGTAGGTATATAGAGTCATGTGCATGCTCAGATGAAAATCCTATAGGAAAGAAAGAACAGTGAATCCATCCCGGACCCTGTTATACTGTTAAAATAATCTAATCCTCCTAAATAATAATAAATCAATCCTTGAAAAGAAAACTAACGTAATAACATTCATTTTATCATGGAGGAATGTTCTCTCCATGATTTTACATAGTGTATTGTTCCAGATAAGTACATGTAGTGTTGTAGCGGGGTAAGCTGCACAGATTTGTTTTCAGTTGGCCGCATATTCAAAGGAAACCGGTGAATTTGCGGACGGGGTTCAGAGAAAAAGAAAGATTCGCTAAAGTTTGAAGACTAAAAGCGATTTCAGTTAATTTATTTCCTGATTTCCTTTTCCTTTTTGATTATTTATATTTTAAAGAAAGTTACAGTTGCTTTAGAACCCATCTATTAAAGCGCTGGCTCTTACTTGGCTGTGAACACTCATTTTTATGAGGTAGGCCTATACTATAGACGCATATTTTGGAAATGCAAAACATAAACATGTAGGCGTGAAAGAAAAAGTGCAGATCCTTTCTTGTATTTTTAGTCATATGAAACGTATTGAAATAAGTCACGATGAGGGTTGCGGTCTGCATATTCTATTAATAACCCTAACTCCCTAGGCATTGTACTATAACAATAAAAATCCTTCAAAATCCTCCAACTGGCTTTGTTGTCTAGGGAGTTAGGGTTAAAAAAAACAGACATAGGCTATTCAAACTTCAAAGTTATTCATCCTTCCATGATCCAGTTGCAGTTTGAAAGCTAGCTATGCTTTTTGCAAATCATCTGAGCGTGCTTTGTGGATGTAGTTAACGTTTTTTTATTTAGAGATAAAAACTGAAGCCACAACTCTGTGGAAGTTGTATTCATGTCAGTTTATTCATAAAATATATTCTGACTTGTAGTCAGTGATCGTAGTAGTATAGCCTAGAGATGTATAAATTAAATTTTTGTTCCAATAATCACTGTCATCTGAAGGCCTTATGGCTTTGTACTCATCCAGCATTTACAAATTTCAAACTGCATCTGCAGTGGCAACAATTTATATTATTAGTAAGATTGGGGTGGGGTGCAGTAGGAATGGTATAGGGAGCAGGAACCATGACCTACTGCCACCCATGAATTCCCTTCCCCCACCTCCGGTGAATCAAGTAAGTTTAATATTTCCTGTTTTTTTCCTTTTAAACAAAATATCCCCAAAACATTTTTTTTCATGTTATTACAGTACTGGCCACTGGGGTTGAAGGCGTATATGCTATGTGAAGATTTAAAAAAAAAATAGGGCCTAAAAAGCCAAATTTGAAAAATAAAAACACTTATGCAGTCTGGATTAATATTGTTCAGCAGGTAGGGGGAATAATGTTTTATTTTATTTTATTTTATTATTTTATTATTATTTGTATTTTATTGGGGGGGGGGGCAGGGGGATTATCGTAAACACTAATAATGTCCCCCGGTCTCTCTGGCTCATTTACATTTCTATCACACATTGATTTAGAAATTTATTAAATTATTCAATCATGAATAAACATTTTGTGTTATGATATACATGTATTTTTTTAACCAATCCGATAAGCTCATGTGCAAATTAATTATTCATTTATAACATCGCTTCTTTTTAACCAATCCGATAAGCTCATGTGCAAATTAATTATTCATTTATAACATCGCTTCTTGTGGCCATGTGTTTCTCTTTACTAATTCTAGCAAGTTGCTAGAACAAAAGTAAAATCATATTTTGTAATTGATTTGTTGTATTGTATTGTACTGTATTGTTCTATTGATTTGTTCTATTGTAAACACCACTGTGTCTTAGAATTATGGCAAAACTCCATCATCCATGGTATAGGAAAACATTGTTTCAATAAATCTGATGCAGTATTGCAGAATATTTTGTTAATTGTAACCCCCTTCAATTAGCCTCTTGCAGAGAAAACCCAACAATGTGGGATTGAAAACATCAAAATGTCAACCTTGGTGGGATTTTAAATCAGACATGTTTAACAATAACATGAAACTGAGAATAAATAATTAAGCACATTAATGCCTTTCTCTGTTTTATGAGCCGTGTGCATGTATATGTGGCTACAGTGCATGCATGCCTACATGTGGTGATTCGTACAGATTGTCCTCTATTACAGTGTATGTGACAACCCCATGTGGGGTTTGGAAAGACAAAGTTAAGCAAGTTAATCGCCCTTCAATTCGCACCTTCACCCAAGGTTTGTTTGAAG
The DNA here is from genome assembly GCA_029582265.1 of Zoroaster sp. YZ-2022. NCBI lineage: Eukaryota > Metazoa > Echinodermata > Asteroidea > Forcipulatida > Zoroasteridae > Zoroaster > Zoroaster sp. YZ-2022. The sequence goes on from CM055816.1 coordinate 45,648,014, forward strand.
GCGAATTAGTTTGAATCTCGCTTGGTAGCCAACACAGCGTGAGGTCACTGCCTGTAATCCAATACAATACATGTGTGTGTGAGTTGGTTTTGTGTACAAGAGTGTGCAGTGTATGTAAGGGGGTAGGTATATAGAGCCATGTGCATGCTCAGATGAAAATCCTATAGGAAAGAAAGAACAGTGAATCCATCCCGGATCCTGTTATACTGTTAAAATAATCTAATCCTCCTAAATAATAATAAATCAATCCTTGAAAAGAAAACTAACGTAATAACATTCATTTTATCATGGAGGAATGTTCTCTCCGTGATTTTACGTAGTGTATTGTTCCAGATAAGTACATGTGTTGTAGCGGGGTAAGCTGCACAGATTTGTTTTCAGCGGCCGGGTTGGCCGCATATTCAAAGGAAACGGTGAATTTGCGGACGGGGTTCAGAGAAAAAGAAAGATTCGCTAAAGTTTGAAGACTAAAAACGATTTCAGTTAATTTATTTCCTGATTTCCTTTTCCTTTTTGATTATTTATATTTTAAAGAAAGTTACAGTTGCTTTAGAACCCATCTATTAAAGCGCTGGCTCTTACTTGGCTGCCATTAGTCGGACAGATACGATAAAAAGTGTCATTAAGTATTGTGCACAGTTTGCCTACCATTGGCATATGTACTGAAAGAAGCAGTGAAGCGATAACAGATTAACCAATCAGGCTACACTCCACCACCAACACCAACATAATTATGAATATGGATGAAGTGAACTGTATGAGCCAGCAAGCCCCCTGTTGTTTAAGCAAGCCTATTAGTAAACCAAGATATAAACAAAGGTGATAATTGGCTCTACCAGACTGATACTGGGATCAAGAAGTTTGACCTTGGCGGGAGTACAGTGTTGTACCATGGTACAATGACTTAGGAAATCCAGCAATTAGGATAGGCCCAATGGTGAACCTTATGTCAGGACGGAAAAAACCCTAATGGTGTACCATATAATGTCGTTGTTTGAGTTGGGGATATGCCATAAAATACAAGACAAGACCACGAACGGTCAGATGGAAAAACAGCAAAACACTAATCATGAATAAACTGCAAATTTTACGAGTCATGGTACTATGATAACAATTAACAAAGATAATACACATAAGTAGTTTGCATAGAACAATTTTATAGGTACATTTTAATTTTATATTTAAATGCATTAAGTGTAGACGAGTTTCTAATATCACTGGGAAGCTTGTTCTAGCTGATTGCACCAGTATATCGAATTGTGTGTTGAAATATTTGTGTCCTGTGTTTTGGAAGATGAATATGTTTTGGTTGTAGTTATGAATGTTGTAACTAAATTTGAAGAGCTCTTGCCAATTGAATTGAGAATTTATTTTTTGACCCAAGAGTAGTCAAATCTATTATTCATGAGATAATAATAAACTATCGGACAATATTGGAGAATACTATAATGTTTATTAATATGTGGATATATAATTATATATTCACAAATGAATATTATTCAATAATAATATTCTATTCTGGACTTGGACTATTAGGCCAAAACAAGTCTCTGGTTTCTGGTCTCCGCGCGCGTCGCCTCAGACCCAGGTGTCGGCATTTTTATTTATTTATTTATTTTTGCTATGAAACGATGTCCAATTGCAGCCAAAATTGTTGGATCGATTGGAATTCTGCCATGCTGTGCTTTAAACGACTTTTTCACACAGGAGTATGAACGTTTTCCCAATTTGTGAGGCCTCTCTTAGCCACCATACATTGTATATGTGAAATTTGTTCCCCGCGTACACAATGTAAAAAAAAAATTGTATTGTTAAGAAATAATAAAGTTGTAAAAAAAAATACTATATCCTTGATGAAATGTTGTCACCCTGATCCTTACCCTTACGCAATGGTAGTTTTAAAATCTTTAAGGACAAATGTCATCTTTTGTATTGAGATATTTTGGAGATATGACAGCCCAGACAATTTGATTCAAGTTATGCTGTTACAGGAAAGCCTTTCTAATTATTTACAGCTATCTCAATGTCTTGAACAATTTAATCATACTAATGACCACGGTCCCCCTCACAAACCTCATGCCCCACCCTCACCCCAACCTAAGCCCCTGCCCCCATTAACAAATCTTTGTACAGTAAACCGATGCACACATACATGCATTTCTGGAGCCCAGTTTAACCCCTTCCCCACCCTGAATCTGTGCTTTCACCCTTCCAATGTCAGCAATTTCCCTTATTTACTATAAATACGAAAGTATTGATCGGGTGCCTTCTTACACATAGAAACAAAACATGCTATATTTAGCTTGTTTCTAAAAATTTATTATTAAAGCATTATTAAGCTGCCCCAGTTGTACTGATGTCAAATAAAAAAAACGGGTTTCATAAGCATCCAGCAGTGAGCCATGGCTCCGCCTTTCTATTTTATGTATAAGAGAGCGAGTCTGAATATAAGGGTGCGAGATTTACAATAGTTTTATTCTCGCTATGATGAGACTGATTTTAGTTTAAGTATAATAGAGCGAGTCTGAATATAAGAGTGCGAGATTTACAATACCTTTATTCTCGCTATGATGAGACTGATTTTTTTGTTTTAAGTATAAGAGAGCGAGTCTGAATATAAGAGCGTGAGATTTACAATAGTTTTATTCTCGCTATGATGAGACTGATTTTTTTGTTTTAAGTATAAGAGAGCGAGTCTGAATATAAGAGTGCGAGATTTACAATGCCTTTATTCTCGCTATGATGAGACTGATTTTTTTGTTTTAAGTATAAGAGAGCGAGTCTGAATATAAGAGTGTGAGATTTACAATAGTTTTATTCTCGCTATGGTGAGACTGATTTTAGTTTAAGTATAATAGAGCGAGTCTGAATATAAGAGTGCGAGATTTACAATGGTTTTATTCTCGCTATGATGAGACTGATTTATTTTATTTTATTAAGTATAAGAGAGCGAGTCTGAATATAAGGGTGCGAGATTTACAATGGTATTATTCTCGCTATGATAAGACTGATTTTTTTTGTTTTAAATAAGAGAGCGAGTCTGAATATAAGAGTGCGAGATTTACAATGCCTTTATTCTCGCTATGATAAGACTGATTTTTTGTTTGAAGTATAAGAGAGCGAGTCTGAATATAAGGGTGCGAGATTTACAATGCCTTTATTCTCGCTATGATGAGACTGATTTTTTTTGTTTTAAGTATAAGAGAGCGAGTCTGAATATAAGAGTGCGAGATTTACAATAGTTTTATTCTCGCTATGATGAGACTGATTTTAGTTTAAGTATAAGAGAGCGAGTCTGAATATAAGGGTGCGAGATTTACAATGGTATTATTCTCGCTATGATAAGACTGATTTTTTTTTAAGTATAAGAGAGCGAGTCTGAATATAAGAGTGCGAGATTTACAATAGTTTTATTCTCGTTATGATAAGACTGATTTTAGTTTGTTAAGTATAAGAGAGCGAGTCTGAATATAAGGGTGCGAGATTTACAATGCCTTTATTCTCGCTATGATGAGACTGATTTTTTTGTTTTAAGTATAAGAGAGCGATTCTGAATATAAGAGTGCGAGATTTACAATGGTTTTATTCTCGCTCATTAGGGAAACGAGCCCAGTCTAATGTCACACTGGATGTTATTAGCACCTTTACTGCTATCAGTTGCAAAAACAGCTGATCTTCTGCTAGATAAACCTGGTATCATTTTCACTGGCTAACATTATTGGCTGACCACAGAAGAGTCCAGTTCATAATTATGTCAGTCATTGTGTGCATTAAACCATGGAGCAATGCAAACAGTCCTTGAAGGTGTGAGTCAACCCCAACCCACACTAGCACCCACCTGCTAGCACCCACCTGCTGTACATGTACATGTACATGTACATGTACAGAACGGATGCAATCCTGTTGGAAGTATGACCATGTCTGGTCCTTGCTCTATGGTGTACGCAGTTGGAGTCGGAAGTGCAGTGTAAACGAATGAGGGTTCACATGAGCACGTTCCTTCACATATCATGCAGGCCATTCGCCTTATTCACAAGATAACTGACAAATTACTGGAAAATGACTAATTCTCACAGCCACACTATGGCTTATGTTTCATGCACCAATTGTCCGATAGTTCCACAGCAAAGGAATAAAGAAACGGATCATATATTTCATTAGCATTTGAAAGCGAGGTACAAAAAATAGTCTGGTTTCTCTGAATGAGCCGTCCACTCAAACAAAAGCTCTTGTATTCAGGGATTAACTGACATAAGATGGCCGAACATGATTACTAGTATGCACTCACAAAGTTTAACAGGCCTGTAATGATTCTCATTATGATTGTACAATGAATAGTTTTAAAGTTGAGAGGGAGCTGAAAGTGGCAGGTGGTAAACAATGAGGTGTTTCTTTTATATATAGTAAACTAGTTCAGGGCACTTTATTTTTGTAAGTTATTTTAATGGGGAGAATTTCTTCTGAAGGAATTATGCCCCAGAAAATAGAAACTGCGTTATTTTATTTTGAAGAAAAGGGATGGGAAAATGGGGTTGGAAGGGTCCAGTCATAAGCTTGCACAACCAGATTCTGGCTATATTTAAAGGTGCGGAAATCGGCCAGGATCAACTGAAAGGCGGGCTACTTTTAAATGCTATCACCAAGACCCTGCGGTAAGCGATGGTACAGAACAAAGACGTGGACCCACAGTTTTAAGTTCACAAACGTTCCCTCATTATCTTCGTAAAACAGTAGGCCTAAATGAACCTTCAAAATGTTTACACACAAAATAGAAAATATATATTTTTTAAATTTCTTATTGTGTAGGCCTATATTTCAGCGTATAAAGCTTGATTTTTATGGAGTTCATGGAAACAATTTCTAGTGGCAGATGTGATAGTAATATCTTTCCCATATGTTCCTGTAGACGAAGCCAAATCAATATTTAGGTTTTGTTGTTGAAAATACAGTCTAGCCTTATAAACTATGACGAATTTATTTGGGAGTGAGGATGGGAGATGAATATGCAAATTCCCTCCAAATAAAAGATTAGGGCTGACATACATGTATGTCAGGTTGTCGAAATTATCTTTTGTTAAAATGCTGCTCATTAATGTTTTTAGTAATATATCGCCGTAGCTGTCAGACTAACACATGTAGTAAATATTTATTTTTATGGCTTTTTCAAAAGAGTTGTGTTTAATGCATTTGATTACGCCTATGGTGAATTGGTTTGGGGACATTATATAGCGACATTTTATTGTTTTATTAATGTTATTCTAGCAATGTATTATATTGGCTGCAGGCCGAAATATGGGGAAAAAACATTTTGCTAAATCCATCGTGATTATTGGGAAATGGAATCAGGCGAGAGCAATGTACAATGTACAACGGCGTGGCGTCATGATAATTATAAAGTGTTCTTAACTTGGTCAGGGGTTTTCTTTATTATTACACACTGTAAAAAATAATGTATGCAACAAATACGTAAATTTCAAAGGATGATGCCAAATTCCAATTTATCTTATCTGACCCCTAACCTGTCACCCATTAGGCCTCCTGCCCCACCCAACAGAGAAAAATCATCCCTTGACACACATAGTATATACCTTTATGGTAATCAAGGTATTGTTTTGTGAAGGGTCCAACATGAAGGCTGACAAAGTAGTCTTTACTTTTACAATTGATATTATATACAAAGCCACTTCTTAACAATTACACTTCAATCAGAACCAAAGAGTTGTATAAAAGAGTTTGAATTTCTAATTCACCCTTTGCCGAATGTGGTGGAACGGTTCACCATGAAAAAGTACTATCTAGTATGGGCATATACAGGACATTAATTTGTGTCAAGCATAGTGTTCTGGCTATCTATTCCTTCAAATAAAATAAAAATGCCTTTGTGACTTTTTAAAAACTTTTGTCACACATTGCCCTTTAAAAATATTCCTATTAAAACGAAAAATAGTTGCGTTTCCTGTTCCTATTATTATTATTATTATCAACAATATATTGTTGATAATAATAATAATAATAATAATAATGTGTGGACTTATATAGCGTACGTATCCACCAACTAAGTGGTGCTCAAGGCGCATTATATCATTACCCCTGCTCATAAGGCTCATAAATCATTCCTGAAACCATCTCAGCTCCCTGGGGAGTATACAGCTCAATTGCTGCCATTACAGCGCATATAGGGCTAATCAACCAACTCTGCCCTCACAGGTACCCATTTAACCCCTGGGTGGAGAGAAGCAATTATGGTTAAGTGTCTTGCTCAAGGACACAAGTGTCACGGCCGGGATTCGAACCCACATTCTGCTGCTAACACCAGAACTTGAGTACAGTAAGCTAGACCGCTCGGCCACGACACGATAAATAAAAGAAACGTTTTTGAAACTGTAAAGTATAGTGGAGTGCCTTGTTTCATTTACATTATTTTTAATGAATTATTCAGACCAAACAATGTAGTAAAAGTTTACAAGGTCAAATAGTAAAAAGAGTCTAGTATTCTACACAAAAAGTAAGTATTTTTTACCAATACATTCAGTAACAATTTACTTAATTTATGTTTACCTATTTAAGAGGTAAATCTTTTTACTGATTTTTGAAGTAAAAGTTTACAAAATGTTTATGAAAAACTTTACCCAACACGCATTTTGTAAAACTTTACCAAACAATTAGGAGGTTCGTATACAACATTGTAAAATAGTAAAAATTTTACACAACTTGTGTATTTGTTTTCTGTGTGTATTTCAGCGTATAAAGCTTGATTTTTATGGAGTTCATGGAAACAATTTCTAGTGGCAGATGTGATAGTAATATCTCTCCCATATGTTCCTGTAGACGAAGCCAAATCAATATTTAGGTTTTGTTGTTGAAAATACAGTCTAGCCTTATAAAGTATAGTGGAGTGCCTTGTTTCATTTACATTATTTTTAATGAATTATTCAGACCAAACAATGTAGTAAAAGTTTACAAGGTCAAATAGTAAAAAGAGTCTAGTATTCTACACAAAAAGTAAGTATTTTTTACCAATACATTCAGTAACAATTTACTTAATTTATGTTTACCTATTTAAGAGGTAAATCTTTTTACTGATTTTTGAAGTAAAAGTTTACAAAATGTTTATGAAAAACTTTACCCAACACGCATTTTGTAAAACTTTACCAAACAATTAGGAGGTTCGTATACAACATTGCAAAATAGTACAAATTTTACACAACTTGTGTATTTGTTTTCTGTGTGTATTTCAGCGTATAAAGCTTGATTTTTATGGAGTTCATGGAAACAATTTCTAGTGGCAGATGTGATAGTAATATCTCTCCCATATGTTCCTGTAGACGAAGCCAAATCAATATTTAGGTTTTGTTGTTGAAAATACAGTCTAGCCTTATAAACTATGACGAATTTATTTGGGAGTGAGGATGGGAGATGAATACGCAAATTCCCTTCAAATAAAAGATTAGGGCTGACATACATGTATGTCAGGTTGTCGAAATTATCTTTCGTATACAACATTGCAAAATAGTAAAATTTTCTGTGTGTAATCAAATGCATTAAACACAACTCTTTTGAAAAAGCCATAAAAATAAATATTTACGACATGTGTTAGTCAGACAGCTACAGCGATATATTACTAAAAACATTAATGAGCAGCATTTTAACAAAAGATAATTTCGACAACCTGACATACATGTATGTCAGCCCTAATCTTTTATTTGAAGGGAATTTGCGTATTCATCTCCCATCCTCACTCCCAAATAAATTCGTCATAGTTTATAAGGCTAGACTGTATTTTCAACAACAAAACCTAACTATTGATTTGGCTTCGTCTACAGGAACATATGGGAGAGATATTACTATCACATCTGCCACTAGAAATTGTTTCCATGAACTCCATAAAAATCAAACTTTATACGCTGAAATACACACAGAAAACAAATACACAAGTTGTGTAAAATTTTACTATTTTGCAATGTTGTATACGAACCTCCTAATTGTTTGGTAAAGTTTTACAAAATGCGTGTTGGGTAAAGTTTTTCATAAACATTTTGTAAACTTTTACTTCAAAAATCAGTAAAAAGATTTACCTATTAAATAGGTAAACATAAATTAAGTAAATTGTTACTGAATGTATTGGTAAAAAATACTTACTTTTTTCTGTAGAATACTAGACTCTTTTTACTATTTGACCTTGTAAACTTTTACTACATTGTTTGGTCTGCATAATTCATTAAAATAATGTAAATGAAACAAGGCACTCACTATACTTTACAGTTTCAAAACGTTTCTTTATTTTTCAACAATAAAATGAAAACATCTCTTCAAATCCCCACTTCACGAGGTTCTCTCATTTACTCCATGTTGTGAGGCGATTGTCGACTTGACAGGCACACAGCTTTTGCACACGCGTTACACGGGCAAGGTAAAGACTTGAATTAGTTACATAAATTATGTAAATAAAATTTAATACATTTAAATTACGTAATTTTTAACTTACACAGCAATTGTGTTCTTTATTTTCCCGAAATTTTACCTAAATTGTGTAATATTTTACAAAACATGTTTTACCCAGCTCACAAATACCTACACAGTCTCCTGAATGCAAAATTTTCAAAAATGTTCATTCCATTTCTCTAGAATTGACACCAAACACCATGAAAATTAAGAGACCAGTGTTTGTTTGGGACAATGTAATAAGTCTGGTACCCATCACTATCGTGCTTTTATTCCCACAATGTTGTACGCTGAAGCTTGGGTACATGATTCACTGTAATCAATTTCTGGAAGACACACTTTGTTTTCATGCGGCCGCCGCGCCTGTAAGCGATTCCAGTCACATTACTACAAATCAGAGAAGAAATTACACAAGCTGTGTAAAATCTTACCCTGTTTTAGATGTTCCCGGTGAACCTCCTAATAATTAAGTAAAACTTGACCAAACAGGCGTTGGGTAAAATGTTACCTAACAGTTGTATAACGTTTTACTGCGATATTAGGTAATTTTATTTACCTAACTTGTAGGTAAATGTTGGTTAGGTAAAATTTTACATACTTGTGAGGTATAAGACTAAATGGTTTACCTCTATTGTAGGTAAATTGTATGAAGTATTACTTTTAATGGGTATTTTGTTTTTCTTACATTATTGTTTGATAATATGTCTATGGGAGTTCTGTTTTGTACCTGGCCCAGTTACAAATGTAAGGATTCCTGGTTGAGGTATTTGAAGGTTAAACAAATGTTGAGTTTTTAAATAATTGTATTGGTGGTCTCCTTATATAGTTCAGGTTAAGCCTTAGTTGTTCCGAGAGAAAGGCGAAACTATGTATCCGATTGACAGCGCATAATGGTCACGACACATGCATGCACATAGTTACTTGCACAATGACTTGTATGAAGCAGTCGTTGCTGGGCGCATAATGCATAACGTATGGTACATGACTGTGTCTGAACGAGTATACGCTGATATTTCATCCCACAAACGATTCAGGCTTGTTTACTCAACAATTGTTTACCTTCAACCGCCTCAATCACAGTGGCGTAAATATAGGGGGGGGGGACAGGGGAACGAGCCCCCCCTACCCCAGCCAAGGTGAATTAAATACGCCGACAGAGAGAGCAATGGCAAAAAGACATCCATGTACAAACATTATCTACCGAAAAACTGGAAGAAGAAACGTTGTCACGCACAACCGTAGTCGCACCTGCGCGTAACTCTTGTATACACGGCCGGAAGTTGACCACTCTGAATATAAGAGTGCGAGATTTACAATGCCTTTATTCTCGCTATGATGAGACTGATTTTTTTGTTTTAAGTATAAGAGAGCGAGTCTGAATATAAGAGTGCGAGATTTACAATGCCTTTATTCTCGCTATGATGAGACTGATTTTAGTTTAAGTATAAGAGAGCGAGTCTGAATATAAGAGTGCGAGATTTACAATGGTTTTATTCTCTCTATGATAAGACTGATTTTTTGTTTTAAGTATATGAGAGCGAGTCTGAATATAAGGGTGCGAGATTTACAATGCCTTTATTCTCGCTATGATGAGACTGATTTTTTTGTTTTAAGTATAAGAGAGTGAGTCTGAATATAAGGGTGCGAGTTTTTTTGTTGACAACTCCAACAGAATTTAAATTCGCTAGATATAGCCAAATTTATTGAACATTTTTTAGCTGATGGGGATGGAGATCACGGCCCCAAGGTCACTTTTGACATAAATTTTGGAATTAAAGAATTTCCTGTACGGAAAATTAATACTATACTTAAATAGAGTAGTATTATTCCGACTGTCCAATAAACATTTTCCTGAGTCGGACAAACAATGCAAAAAACTGATAGGCCTTTTATTCAAGATGTTTCTGACAATAACCGGGAAGCCAACTTATCAGACTCTCACAGCTTCGTCCTATTATTTCCCAATAGAAATGCTCAAACAGAATATCCAGAATGGGTAAGATGGATGCTTATGGTTTAGTTAGATAATTCGACCCAACTAATAAAGTTAAATACACCATTTGAAAAACCCTCCTTATTCAAAAACCAATCCGTCCGGCCAGCTCATAATTCCAGCAGCTTATGGTGTTTGGATTTCGGTGAAACTTGTAATGCGAGTATTTAATCTTGAGGTCCATGTGAGCCTGATGGGCCACTTATCATAAACAAATTGAATTGCAGACCTAAATTTCCCCTTACAATAATCATCCAAAACATTAAATTATGCACTATAATGACTGAACTGTAGGGTGCAGAAACATTATGACGCCATTTTTATTGATAACTTGGCTTTGAGCTGCGTTATGCGTTTTAATTTGAATAGTTCGCAGGCAAGAGCTTCCCCGACAAATGGTGGCCAGGTATTTGGAAAACGGTGATGACATACAGCCTCATACGGGCACTTTTCTTCACGCGCATCCCAAAGGAGCTTAAGAAAAAGAGCATAGCCTATGTGGAAAAAGTTGCAGTCGATTCGTTTTGTTTGTTAATAAAAATGTTAAAATAAAATTGTTAGAATAGAAAAAGGAAAATGTTTTCATCACTTTTTGTGTTTTTTATATTAAAAATCGTGATTCCCGTGATTGCACGGTTTAGTTTTGTGATATATTTATTTGGAACCAGAGAATTTAAATTAATATACGTTATCAAGCGCCAATGTTGTTCCTTCATTTAAGAGAAACTTAACCACTCCTTTGAGAATTTGAAAATGAATATAAACCATAAAAATCATGCCAAACAAACAACACTGCATCATTAACGGCAATAAGTGTTTACCTTTTATTTTGGTTTGAACATTTTTAAGTTGTATATATTGCTTGTCTCTGCCCCACAGAAAAATACTAACTACTCTATATATGCCACTGACTGTTCTAGTTCTTCACTACACTGGTGGAGATCCAATTATCACCATTCCTTAGCCAGTATAGGAACTTATCAGAGTGTTAATTGTCTTCACAACGGGGGGTCTACAAGCTTCTGCAGTACCACTCATACATATTCATGATATCCTGGTATTGGTTTTTCAGTGTAGTCTGATTGGACAATGTGTGTTATCGCCTCAGTGCTTCATTCAGCACTGCTTCCATACGCAGCGTATGGAAACTGTGCACAATACTTAATGATCGACACTTTTTATCGAAGCCGTCCGACTAATGTGTGAACACTTATGAGGTATACTATAGACGCATATTTTGGAAATGCAACATAGGCGTGAAAGAAAAAGTGCAGATCCTTTCTTGTATTTTTAGTCATATGAAACGTATTGAAATAAGTCACAATGGGGGTTGCGGTCTGCATATTCTATTAATAACCCTAACTCCCTAGGCATTGTACTATAACAATAAAAATCCTTCAAAATCCTCCAACTGGCTTTGTTGTCTAGGGAGTTAGGGTTTAAAAAAACAGACATAGGCTATTCAAACTTCAAAGTTATTCATCCTTCCAGTTGCAGTTTGAAAGCTAGCTATGCTTTTTGCAAATCATCTGAGCGTGCTTTGTGGATGCTTTGTGGATGTAGTTAACGTTTTTTTATTTAGAGATAAAAACTGAAGCCACAACTCTGTGGAAGTTGTATTCATGTCAGTTTATTCATAAAATACATTCTGACTTGTAGTCAGTGATCGTAGTAGTATAGCCTAGAGATGTATAAATTAATTTTTTTTCCCAATAATCACTGTCATCTGAAGGCCTTATGGCTTTGTACTCATCCAGCATTTACAAATTTCAAACTGCATCTGCAGTGGCAACAATTTATATTATTAGTAAGATTGGGGTGGGGTGCAGTAGGAATGGTAGGGAGCAGGAACCATGACCTACTGCCACCCATGAATTCCCTTCCCCCACCTCCGGTGAATCAAGTAAGTTTAATATTTCCTGTTTTTTTCCTTTTAAACAAAATATCCCCAAAACATTTTTTTTCATGTTGTTACAGTACTGGCCACTGGGGTTGAAGGCGTATATGCTATGTGAAGATTTGCTATGTGAAGATTTAAAAAAAAATAGGGCCTAAAAAGCCAAATTTGAAAAATAAAAACACTTATGCAGTCTGGATTAATATTGTTCAGCAGGTAGGGGGAATAATGTTTTATTTTATTTTATTATTTTATTATTATTTGTGTTTTATTGGGGGAGGGGGCAGGGGGATTATCGTAAATACTAATAATGTCCCCCGGTCTCTCTGGCTCATTTACATTTCTATCACACATTGATTTAGAAATTTATTCAATTATTCAATCATGAATAAACATTTTGTGTTATGATATACATGTATTTTTTTAACCAATCCGATAAGCTCATGTGCAAATTAATTATTCATTTATAACATCGCTTCTTTTTAACCAATCCGATAAGCTCATGTGCAAATTAATTATTCATTTATAACATCGCTTCTTGTGGCCATGTGTTTCTCTTTACTAATTCTAGCAAGTTGCTAGAACAAAAGTAAAATCATATTTTTGTAATTGATTTGTTGTATTGTATTGTACTGTATTGTTCTATTGATTTGTTCTATTGTAAACACCACTGTGTCTTA
>CM055816.1:45661525-45929468 GCA_029582265.1 Zoroaster sp. YZ-2022
TTTAAGGCACTATCTTATTCGTTGTTAATCTACAATATGTAGGATATTTTTGTAAAGTAAAAATATATAAAAATACATACAGAAACATTCACACTTGTGCCTACCATGAAGTACGTTAATACACTACATGATATTGCCCTCAATGTAAAGTGTAAGTGTTCACAGAAATATTAAATAATTATGTAAAATCATAATATCTGCACTGTAAAAATGGTGTTTAGAATTTAAACAAACGTAAACTAAACGCGTTTAGGAATGCGTTTAAATGCTAAACGGCCATCCTCTGTACATGTCACAAAGCTAAACGGCCATCCTCTGTACATGTCACAAAGCTAAACGGCCATCCTCTGTACATGTCACAAAGCTAAACGTGCTTAGCTTTTTGACACCTGTTCATATGGTATTCAGCATTCAAACATACATTACAGAAAAGCACAATCTAAACATGTTTTAGGCTAAACATGTGAAAAAAGTGAGTACAAGCTAAGTGTTTAGAAATGTGTTTAAATTCTGAACACCATTTTTACACATAGAAAACTTCTCAAATATATTGATGAATTCTCAAGAAAACTTTGACTGTATAGTACAACTTATGCTCCTAGATTTAAATGTTTCTTATTGTGTAATATGCCCTCATACTTCAGAATGTATTTATATTCTTTGTTACGTTTCAGTAAAAAATATAACAATTATGAAAATATGAATGTTAGACCATTTAATATAATTCAATAATACACCGTATGAAACCATTTTAAATGATATGTTTTAAGAAAGGCACTGTTAAATATAACACATAATAAAGAGATTTCAGAGTCAGCCTAAAAAAATTATATCATTTGGAATGTACATAAATACGGCTCTCACCGTTTCTGCTATCAAATTAACGTGAACACAGCAAATTGCATTTTATTATTTAAAAAAAACTTCCCTTGCAATTGTTATTTCATTCACTACATGCATTTTGGGAGGTTTCAAAGCCTCGTTCCGCCGGTGTAGCCATGTTGTTTTTCTTCCATATAAGCCTACACTCTTTCAAGAGTTCGGTGATTGATAACACTTTATAAAGTTAAATTCAACTCAAAGAAAGTGTTGAATTAACACGGAGTCAAGTTAAGTTTAACTTTATCAATGTTAATTCAACACTTTTAAAAGTTAAATCCAACTTTACAAAGAGTTGTCACTGACAGAACTCTTTAAAATGTTGAATCAACACTTTAGTTTTAAGAGTGTACACGACCAAACCGAGGCTGAAAGGGGAACCGAGTCTGGTCCCTTGTATGTGTTCAGAATTTACGTTATAATTGTGTACTTGTGTACAGGGAATCTGACCAAGATGACTGCACCGTGATAAAGGTCTCTAAAACACAGGACGATGAATACATAAAGAATGAAAATAATATCAAAATTCAAGCACTTTGGAACAGAGTTCCTTCTAGCGGTTCTATCCTCTCAAATCTTTCAATAACTCCGGATTTATAGATTTCATAAGCTTTTTGCACTTTGTTCTTGCTATCTCACATTTCGATCTGCCCCAAAATAGTTGTAAAAACATGTAATATTGCATATATACTATTGCACTAGATTCATTTTACATAGACTAACATGTTTATGGGAAAACAGTCTTATACCATTACAATTTCTTATGTAGAAACTGTTTCATTCATTGTACATCCGAACGATAGTTAAAACAAGCTTTCCTTTTTAAAGTTTGATGCAACAAATACCGCCAAATCCATCCGCAAAGTAGAGATGCCACTGTACCGGTTCCCCTCCAGTAACGGCCACCGATGTTGTGGCGCTTTGTCTGGCCGGTGGACTCTTAAGTGGCACGGCAATTATTCCGTGGGGAGCAGATCCAACCAACGGATGGATACCACGGAATTTGCCAGCCATGTCAAACCAGTACAACACCTCTGTTTCTGAAAGATGACGCTCCTTGGAAACGGTTGCCGTGACAACGAAACCAACGGATTGACGGATGTAGCATACCTCCGTTGGGATACCAGGTAAGGCTACGTCAGCAGTGACCTCGATCTTCCCAGCAGAGGCCTGGAAACATGGAGCTGATATGTTGAGGACTAAAATGCGGTTTGCAAGACCTAGAAAAACTCTTGTGCCACTTGTCTCTCCGTCATTGCTCGGTAAATCGACGGTGCCTTCTCTCGAGCTACTCCGACCCAGTATGCGTAGAAATCTGAACTCATCTTTAACTACTATACCATCAGTGCTACAATCCGTCACCAGAGGCACCAGGTTAGCTGCATTCAAGGCGACCACGCCCAATGAATCTGCGACAAAGAGAACCGCGCCCGCCACCTGGAAACTTTCTATTTTGGGGAAATGGTAGGTATTACTCTTCTTCTTCTGGACATCGAATGAGATCAGATGAGTCATGTGGGTATCACAACCCAGGATATGCCACCCGGAGCAATCAACGAATCTCTGGCAGCCATGATACCCCTCTTCGTCAGTTACTCTCTCTAGAAGTAAAACAACACCATGTTCGTTGAAGACTACAAGCTCACTGGAACTGCCTGAAACCGTTCTCGCATAAGCAAAGAAGACTTTCTGATTACCAGGTGACTCCCAAGATTCTTTCCTTTCGGGAAGAACCCAAGACGACAGGTGAGTACCCTCTGATGGCGTTTTGAACGATTCCACGAAATGCACAGTTGGCGATAAGAAGGCCTCTGAGTTTGCACAGTCCACGAACACAATGACATTGTCACCTTGAGACGAGTATGGTTCAGTCGCACACATAACACTCAGAATGACACTACTTTTTCCAACAAATAAAATGTTGGACACTCGCACGACTTGGGGAGGAGGGAGACATTGTATCAAGCTGCTATTGACGCCCTCTGCTGCTTGCCCTAAATTTCTGAAAAGGGGTCCCTGTTTATCTTCAAGGATATCTTGAGGTAGAGACCATTTAATCTGGCGACCATACCTTACGCAGATATCGAGACAGTTGTGTACTTTTGTCAGGGTTCTTGGATCACTGTTTAACCGTATGTTGTTGTCTGTCTCTTTAAGGATGGCATCTCGTCTGGCTCTAAGAATCACAGCTCTCAGATCTATCTTAAACTCCTTGGTGCCTTGAGAATATAACAACATTGATACATGATGTGATATCCCTGGTGATCTCTCAGAGAATGTAAAATCGTCTTGCCTCATTCCATGTTTCTTGTAATTGACAATGGTGTTTGAAATCAGCAAACTGCAAATTGCTCCATTTTCTCTGTTGGTGAACAGATGAATGGGTGTTGGGATGTATGTATCTGCACTAAGTCCACATGAATAAGAGAAGTCCAGTCGACCTAGGCTTTGTTCCTCCTCCGAGTCGGAATTCACTGATCTCAAAGTTGGTTGATTGCCTTCCTCCATCCTATGTAGGTTATCCCACTTCTGCACCTCAACGTGTCTTTTCTGATCTGGGACGCAGAATTTTCCAGTATAAGGGTCAAGCAAAAATGACGTCATTGGTGGAAGATTTCCCATCAGGGTTCCAGTCAAAAAACCGTCATCAGTTATTTGGAGATTGGGTGTGGTTCCACAGACATCAGAAAGGTATTCTGTCCTCCCTTGATTGTCTAGAAGGCACCCAGGATAACCAAGAACCCGTCTCCAACGCAGAGGCATACACCACAGTGTCTGGCCTCTCTCATCTGTTGTATTAGCCATCCAATTTGAAAATATCCACCATGGGTTTGCCACTTTCCCCTGCACTTCGACACCCGCCGTGCTCTTAAATGTGCCATACGCTATTCGTGCTTCTTCTTTATTGCCGAGGAGGGCTTGTATCAGCGACAGATGAAAATTGGCGCCTGGATCTTTTTCAGCAATGCTACAAACACGACATTTTGCCTCTAATAACCACTGCTTGTTCTTGTCTTTGATGGGTGCATTTTCTAGCAAGCTGACACAAAAACCTGTATGACAATGCAACGTGGATACCAGCGCGGCCTGGGTGATTTTTAATGGGCCCTGTGGCTCGCACATCACAGTGTCCCAGGCAGTCGCGGCACGCTCAGCATGCCAATGATCCATGATTCCCTGGTCGTAGGCTGAAGCACAGAGAACCAGAGAACTCATCTTGGTTATGTTAAGATGTGACGGAGATTCTTGTGAGATGAATTTAACGGGATCACGGTAAAACTCACAGGCCAGTTCAAGGTGATCTGCTTGAACCATCATCCGGCCGAGTTCATTGAAACACAAACTCTTCTGTAAACCACTTAAATGCGGCTCAGATATTCCCATACACGAATCTCTATCAACTCTCGGAATTTGATCAGCAACGTGAAGCAATACTTGCCATGCTTTGTCTACATAACCCCTAGTCCACCAGACATACCCTAATGCCACATCAAAGCAGTGGTGCACTAACTTAGGCGACCAATTTGCAAGGACACTTCTCACCCTGTCTACGTATACGGCCATGACTTTATCATAATCATTCCCATTCAATGGTGTGCAACGTGATGGTGCGTCAGCAACGGTTGTCGGTAGCAAAGTGTTGATTGTGTGTGCAAGAACCGCTATACACCAATCGCTTGCGTCGTAACCATCAACTCTTTCCGGTATCGCCATCATACCTGGAATATATAGTGAGTTGGGAGTGTACCGAGTGCCCATTAGGGAGTCAACGTGGCAAGTGTCTCGATGAAACTGTTGAAATCTCCTTCCATTCTGGTCGACAGACCACTTCAGATAGTCCACCACTGAACGTTCGGCCTGACAGAGACCTTTCAGCAGCCATTCAAACCGGACCTGCTGCAACCATTTCTGATGGCGGAACATGAGCAACAAACGATCCAGACCTACTGGAACGCAGTCAACACTCACATCTAATTTACCCTCGCCATTTTCTAATTTATGCAAGCAGATATCAACAAGTGTGGGGATCGATCGAAATACATCATAATCACTCTCTTCGCTAGGGACTTCTTCGTTGATTTGCAACTTGACTTCGTTGAAGTCTTCTGAGGAGTAGATTTCTCGTTGGAGAACAGACAGATTAGTTGAGTATTTCTTATCTAGGTTACTATCTCCATCCATGCTTACTAAATCACCAGCACGTTGAACGATTTTGCACAAAACGTAAACTTGGCTATTAATTACAGTTGTCAAGGTGATTTGTTCAATATTACCAGTACTCTATATTTTTGGGCTAAGTTTTATAGGAATGCTGATTGCTTGTAATCTTACAGGCTAGTTTCACTCACAACAATGTATTTCTAGCTTAAAATAGACTTTCCCCAAAGCTAAACATGGTATTTTCTTTGTGTAAAAGATTTATTCTTAGTCCACTAAATATCAAATAACTATATAGGCAAATGCTAACAAAGTTATCAACATATAAATGGAAGATTTAAGGCTTTGCATGGTGGAATGTTGTTCAATTACTTCTCTAAGTTGTTAAAGGCCGTATTTGCATTCTGTGTCTTCTCTAATCTGTTAAACGAAGGACGATGAAGTTGTGCATCTTCTCTTGAAATTATTCCATTTGTATATCATGTTTTTGTCGTAAGACTTCTGTCTGAAGCAACCATCTGTGACTCCCAAACAGGCACAGAACAGGTAAAATCCAACGGATTGAACGACCCAGCGGAACAATCCATCGGAACAATCCAACGGATTGAATCATTCAACGAAACCATCCAACGGATTGAACGTTCCAGCATAGCAATCAAACAATTGAACAATCTTAATGGAATAATCCAGTTAAGTGGTCGCTCATCTCGGGCAGCTAATTTTGACACATCAATGTTCGAATAAATTACCGGTGTTATGAAATTATGTCTGGTCTGAAGAGTGACAACACGTTCTCGTCGTTGTTATGACTGCATTCAGGAAGCTACAGCCTTCAAATGGTGTGCTGATAAAACTGGGGAAAAAAATAAAAGATAAACAAAAATATTATCGTTCATAATGTAAAATTGCTACAGTGAAGTTTGTCCCAAGTAGTTTTTGTTGCCTTGCTGTTTCGCTTGTTGCTGTTGGTTGTTATCACCTCCGCCGACGTAAGTCGGACGGAGGTAATGTACCGTAATCACCCCTGTGTGTGAGTGTGTGAGTGTGTACTGTGAGTATGTCTAAGGTGTAAACCGAGGACTTATAACAAAATGGAACAATGGGTCCTCGGTTGGCGGTTATTGTTAGCAAATGTCCTCGGTTGAAAAACGTGTACAAATCTAATGGGAGATTCTCCCAGGGAGAAGCATCAAAAAGTTTAAGTCCAACAACAACGAGAACAAAAGAGGGGAACAATAGGAGGTCCTCGGTTTACGCCTTAGACAAGATTGTGTGTGTGAGTGTGTGTACTTCTGTACAATATAATTATCTCAAAAAGTTCTGCACGGATTTAGATGAAGTTTGCTGACTATATGTTGAGTTTGCTACACGGACCAATCGATTAGATTTTGATGAAGATCCAATTTCAGGAAAATGTGTTTTTAGGACCACACCTAACGTTTCTAACGTTAACGTTATCGCGGATCAATGTTTTCGTCAAGTTTCAAAAATCTTTGGTGGCTCAGCGGGTTAGATGCACGGCTGTCACGTCGAGACCCCGGTTCCGAATCCCAGGGATTCTATTTTATTTATTTATTTATTTATTTGTTTTACAAAATTTATCTACGAGTCCACCATAATCAAATAGGGTAACTGACGGTAAATAGGATAATTGACGGAATTTTTTTCTCTTAAAAAAGCTCTACTTGGCGGATAGGTTTGCGGTCTTTGTGCTTTTCTAGTTAGTGATGTGAATACTAGCTGGATTGATGCAATTAATTTTCGTGTTTGCTCAATTTAGCCGTGTTTTTCTTAATCTGACGGCCAATTTCCTCCAGAAATGTTTGTATTCATCTGAACATTTAATTTCCTTAAAGAAAACAAATTGTTTGAAATGAGATGTTTCAGAAAAATACAGTCTGAAGGTTGGTTTAATATAGTAATTAGGATAAAGCCCCCATGTGAACTTGTGACGGGACCAACACTAAATTAATATCAGCAGATACTAGGCCTACTGTTATATTAAAACCATGTTCTTCACGAATAAAGTTTGAAAAATGTGTCATTAAAAGTAAGTGCACCTGAAATTGATGGTAAAATGGCGAAAATACAGGCGATTCATCTTTAACTGAATAATATTGAAACAATTCTTGACATTATATAGGCAGATTTAGGTCTTTAATGTAAAATCATCTCGGAATGGTGACGAGCTTCAATGAATTTGTACGGAGCTCTGGAAGTGAAATCCAGCTTGAGATCCTGAGATAATTTTTCTCAAGATAACGACATTATCAACGTAAGATGATGGCATCTCAGTTAAAGCAAGATCATTTATTTCAGATAAACACAATGTTTCACAGAATTGATGAGAAACAACTGCACAATGAAACAGATGATAAAGGATGCATGTAGTGATTACACATTTCATGACATGACTACTGAAAGAGAGAAGGGGGTTGCAAATGAAAATCCCAGTTCATGGAACATTTCAAACCTATTTGATGTTAAAAATCCGGTGTTCCCTAAATTGTTTTGAGTAGTATAATATATATCATGGTACACGGTAAAAATGGTGTTTAGAGTTTAAACAAACGCAAAATAAACGCGTTTAGGAATGCGTTTAAATGCTAAACGGCCATCCTCTGTACATGTCACAAAGCTAAACGGCCATCCTCTGTACATGTCACAAAGCTAAACGGCCATCCTCTGTACATGTCACAAAGCTAAACGGCCATCCTCTGTACATGTCACAAAGCTAAACGGCCATCCTCTGTACATGTCACAAAGCTAAACGGCCATCCTCTGTACATGTCACAAAGCTAAACGGCCATCCTCTGTACCTGTCACAAAGCTAAACATGCTTAGCTTTTTGACACCTGTTCATATGATATTTAGCATTCAAACATACATCACAGAAAAGCACAATCTAAACATGTTTTAGGCTAAACATGTGAACCAAGTGAGTACAAGCTAAGTATTTAGAAATGTGTTTAAATTCTAAACACCGTTTTTACAGTGTAGGCATATAGGATTATAGGAAATAAATTAACCAATGAGAGAGTTTAATCAACAGAAGTATAGGTCTACTTACTGGGATGTACATTCTTTTAACAACACTGATTTCAGTATTCCCATGTTTGTATAAACATATATCCGTTCATGGTGCTTGCAACTGAATGCTGGCTGTGTTTATGTACAATGGCCAACATCAGAGCAGTGCAACTTTTTTATGAACACCACGACTAAGAATGGTCCAGTCCTGTGAAGAGTGTACACTCACTGGCCAAAAGTATTGCAACATGAATTTGTACGAGACATTGCCTAGACGGATGGCCGCAATTATCAGGTCACGTGGTTACCCGACAAAGTATTGAAGGACTTTGTTTCCGAGCAAGAACAGTAAAAAAGAACACTGACTTCAAAACACAGGCACTTTCAAGAAGTCTTAAGTAGTGTAAAAAAAAAAAAATAAATTATTGTAACACAGTTCTCCAAACTGAACTTTGGTGTGAATTTCAATGTTGCAATACTTATGGCCAGTGAGTGTATTTACCAAACTTTATATTTTGGTGCTGTTATATTGATTGGTATGAATTAAAAACAATTTTAAATGTTTTTTTGTGTCGAGTGGATTGTTAATTATTTATTTAGGAATCAAAAATTGACCCCCCGAATTTTCGAAATTTTAACGAAACGTTCGTGACGTACACAAAGGCAGAGAATTTTACACTCGCGGAGCTAGGCGGTATGGTTTGGTGCCAGACTTTGATCGGATAACACTATTAACAGTCTAATAATTATAGAGGATCGAGTTGTCCCCGTCACGGAACAATGCACGCTTAGCGTTGTCATGCGCACACACAGACGCATTTTGGCCAGAAGCACGGGAGAATTACTCTACTAAAAGCTTGCAGTAACACGCGAAAAACATGTCCGAAAGAGAGGAGAGTTATCCGTGAAACGCGGCGCAAGCCCCCATCATGCGGTCGGAACACACACCGAAGGCAATGCTAACATTACGGCGTTATTTTACGAAATAACAGAAACAGTTGAGTTTTGATCATTTAAAAAAAACCTCAAAACAAGTGCAGGCATAATGAGAAAGGTTTGATGTTTTTATGTTTGTCTTGCCAGGATATAAAATCAGACACGATGTTTTTATTAATGCGGAAAATTACGGCATGTTTTCATGCCGTGAACACTGAAACGGTGAGCATGGTGTGACCATGTCGTTTTGCACGGAAGTGGACTGGGTTATGCATGGGAGTATTACTAAATGGCCACTTACCCTGAGTCTTTCTCGCTTTAAAAAAACACCTCTCTTCTTCGTTGGAGCCTTCACAGCCTTCTTACTTAGCGGGAATATCGTTGGAATTGCATCTGGTAGCAGCATGGCCTTATAAGCCATACCGAACTGGCTGTGAAGGCCCCGTTCAAAGCATGTCTGCTCGTCTGTCTGCAAGTGCTGTGGATCGCGGATCAGTAATTGCCCCAGTCAGTGTACATCACGAATTTTATGTTAATGAGGGGGTATGCGCGTGTCGAAAAGCACCCCTTAAATTTAAAAATTAATATTTGTATGGTATAAACGTGAGGGGAAAAATTTACAAATGACAAATAATAGGCCTATGTTCCAGTAGGCATACTTTATTGTATACAATGAAAAAAACACCTATTTCATGGGACCTTTAATACACACACGTATAATCGTGTACGCTGAGCTGTTTGTGTCCCTATATACTAGAATACCTCTACTACAGGATAATATACCATGCTGGATATGTGGCAGAGTGCCACCCCCAAATGTCCCTACACACTAACACACTGTTGCTCTATTGTTAACGGACGAAATCCTCTAAAGAATTCTTAAGATTCCTGGAACACAATGAAGATACAATGGGAGGGGGTGCACTCTGCCACATATCGAGCATCATATGCGGGATGACTGTTCACAGCCATCTACTCTGCATATTCTATTAAAACCAGACATTATTATTCACAGATATACCCAGACATCATTATTCATCCATCCTGAGTTGCAGTTTGAAAGCTAACTATGCTTTGCAAATCATCCGATCGGTTACCTGATTTCAATACATTTCATGACAATTAATATGCTGTTTATGACGCCTTTCCAAATGCATCATATCCCGAAAGCCAAAAGCCAACTTATAAAAGCAAGCGCTTTCATTTTTTAATAAAAAATGAAATCATGAAACTAACTAGATATTAAAAATTCAATTCAATTCAAATTTTATTTCCATAACTTCCTTAGTAAAACAAAATAAATCAATAAAATCTAGTAACAAAAGTAACAAAGTAATATAATATAAACACAGCATAACATTAAATACTGAAACATGGAAGTAATCAGGAAGATGTAGAAGTCCAGCCGGGACTAATAGAACACTCCTGTTGAATATCCCCCCCCCCCCCCCATTTAAGAAAACAACAAAATACAACCCCACCCCAAAGATGCTCCAAGATGCAAGTTAAACGTTAAAGGAAAACCAAGCAGAAAGATAAACACGTGTAATGGCTACAATTGGGAAAGACAAATAAATTTTCTAACAGGTAACATTTGTAAAGTGACTTGAAGGTGACCAGTGAATGTTGTACTGTTAACATAATGTAGTATGTGCATAGCTTCCAGTCTCCTTTTACACTGATCATTGGTTTAATTCGCTGTAAATTAAGAATGTGTTTGCAGATATCTGAAAATATCAGGATTTATAGTTTATTGTCATACACCAGTGTATATTTGGTGACATATTCTATTAAAAACCAGACATATTCAAAGTTAAACCCAGAGATAATTAATCATCCGTCCAGTTGCAGTCTGAAAGCTATAGTATGCTTTTTGAAAGTCATCCCAAGCGCAACGGCTCATTTCAATTGATGTGCACTTTATTCTTTCACGCCAAAATAATGGGTAGGCCTTGGCCAAGGTTGTTTGTTTAGTGTCTTTCCAAACATCAGTGTACATGTACATAAAGCTTCAGACTTAAATTTCGATCCAACCCCATTACAACCACGATGTTGCATCATACGAGAGACAGATGGAGTTAATCTTTGAAAAATGCATGGCGCACGTTTAGCCCCAAATGAAAGTTTAGTGTCATAAAAATAAGTCATCGGGATGAAAGCGCGTTATCTAAACGGCAGCAAATTGTGGTGCGCTTTCATCTTTTTCAAGTGTAGGCTTGTGAATTGCATTTTATTTACTTGTCTTACTTTAGGGTTAGTATTTAATATATAGTTGAAAACAAATGATAAAAGATCTCCAAAAATTTACAATTTCTTTGGAAAAGCCTGAACGATGTTTACAACAAGTACAATCATTTTCCAATAAACGGAGGGATGTACAAAATACATTTCTTTGAAGTAAACCAAGGAAAACGAAAAAATATGAAAAAATATTAGTGCTAGAAAGCACAAATGCTGCTGTAATTACGGTAATTTTAGAAACCAGAGCTCAAAAATATTTTTTAACCATTTTAAAACACCCATTTTATGATGATTTCATAATAAACCACCCCTATTTCCAAAAATGCTATCACCCAAAAGGTTGACACGACTCTAGAGAACAACTTTTACCAACGCAAAAAGCAAAAGTCCGATGTATATTTCCATCTTAATCATGCCGATCGGAGGATTTGATACTATCAGAAATCTGAATTATCTAATAAAGAGCTAAGTAAACTAGTAAATTAAGCTAGTAAACGTACATGTACAGTACGTTCACCCTTCCTCCAAGTTAAAACCAACGGCTGAGTCTCTTCGGCCTCTCCTCGGCTGTATCGCACGGGGGTGCCAACTCGACCGACACGTTGCACCTCCGTCCCCGGACTCTAACTAATCACCACATGTAGGCATGCATGCACTGTAGCCACATATACATGCACACGGCTCATAAAACAGAGAAAGGCATTAATGTGCTTAATTATTTATTCTCAGTTTCATGTTACTGTTAAACATGTCTGATTTAAAATCCCACCAAGGTTGACATTTTGATGTTTTCAATCCCACATTGTTGGGTTTTCTCTGCAAGAGGCTAATTGAAGGGGGTTACAATTAACAAAATATTCTGCAATACTGCATCAGATTTATTGAAACAATGTTTTCCTATACCATGGATGATGGAGTTTTGCCATAATTCTAAGACACAGTGGTGTTTACAATAGAACAAATCAATAGAACAATACAGTACAATACAATACAACAAATCAATTACAAAATATGATTTTACTTTTGTTCTAGCAACTTGCTAGAATTAGTAAAGAGAAACACATGGCCACAAGAAGCGATGTTATAAATGAATAATTAATTTGCACATGAGCTTATCGGATTGGTTAAAAAGAAGCGATGTTATAAATGAATAATTAATTTGCACATGAGCTTATCGGATTGGTTAAAAAAATACATGTATATCATAACACAAAATGTTTATTCATGATTGAATAATTGAATAAATTTCTAAATCAATGTGTGATAGAAATGTAAATGAGCCAGAGAGACCGGGGGACATTATTAGTATTTACGATAATCCCCCTGCCCCCTCCCCCAATAAAACACAAATAATAATAAAATAATAAAATAAAATAAAACATTATTCCCCCTACCTGCTGAACAATATTAATCCAGACTGCATAAGTGTTTTTATTTTTCAAATTTGGCTTTTTAGGCCCTATTTTTTTTTAAATCTTCACATAGCAAATCTTCACATAGCATATACGCCTTCAACCCCAGTGGCCAGTACTGTAACAACATGAAAAAAAATGTTTTGGGGATATTTTGTTTAAAAGGAAAAAAACAGGAAATATTAAACTTACTTGATTCACCGGAGGTGGGGGAAGGGAATTCATGGGTGGCAGTAGGTCATGGTTCCTGCTCCCTACCATTCCTACTGCACCCCACCCCAATCTTACTAATAATATAAATTGTTGCCACTGCAGATGCAGTTTGAAATTTGTAAATGCTGGATGAGTACAAAGCCATAAGGCCTTCAGATGACAGTGATTATTGGAACAAAAATTTAATTTATACATCTCTAGGCTATACTACTACGATCACTGACTACAAGTCAGAATGTATTTTATGAATAAACTGACATGAATACAACTTCCACAGAGTTGTGGCTTCAGTTTTTATCTCTAAATAAAAAAACGTTAACTACATCCACAAAGCATCCACAAAGCACACTCAGATGATTTGCAAAAAGCATAGCTAGCTTTCAAACTGCAACTGGAATGATGAATAACTTTGAAGTTTGAATAGCCTATATATGTCTGTTTTTTTTAACCCTAACTCCCTAGACAACAAAGCCAGTTGGAGGATTTTGAAGGATTTGTATTGTTATAGTACAATGCCTAGGGAGTTAGGGTTATTAATAGAATATGCAGACCGCAACCCCCATTGTGACTTATTTCAATACGTTTCATATGACTAAAAATACAAGAAAGGATCTGCACTTTTTCTTTCACGCCTATGTTGCATTTCCAAAATATGCGTCTATAGTATACCTCATAAGTGTTCACACATTAGTCGGACGGCTTCGATAAAAAGTGTCATTAAGTATTGTGCACAGTTTCCATACGCTGCCTATGGAAGCAGTGCTGAATGAAGCACTGAGGCGTTAACACACATTGTCCAATCAGACTACACTGAAAAACCAATACCAGGATATCATGAATATGTATGAGTGGTACTGTGGAAGCTTGTCGACCCCCGTTGTGAAGACGATTAACACTCTGATAAGTTCCTATACTGGCTAAGGAATGGTGATAATTGGATCTCCACCAGTGTAGTGAAGAACTAGAACAGTCAGTGGCATATATAGAGTAGTTAGTATTTTTCTGTGGGGCAGAGACAAGCAATATATACAACTTAAAAATGTTCAAACCAAAATAAAAGGTAAACACTTATTGCCGTTAATGATGCAGTGTTGTTTGTTTGGCATGATTTTTATGGTTTATATTCATTTTCAAATTCTCAAAGGAGTGGTTAAGTTTCTCTTAAATGAAGGAACAACATTGGCGCTTGATAAGGCCACTCACATTTAATTGTGAGTTTCCTGTTTAAGGTTTTAAAAAATGGACGAGGTCACTTTTAATTATTAATTATTAATTATTTTCAGGCGGTTAACTTTTTGTGGCGGCTGCCATTTATATCGCGATACTTTGGGGTTTTGACTGGCACAAGCAGGTTACTATTGCATTTTAACACCATACTGTAGTGTTCTCTTACATGGTACAGGCTTCATACTTAATAAAGGACTAGTAATTTTGTAATCATAATTTTTTTATGTGAAATAAATATTTCTTAGTACATGTAGGGTATGTTTTTCATGTGTGACTTACCCGTATTAACACAATTTGCTCCTTTACATTTACAATAATTATGCAGCAGCAGCAGCAGGGGTAGCGCGAACTTGCACCTAGGAGTTAATATACGTTTTGATCACTACAATTTAAATTTAGGGGTTGTTGAAGGATCAAATGAACCCATTGCTTCTATTGTTTTTGAAATTCACATTTGCGGAATTTGATGTTTTTGACCCTTTAAAAAATCTTGGTGCCCCTCTCGATACCCCCTCCGCAATCAGGTCCAACAGCAAAATATTGATATGTAGGCTCACCCCCCACCCCCATCAGATAAAACAAATCTTGATGCCCCTCTCGATACCCCTCCGCAATCAGGTCCAACAACAAAATATTGATATGTAGGCCTACCTCCCCACCTCAGCCCCCCCCCCATCAGATAAAAAAAATATTGATGCCCTCTTGATACCCCCACTACTTGCAGTGGCACTAGCGTAGTGAGGCAGTGATCGGATTGCAAGAATACAACAGCCAAATACAGGCTGAAAAGAACGAGCAGATATGAGCAAGCGTGTACACATTTAGTCTCGGTTCAAGACGATGTTGATGCAAATTGGACAGACGATCGATCATACCTGCATATGTCGCAAGAGTATACGATCGGCGTTCATCCAATATACAACAACATCGTCTTGAACCAAGACTACGTGTACACTGGTACCCCAAACATATCGATAGCTATAAAACGTACACGTATATACCCCAACGCGCTGGGTACCAGTACAACATTTACTGCACAAGATGTCGGCTCAACCACCCGACATGCGTGGTGCGAATGCAATGTACGACGTACGTAAATGTACGTCGGAACCGAAGTAGATTTGAAAGTGCAAGTATTTAAATTAATATGGCAGAAACACAAACAAGGACGAACAAGAAACTTCCGAAACTTCTTACAGAATACACAGTAAATACTGAAGTTCTTATTTTAATTTTATGTATAGCCATTTTTACGTGCGAGGCAGGCGGCCAAATATGTTGCTGAAAACTGCCAGGCGGCCATTCAAATCAGTGAGGCCGCAAAACGAAAACTACCCTGTGTTAAACCATATGGAGGTGGTAAACGCCTGCCGCTCCCAAACTGCTCGTTCATTTCCGTTTAATCATTTGTTTTGTTACTATCTCAAGCTCGTGACTGTTTAAGAAACAGGATACTAAATTATTTTCAAATACTTACTCAAGTTCTGGATCCGCTGAAGGGTGATGCAAATGTTCAATGCGACGTGGACACAACTGTACCAGCTCGGCGCGGCCCGTACATACACTAGATCCCAGAATGTCCGGCCGGCCATGTGCGCCGCCCGCCCGGCCCGCATGCATGGCACGACGGCACGTCAGATTTTGAGATTTTTGCGCATAGTCTCTGCTCAAGACGGCATCACACTCGGAGCGTGCGTTGTAGATTGATGATGTACATGTACATGTACATGTACATGTATGCTGCTACACGACATACGCTTTCATTCAATTATACGAGCGCTTTTTATTCAACTGCGACAGTTGTGGTATGTAAAAGAGACTACATTTTCAAGCAGATCTAACTTGGAAAACACGGACCGTGAATATCAGGTATAAATATCGCAAAATTTTGTGATGAAAGTCAGTTTTCAAAGGCGAAATTGTAGAATAATTAAATCAAATTAAATAATTAAATATTTGACGCGGTGCCAATTTCGGACGCGCGCGGCAACAGGAAACTCACAATCAATTGTGAAAGGCCTAACGTATATTAATTTAAATTATCTGGTTCCAAATAAATATATCACAAAACTAAACCGTGCAATCACGGGAATCACGATTTTTAATATAAAAAACACAAAAAGTGATGAAAACATTTTCCTTTTTCTATTCTAACAATTTTATTTTAACATTTTTATTAACAAACAAAACGAATCGACTGCAACTTTTTCCACATAGGCTATGCTCTTTTTCTTAAGCTCCTTTGGGATGCGCGTGAAGAAAAGTGCCCGTATGAGGCTGTATGTCATCGCCGTTTTCCAAATACCTGGCCATCATTTGTCGGGGAAGCTCTTGCTCATGAACTATTCAAATTAAAACGCATAACGCAGCTCAAAGCCAAGTTATCAATAAAAATGGCGTCATAATGTTTCTGCAACCCTACAGTTCAGTCATTATAGTGCATAATTTAATGTTTTGGATGATTATTGTAAGGGAAATTTAGGTC
The DNA here is from genome assembly GCA_029582265.1 of Zoroaster sp. YZ-2022. NCBI lineage: Eukaryota > Metazoa > Echinodermata > Asteroidea > Forcipulatida > Zoroasteridae > Zoroaster > Zoroaster sp. YZ-2022. Next base: position 45,678,107 of record CM055816.1, read on the forward strand.
TGTAATTAATTTTGTTTATGATAAGTGGCCCATCAGGCTCACATGGACCCTCAAGATTAAATACTGCATTACAAGTTTTACCGAACCAAACACCATAAGCTGCTGGAATTATGAGCTGGCGGATTTGATTGTTTTGAATAAGGAGGGTTTTTCAAATGGTGTATTTAACTTTATTAGTTGGGTCGAGTTATCTAACTAAACCATAAGCATCCATCTTACCCATTCTGGATATTCTGTTTGAGCATTTCTATTGGGAAATAATAGGACGAAGCTGTGAGAGTCTGATAAGTTGGCTTCCCAGTTATTGTCAGAAACATCTTGAATAAAAGGCCTATCAGTTTTTTGCATTGTTTGTCCGACTCAGGAAAATGTTTATTGGACAGTCGGAATAATACTACTCGATTTAAGTATAGTATTAATTTTCCGTACAGGAAATTCTTTAATTCCAAAAATTTATGTCAAAAGTGACCTTGGGGGCCGTGATTCCATCCCCATCAGCTAAATGTTCAATAAATTTGGCTATATCTAGCAAATTTAAATTCTGCTGGAGTTGTCAAAAAAAAACTCGCACCCTTATATTCAGACTCACTCTCTTATACTTAAAACAAAAATCAGTCTCATCATAGCGAGAATAAAGGCATTGTAAATCTCGCACCCTTATATTCAGACTCGCTCATCATATACTTAAAACACAAAAATCAGTCTTATCATAGAGAGAATAAAACCATTGTAAATCTCGCACTCTTATATAAAGACTCGCTCTCTTATACTTAAACTAAAATCAGTCTCATCATAGCGAGAATAAAGGCATTGTAAATCTCGCACTCTTATATTCAGACTCGCTCTCTTATACTTAAAACAAACAAAATCAGTCTCATCATAGCGAGAATAAAGGCATTGTAAATCTCGCACTCTTATATTCAGAGTGGTCAACTTCCGGCCGTGTATACAAGAGTTACGCGCAGGTGCGACTACGGTTGTGCGTGACAACGTTTCTTCTTCCAGTTTTCGGTAGATAATGTTTGTACATGGATGTCTTTTTGCCATTGCTCTCTCTGTCGGCGTATTTAATTCACCTTGGCTGGGGTAGGGGGGGCTCGTTCCCGTCCCCCCTATATTTACGCCACTGTGATTGAGGCGGTTGAAGGTAAACAATTGTTGAGTAAACAAGCCTGAATCGTTTGTGGGATGAAATATCAGCGTATACTCGTTCAGACACAGTCATGTACCATACGTTATGCATTATGCGCCCAGCAACGACTGCTTCATACAAGTCATTGTGCAAGTAACTATGTGCATGCATGTGTCGTGACCATTATGCGCTGTCAATCGGATACATAGTTTCGCCTTTCTCTCGGAACAACTAAGGCTTAACCTGAACTATATAAGGAGACCACCAATACAATTATTTAAAAACTCAACATTTGTTTAACCTTCAAATACCTCAACCAGAATCCTTACATTTGTAACTGGGCCAGTACAAAACAGAACTCCCATATGACATATTATCAAACAATAATGTAAGAAAACAAAATACCCATTAAAAGTAATACTATACAATTCTACTCTACAATAGAGGTAAACCATTTAGTCTTATACCTCACAAGTATGTAAAAATTTTACCTAACCAACATTTACCTACAAGTTAGGTAAATAAATTGTACCTAATATCGCAGTAAAACGTTATACAACTGTTAGGTAAACATTTTACCCAACGCCTGTTTGGTCAAGTTTTACTTAATTATTAGGAGTGTTCACCGAACATCTAAAACAGGGTAAGATTTTACACAGCTTGTGTAATTTCTTCTCTGATTTGTAGTAATGTGACTGGAATCGCTTACAGGCGCGGCGGCCGCATGAAACAAAGTGTGTCTTCCAGAAATTGATTACAGTGAATCATGTACCAAGCTTCAGCGTACAACATTGTGGGAATAAAAGCACGGTAGTGATGGGTACTAGACTTATTACATTGTCCCAAACAAACACTGGTCTCTTAATTTTCATGGTGTTTGGTGTCAATTTCAGAGAAATGGAATGAACACATTTTGAAAATTTTGCATTCAGGAGACTGTGTAGGTATTTTGTGAGCTGGGTAAAACATGTTTTGTAAAATATTACACAATTTAGGGTAAAATTTCGGGAAAATAAAGAACACAATTGCTGTGTGTGTTAAAAAAATTACGTAATTTAAATGTATTAAATTTTATTTACATAATTTATGTAACTAATTCAAGTTCTTTACCTTGCCCGTGTAACGCGTGTAAAAGCTGTGTAAAGTGCCGTCAGTCGACAATCGCCTCACAACATGGAGTAAATGAGAGAGAACCTCGTGAAGTGGGATTTGAAGAGATGTTTTCATTTTATTGTTGAAAAATAAAAGAAACGTTTTGAAACTGTAAGTATAGTGGAGTGCCTTGTTTCATTTACATTATTTTAATGAATTATGCAGACCAAACAATGTAGTAAAAGTTTACAAGGTCAAATAGTAAAAGAGTCTAGTATTCTACAGAAAGTAAGTATTTTTACCAATACATTCAGTAACAATTTACTTAATTTATGTTTACCTATTTAATAGGTAAATCTTTACTGATTTTGAAGTAAAGTTTACAAAATGTTTATGAAAAACTTTACCCAACACGCATTTTGTAAAACTTACCAAACAATTAGGAGGTTCGTATACAACATTGCAAAATAGTAAAATTTTACACAACTTGTGTATTTGTTTCTGTGTGTATTTCAAAGCGTATAAGTTTGATTTTTATGGAGTTCATGGAAAATTTCTAGTGGCAGATGTGATAGTAATATCTCTCCCATATGTTCCTGTAGATTTGAAGCCAAATCAATAGTTAGGTTTTGTTGTTGAAAATACAGTTCTAGTTTTATAAACTATGACGAATTTATTTGGGAGTGAGATGGGAGATGAATACGCAAATTCCCCTTCAAATAAAGATTAGGGCTGACATACATGTATGTCAGGTTTTGTCGAAATTATCTTTTTGTTAAAATGCTGCTCATTAATGTTTTTAGTAATATATCGCTGTAGCTGTCTGACCTAACACATGTCGTAAATATTTATTTTTATGGCTTTTTCAAAAGAGTTGTGTTTAATGCATTTGATTACACACAGAAAATTTTACTATTTTGCAATGTTGTATACGAAAGATACTTCGACAACCTGACATACATGTATGTCAGCCCTAATCTTTATTTGAAGGAATTTGCGTATTCATCTCCCATCCTCTCTCCCAAATAAATTCGTCATAGTTTATAAGGCTAGATCTGTATTTTCAACAACAAAACCTAAATATTGATTTGGCTTTCGTCTACAGGAACATATGGGAGAGATATTACTATCACATCTGCCACTAGAAATTGTTTCCATGAACTCCATAAAAATCAAGCTTTATACGCTGAAATACACACAGAAAAACAAATACACAAGTTGTGTAAAATTTGTACTATTTTTGCAATGTTGTATACGAACCTCCTAATTGTTTGGTAAAGTTTTACAAATGCGTGTTGGGTAAAGTTTTTCATAAACATTTTGTAAACTTTACTTCAAAAATCAGTAAAAGATTTACCTCTTAAATAGGTAAAACATAAATTAAGTAAATTGTTACTGAATGTATTGGTAAAAATACTTACTTTTTGTGTAGAATACTAGACTCTTTTACTATTTGACCTTGTAAACTTTTTACTACATTGTTTGGTCTGAATAATTCATTAAAATAATGTAAATGAAACAAGGCACTCCACCATACTCTTTACAGTTTCAAAACGTTTTTTATTTATCGTGTCGTGGCCGATGGTCTAGCTTACTGTACTCAAGTTCTGGTGTTAGCAGCAGAATGTGGGTTCGAATCCCGGCCGTGACACTTGTGTCCTTGAGCAAGACACTTAACCATAATTGGCTTCTCCACCCAGGGGTTAAATGGGTACCTGTGAGGGCAGAGTTGGTTGATTAGCCCTATATGCTGCTGTAATGGCAGCAATTGAGCTGTATACTCCCCAGGGAGCTGAGATGGTTTCAGGAATGATTTATGAGCCTTATGAGCAGGGGTAATGATATAATGCGCCTTGAGCACCACTTAGTTGGTGGATACGTACGCTATATAAGTCCACACATTATTATTATTATTATTATTATCAACAATATATTGTTGATAATAATAATAATAATAGGAACAGGAAACGCAACTATTTTTCGTTTTAATAGGAATATTTTTAAAGGGCAATGTGTGACAAAAGTTTTTAAAAAGTCACAAAGGCATTTTTATTTTATTTGAAGGAATAGATAGCCAGAACACTATGCTTGACACAAATTAATGTCCTGTATATGCCCATACTAGATAGTACTTTTTCATGGTGAACCGTTCCACCACATTCGGCAAAGGTGAATTAGAAATTCAAACCTTTTATACAACCCTTTGGTTCTGATTGAAGTGTAATTGTTAAGAAGTGGCTTTGTATATAATATCAATTGTAAAAGTAAAGACTACTTTGTCAGCCTTCATGTTGGATCCTTCACAAAACAATACCTTGATTACCATAAAGGTATATACTATGTGTGTCAAGGGATGATTTTTCTCTGTTGGGTGGGGCAGGAGGCCCAATGGGTGACAGGTTAGGGTCAGATAAGATAAATTGAATTTGGCATCATCCTTTGAAATTTACGTATTTGTTGCATACATTATTTTTACAGTGTGTAATAATAAAGAAACCCCTGACCAAGTTAAGAACACTTTATAATTATCATGACGCCACGCCGTTGTACATTGTACATTGCTCTCGCCTGATTCCATTTCCCAATAATCACGATGGATTTAGCAAAATGTTTTTTTTTCCATATTTCGCCTGCAGCCAATATAATACATTGCTAGAATAACATTAATAAAACAATAAAATGTCGCTATATAATGTCCCTCAAACCAATTCACCATAGGCGTAATCAAATGCATTAAACACAACTCTTTGAAAAAGCCATAAAATAAATATTTACTACATGTGTTAGTCTGACAGCTACGGCGATATATTACAAAAACATTAATGAGCAGCATTTTAACAAAAGATACTTCGACAACCTGACATACATGTATGTCAGCCCTAATCTTTTATTTGGAGGGAATTTGCATATTCATCTCCCATCCTCACTCCCAAAGAAATTCGTCATAGTTTATTATAGGCTAGACTGTATTTTCAACAACAAAACCTAAATATTGATTTGGCTTTGTCTACAGGAACATATATGGGAAAGATATTACTATCAAGATCTGCCACTAGAAATTGTTTCCATGAACTCCATAAAAATCAAGCTTTATACGCTGAAATATAGGCCTACACAATAAGAAATTTAAAAATATATATTTCTATTTTGTGTAAACATTTTGAAGGTTCATTTAGGCCTACTGTTTTACGAAGATAATGAGGGAACGTTTGTGAACTTAAAACTGTGGGTCCATGTCTTGTTCTGTACCATCGCTTACCGTGCAGGGTCTTGGTGATAGCATTTAAAAGTAGCCTGCCTTCAGTTGATCCTGGCCGATTTCCGCACCTTTAAATATAGCCAGAATCTGGTTGTGCAAGCTATGACTGGACCCTTCCCAAACCCCATTTTCCCATCCCTTTTCTTTCAAAAATAAAATAACGCAGTTTCTATTTTCTGGGGGGCATAATTCCTTCAGAAGAAATTCTCCCATTAAAATAACTTACAAAAATAAAGTGCCCTGAACTAGTTTACTATATATAAAAAGAAACACCTCATTGTTTACCACCTGCCACTTTCAGCTCCCCTCTCAACTTTAAAACTATTCATTGTACAATCATAATGAGAATCATTACAGGCCTGTTAAACTTTGTGAGTGCATACTAGTAATCATGTTCGGCCATCTTATGTCAGTTAATCCCTGAATACAAGAGCTTTTGTTTGAGTGGACGGCTCATTCAGAGAAACCAGACTATTTTGTTGTACCTCGCTTTCAAATGCTAATGAAATATATGATCCGTTTCTTTATTCCTTTGCTGTGGAACTATCGGACAATTGGTGCATGAAACATAAGCCATAGTGTGGCTGTGAGAATTAGTCATTTTCCAGTAATATGTCAGTTATCTTGTGAATAAGGCGAATGGCCTGCATGATATGTGAAGGAACGTGCTCATGTGAACCCTCATTCGTTTACACTGCACTTCCTGACTCCAACTGCGTACACCATAGAGCAAGGACCAGACATGGTCATACTTCCAACAGGATTGCATCCGTTCTGTACATGTACATGTACATGTACATGTACAGCAGGTGGGTGCTAGCAGGTGGGTGCTAGTGTGGGTTGGGGTTGACTCACACCTTCAAGGACTGTTTGCATTGCTCCATGGTTTAATGCACACAATGACTGACATAATTATGAACTGGACTCTTCTGTGGTCAGCCAATAATGTTAGCCAGTGAAAATGATACCAGGTTTATCTAGCAGAAGATCAGCTGTTTTTGCAACTGATAGCAGTAAAGGTGCTAATAACATCCAGTGTGACATTAGACTGGGCTCGTTTCAATGAGCGAGAATAAACCATTGTAAATCTCGCACTCTTATATTAAGAATCTCTCTCTTATAATTAAAACAAAAAAATCAGTCTCATCATAACGAGAATAAATGCATTTTAAATCTCGAAACATTATATTCAGACTCGCTCTCTTATACTTAAAACAAAACAAAATCAGTCTTATCATAACGAGAATAAACTATTGTAAATCTCGCACTCTTATATTCAGACTCGCCTCTTATACTTAAACAAAAATCAGTCTTATCATAGCGAGAATAATACCATTGTAAATCTCGCACCCTTATATTCAGACTCGCTCTTATACTTAAACTAAAATCAGTCTCATCATAGCGAGAATAAAACTATTGTAAATCTCGCACCTTATATTCAGACTCGCTCTCTTATACTTAAAACAAAAAATCAGTCTCATCATAGCGAGAATAAAGGCATTGTAAATCTCAACCCTTATATTCAGACTCGCTCTCTTATACTTAAACTAAAATCAGTCTTATCATAGCGAGAATAAAGGCATTGTAAATCTCGCACTCTTATATTCAGACTCGCTCTCTTATTTAAAAAAAAAAAATCAGTCTTATCATAGCGAGAATAATACCATTGTAAATCTCGCACCCTTATATTCAGACTCGCTCTCTTATACTTAATAAAATAAAATAAATCAGTCTCATCATAGCGAGAATAAAACCATTGTAAATCTCGCACTCTTATACTCGCTCTCTTATACTTAAACTAAAATCAGTCTCATCATAGCGAGAATAAAACTATTGTAAATCTCGCACTCTTATATTCAGACTCGCTCTCTTATACTTAAAACAAAAAAATCAGTCTCATCATAGCGAGAATAAAGGCATTGTAAATCTCGCACTCTTATATTCAGACTCGCTCTCTTATACTTAAAACAAAAAAATCAGTCTCATCATAGCGAGAATAAAGGCATTGTAAATCTCGCACTCTTATATTCAGACTCGCTCTCTTATACTTAAACTAAAATCAGTCTCATCATAGCGAGAATAAAACTATTGTAAATCTCGCACTCTTATATTCAGACTCGCTCTCTTATACTTAAAACAAAAAAATCAGTCTCATCATAGCGAGAATAAAACTATTGTAAATCTCACACTCTTATATTCAGACTCGCTCTCTTATACTTAAAACAAAAAAATCAGTCTCATCATAGCGAGAATAAAGGTATTGTAAATCTCGCACTCTTATATTCAGACTCGCTCTATTATACTTAAACTAAAATCAGTCTCATCATAGCGAGAATAAAACTATTGTAAATCTCGCACCCTTATATTCAGACTCGCTCTCTTATACATAAAATAGAAAGGTGGAGCCATGGCTCACTGCTGGATGCTTATGAAACCCGTTTTTTTTTATTTGACATCAGTACAACTGGGGCAGCTTAATAATGCTTTAATAATAAATTTTTAGAAACATGCTAAATATAGCATGTTTTGTTTCTATGTGTAAGAAGGCACCCGATCAATACTTTCGGTATTTATAGTAAATAAGGGAAATTGTTGACATTGGAAGGGTGAAAGCACAGATTCAGGGTGGGAAGGGGTTAAACCTGCTCCAGAAATGCATGTATGTGTGTGCATCGGTTTACTGTACAAAGATTTGTTAATGGGGGCAGGGGCTTAGGTCGGGGTGAGGGTGGGGCATGAGGTTTGTGAGGGGGACCGTGGTCATTAGTATGATTAAATTGTTCAAGACATTGAGATAGCTGTAAATAATTAGAAAGGCTTTCCTATAACAGCATAACTTGAATCAAATTGTCTGGGCTGTCATATCTCCAAAATATCTCAATACAAAAGATGACATTTGTCCTTAAAGATTTTAAAACTACCATTGCGTAAGGGTAAGGATCAGGGTGACAACATTTCATCAAGGATATAGTATTTTTTTTTACAACTTTATTATTTCTTATCAATACAATTTTCTTTTACATTGTGTACGCGGGGAACAAATTTCACATATACAATGTATGGTGGCTAAGAGAGGCCTCACAAATTGGGAAAACGTTCATACTCCTGTGTGAAAAAGTCGTTTAAAGCACAGCATGGCAGAATTCCAATCGATCCAACAATTTTGGCTGCAATTGGACATCGTTTCATAGCAAAAATAAATAAATAAATAAAAATGCCGACACCTGGGTCTGAGTAAGACGCGCGCGGAGACCAGAAACCAGAGACTTGTTTTGGCCTAATAGTCCAAGTCCAGAATAGAATATTATTATTGAATAATATTCATTTGTGAATATATAATTATATATCCACATATTAATAAACATTATAGTATTCTCCAATATTGTCCGATAGTTTATTATTATCTCATGAATAATAGATTTGACTACTCTTGGGTCAAAAAATAAATTCTCAATTCAATTGGCAAGAGCTCTTCAAATTTAGTTACAACATTCATAACTACAACCAAAACATAATCATCTTCCAAAACACAGGACACAAATATTTCAACACACAATTCGATATACTGGTGCAATCAGCTAGAACAAGCTTCCCAGTGATATTAGAAACTCGTCTACACTTAATGCATTTAAATATAAAATTAAAATGTACCTATAAAATTGTTCTATATGCAAACTACTTATGTGTATTATCTTTGTTAATTGTTATCATAGTACCATGACTCGTAAAATTTGCAGTTTATTCATGATTAGTGTTTTGCTGTTTTTCCATCTGACCGTTCGTGGTCTTGTCTTGTATTTTATGGCATATCCCCAACTCAAACAACGACATTATATGGTACACCATTAGGGTTTTTTCCGTCCTGACATAAGGTTCACCATTGGGCCTATCCTAATTGCTGGATTTCCTAAGTCATTGTACCATGGTACAACACTGTACTCCCGCCAAGGTCAAACTTCTTGATCCCAGTATCAGTCTGGTAGAGCCAATTATCACCTTTGTTTATATCTTGGTTTACTAATAGGCTTGCTTAAACAACAGGGGGCTTGCTGGCTCATACAGTTCACTTCATCCATATTCATAATTATGTTGGTGTTGGTGGTGGAGTGTAGCCTGATTGGTTAATCTGTTATCGCTTCACTGCTTCTTTCAGTACATATGCCAATGGTAGGCAAACTGTGCACAATACTTAATGACACTTTTTATCGTATCTGTCCGACTAATGGCAGCCAAGTAAGAGCCAGCGCTTTAATAGATGGGTTCTAAAGCAACTGTAACTTTCTTTAAAATATAAATAATCAAAAAGGAAAAGGAAATCAGGAAATAAATTAACTGAAATCGCTTTTAGTCTTCAAACTTTAGCGAATCTTTCTTTTTCTCTGAACCCCGTCCGCAAATTCACCGTTTCCTTTGAATATGCGGCCAACCCGGCCGCTGAAAACAAATCTGTGCAGCTTACCCCGCTACAACAAATCTTCACATAGCATATACGCCTTCAACCCCAGTGGCCAGTACTGTAATAACATGAAAAAAAATGTTTTGGGGATATTTTGTTTAAAAGGAAAAAAACAGGAAATATTAAACTTACTTGATTCACCGGAGGTGGGGGAAGGGAATTCATGGGTGGCAGTAGGTCATGGTTCCTGCTCCCTATACCATTCCTACTGCACCCCACCCCAATCTTACTAATAATATAAATTGTTGCCACTGCAGATGCAGTTTGAAATTTGTAAATGCTGGATGAGTACAAAGCCATAAGGCCTTCAGATGACAGTGATTATTGGAACAAAAATTTAATTTATACATCTCTAGGCTATACTACTACGATCACTGACTACAAGTCAGAATATATTTTATGAATAAACTGACATGAATACAACTTCCACAGAGTTGTGGCTTCAGTTTTTATCTCTAAATAAAAAAACGTTAACTACATCCACAAAGCACGCTCAGATGATTTGCAAAAAGCATAGCTAGCTTTCAAACTGCAACTGGAAGGATGAATAACTTTGAAGTTTGAATAGCCTATGTCTGTTTTTTTAAACCCTAACTCCCTAGACAACAAAGCCAGTTGGAGGATTTTGAAGGATTTTTATTGTTATAGTACAATGCCTAGGGAGTTAGGGTTATTAATAGAATATGCAGACCGCAACCCTCATTGTGACTTATTTCAATACGTTTCATATGACTAAAAATACAAGAAAGGATCTGCACTTTTTCTTTCACGCCTACATGTTTATGTTTTGCATTTCCAAAATATGCGTCTATAGTATACCTCATAAAAATGAGTGTTCACAGCCAAGTAAGAGCCAGCGCTTTAATAGATGGGTTCTAAAGCAACTGTAACTTTCTTTAAAATATAAATAATCAAAAAGGAAAAGGAAATCAGGAAATAAATTAACTGAAATCGCTTTTAGTCTTCAAACTTTAGCGAATCTTTCTTTTTCTCTGAACCCCGTCCGCAAATTCACCGTTTCCTTTGAATATGCGGCCAACTGAAAACAAATCTGTGCAGCTTACCCCGCTACAACACTACATGTACTTATCTGGAACAATACACTATGTAAAATCACGGAGAGAACATTCCTCCATGATAAAATGAATGTTATTACGTTAGTTTTCTTTTCAAGGATTGATTTATTATTATTTAGGAGGATTAGATTATTTTAACAGTATAACAGGGTCCGGATGGATTCACTGTTCTTTCTTTCCTATAGGATTTTCATCTGAGCATGCACATGACTCTATTATACCTACCCCTTACATATACACTGCACACTCTTGTACACAAAACCAACTACACACATGTATTGTATTGGATTACAGGCAGTGACCTCACGCTGTGTTGGCTACCAAGCGAGATTCAAACTAATTCGCCTTCAAACAAACCTTGGGTGAAGGTGCGAATTGAAGGGCGATTAACTTGCTTAACTTTGTCTTTCCAAACCCCACATGGGGTTGTCACATACACTGTAATAGAGGACAATCTGTACGAAAGTGTGTTCTTAATGGGTAGTGGATTGTACCGGTGGGCACGAGCGAAATTAACTCGCTGATCCGCGATAACGGAATTCAGTTAACGTTAGAAACTACGGTCCTAAAACCACACTTTTCTGATATCGCATCTTCATCAAAAACTAATCGATTGGTCCATGTAGCAAACTCAACATATGCATAATTATGTTATAGGGTCCTTCCATGCCAAATTCACCTCAGTACATTTTTGGAGGTAATTAACAGGAATCACTTTTACTATATTTAAACTTATAGGGGAACCTTTTCTCCAAACCCCTGTTTTCGCAAATTCATCGTTTTCTTCGAACGCTGCCAAAACAAGGCCGTGCAGCCCACCCCGCTATACAATACTATATTATAAACATAATTTCTCGTTGCTTTTCGTGATCATTTAATGTTGCTTACTTTGCACAAACCCAGGACGATAAATTATCTTGAGAAGACGACATCCTACTTTCAGGATGTCAATTTGCTCAAAACAATCGAAGTTTGATTTACTGGGGTGACTTCAAAAATATCTGCAGTGAAGTAATGTCACTCGGCATCCATATGGAATCATGGGTCAGCCGGTATCAACATATAATTATTTCAGTGCTCACTAATACAATCAAAACGATTATTTTTGTTCAACCAAATTTCTTTTAAAAAGGAATACATTTACATGAACTGTTATTTTGCGTACTTTCGGACATATCCAGAAGTTAACGTGATGGATAGCCTATGTTGTGTGCACATACCTGTTGTCTTTGTAGAATTGATGTAAAATGAATATCTAGTGATGGGTTTCAGTACCGATTTAAAGCCCCTCAAGCAACACTTCATCAACAGTATACCATCCTGAGCAACGTAGTCTTCACCAACGTAGTCTGGTCATCGGAAGCACTCAAGCCCGCCGCCCTGGTGCAATTAGAAGACCAGAGACCATGCACTCAAGACGAAACCGTTCAGCACTTGACGCTAGTACAGTCCCCAGTAATACAGCGTGAACACATCCTTGGCATGGCGACGATGACGAGGCGAGATGAAGCCAGTTTTGAAAGCTGGTGACAGCAAAAACTCGATGTTAACGGTGACGACGTGGGCGGCGTTCGATTCAACACGCCTTCACTGGTACCAGAGAGCATCTGTTTCATAACAGTGTGAATGAGCACCAGTTAGAAAATGTACTCGTTTTTGTGTGGCATAAATAAATACATTATTACTCTATCTAATTCAATTCAATTCAAGTGCACATATATTTACATACTCTTAAAGCATTATGCAGGTTAAGGCCAAAAAAGTATCTGGTTTCTGGTTATAGGTCGGCTTTAAAATAGGTGTGGTGACACGCTTTTTTTTGGTAGTCATTGTTTGTTTGTTTTTTTGGTTTTGTCAACGGGGAATACGTGATACTTGTATACGCGGGGACCAAATTTCCCATATACAAAGTATGGTGGCTAAGAGAGGCCTCACAAATCGGACAAATACGTTCATACTCCTATGTGAAAACGTTTTTTTAAACACAGCACGGCAGAATTCCAATCGATTTTATTAATTTTGTTGGCCTAATACAAATATCCGGAAATTTTTAGCCGATTTCGTTAAAAATGACTAAATCAATATTGTGTGAACACTGCTGTCACTATACACAAGTCAGTGCTTCCACTTTTAAGAAACTTTCCTTATTTTAAGGAAATTTTGACGCTCTAAAGAAATTTCTAAAGAAATTAAAAAATTAAGGAAATTTAAGGAAATCCCCTTCGGTTCTAAGGAAATTCTATGGAATTCTCGTAAATATTAGAAAATTTAAATAAAAAAATAAAAAAACTAGCATGGGCGCAAATATTGACTGCTACATGGTATAGTAAAACTATCTTCTCGAGGTGATCCCTGGAGCGTTCTATTTCCCGAAGCGAACTTGAAGCCGAGGGAACTAGAACGCTCCAGGGATCACCAAGGGAGACTAGTTTTACTGTACCGTAGGTGAAAACAATCAATATTTGTTTTATAACACCTCATACATAGATTCTGCACAATTTATTAAAAGACCTGCTGCAATAAATCAAACCAATACATGACTTTCATTAACCTGACAACACTCCAAAATTAATTGAACTTCTGTAACACTTATTCATGTTATTTATTCATGTTGTTACAACAGCATTTACGCGTTGCCATGGGCTAGTCTATTCCATGTTTGCTTGGCATTACAGTAAACATAGCGAATATCATGTGACACGCTCTCAACCAATCACAAGACAGAATCTATGTATGAGGTGTTATAAAAAGGGTGCACCCCACTAAATAGTGAGGAATTCATGCGCCAATTAGCTGTTTATCATAAAGTGTATGTCCTCAAATGTTTCTGAAAAACAAAGATTTGAGGCCCATACATTTGATGGATTGTGTAAAAATGGCCCAATATCATAACCTGGGGGTCCTTGGCTTTCAACTGAGTATTTTGGACACACTAGGCCCTGAAAAAGTGGTCCTAATTTGATTTCAAGCGTAAGGCCTTTTTCCAAAATGGCTGTATTTCAGTGTGGACGTTTTCACTACTGTAGAGGGTGGTTTTCATTGGGATGAGGATAACTTCCTGGAAACCTGGACTTTAGACAGTAAATAGAGAAGAAAATAAAAGGTTATATATCGATCAATATTTTTTCTTCTGGTTTTAAAAACTGTGGGACTTCTAAGTATTTTTTTAATGATTTGTGAATATTTTGTGTTTAGCACTGTTTACTATAGGAGTTTATTTATTGGGGTGCACCCAAATTGAACTAGACTTTCCATTTTGAAGCATGCACTTCTGTAATATGGCTTACTGCAAATTTGACATGTAAAACGTACTAGTGTACAGAGGTTAAATACACTTTTGCTGATTTAAGGAAAATATAAGGAACATAGAAAAAATCTAAGGAAATCTGACGAAATTTTTCTGTTAATCTAAGGAAATGTAGTTTTGATTTTGGAAGCACTGACACAAGTTCTTTACAATGTCAAAACTTAACGTTGAATACATTATTAACGTTAACTTGCGTTCTCTCATTAACATTAAATCTGGAAGTGTTCTTCAGAAATTACAACTCCTCAATCCTGTTTGTTAACCTTTAGGAATAAGTTAAATGCTCACTGACAACATAGGTAAGTGTAATTCTAGAGTAATTCTTTAAAAGGACTGTTTCGTCAAATAATCCTGTCGGTCCGGTCATCGGAAGCACTCTCAAGTCCGCCCTGGTCCAATGAGAAGAGCAGAGACCTTACAGACGAACCGCTCAGCTCTCGACGGTATACAGTCCCCAATTATACCGCGTGCACACTATACATCATAGTCATGGCGACCATGACGAGACGAGATGTAGCCAGTTTTGAAAACTAGCTGGTGACAGCAAGAACTTGATGTTAACGGTGATGTTCGATTCAACACGCCTTCACTGGTACCAGTGAAGATCTCTTTAATAACAGTGTGAATGAGCACCATTTAGAAAATGTACTCGTTTTTGTGTGGCATAGATAAATACATTAGGTCAAAAAAGTCTCTGGTCTCCGTGCGTGTCGCCTCAGACCCGCACGTCGGCATTGTTAATATTTTTATTTATTTAACAAAATTTTTTGCTATGAAACTATATCCTACGGAAGCGCATTGCTGCCAAATTGAAGGGTAAAAATTGTTTTAAGTCGTTCGAACGAGATAATATGTCGTTCGAACGAGATAATTATGTCGTTCGAACGAGATAATTAAGTCGTTCGAACGAGATAAGTAAGTCCTATTATAAGCTGTGTGAACAAAATGCGGTCAATTGACACGTGCGTATAAGCAGTGTGGCCAATTCTGGATAAATCTCTTCCAAACCCTTAAAGACGATCCCAGTGTTAGTTTTGACTGACCACAAGGACTATTTTCCCCATTGGAAATGTTTCATAATAATGTGTAAGGGTTTTTTCCTTGAAGAGGCAGCGGCGGTTCCTGTTTTGGGGAGTAGGGGAAGGAAAAACGTACACAATATATATTTTACTGGGTCCATCAGGGGTTACTTATACCATGGAGGAAGGAAAACACTGCCCACAAAATATAGTATTTAGAAATATTAAAGGGGTTGAAGTTTCTGATTTTTGAAAAGTGCCCCCCCCCCCCACGAAATTGTTGATCAACCGCTGTGGACTATCTATAAGTTGTCTACTGCAGACAACCAAAACAGACAAACAAACACACCAACAAACAAACAAACAAGGAAATAATTATTTTAACAAGAACATTATTTTATTTTTAAAAAATCACCCGTGTCTCTCATTTTAATATTGGTTGTTGAATACCTTCAGGATATTTATCATCCAATACATGTCGGGGGGAAAATACTTTCAATAGTACGTTGCAGCTTGATTTTTTACATAAAATACTGGGATCTCATTCGATATTCTTTCAGGCATTATCCTCATTCGCAACTGTAAAAAGGGTATGGGTATTCAAATTCCTGGGCCAATTATTAGACACATTAACTCATTAAGTGCAATTTCGTTCACACAGCTTATAATATGATTTACTTATCTCGTTCGAACGATTTAGTATCTCGTTCGAACGACTTAGTATCTCGTTCGAACGACTTACTATGTCGTTCGAGCGACTTACTCTGTATACAAAGTATGGTGGCTAAGGGAGGCCTCACAAATCGGGCAAACGTTCATACCCCTAAAAAAGGTCGTTTAAAGCACAGTACGGCAGAATTGCAATTGATCCTGCAATTTTAGCTGCAATTGGACATCGTTTCATAGCAAATAAATAAAACTGCCGACGCGCGGGTCTCAGGCGACGCGCGCCGAGATCAGAAACTGGAGACTTTTTTGGGGGCCTTAAGGTTAGTATTTATTATACATTGGTCAAAGATGGATAACCCTTCCATTGGCGGATCCAGGGGGGGCTAAGGGGGCTGTAGCCCCCCCCCTAAAATCGTTTAATTTTTTTTTTTTTAATTTAAAAAAAAGAGAGAGAGAGGAGGGGAGAACGCACTCCCATTCCCACAGTGTGCTTTGTTTTTCTCTCCCTTTGATTATTTCATTGTAATTTTTGTAGTACTGAAAAATAATTGTTTTTTATTCTCAGCCCCCCCCCCAAAAAAAAGGTTCTGGATCCGCCCATGCCTTCCCAAACAATCACTTGTCTTGGGGAAGATGATATGTTAATGTCGTTGGATGGCACTTCCAGAGCTCCGTAAATAATTTAACAGTGCTTATAATTATATTTATATATTTTGTTTGTAGACTTCAGGTGCGATAATAAAACTCACAAGGACTCTAGCGTTTGGGTGTGTAGTGTTTGGTATTATTATCAATGTAAACAATGATGTCGCTAATCGGCTACCGTACTCTTATCCCTCGTATTGCATTGTGGGTCTGACACTCGTGGGAAATAAATACTAAGATGGCGTCAAGCCAAATAAACCTGTCTTCACATTTGAGTGAGATTTAATTCTGAATAACTGTGTCACTAATTTATCTGTGTATTAAGTGATCACAACACTGGCGACGAGGACAATTTTAACCATCAGATTTCGTAAATTTCTCGACAAGAAACCAACTCAAACTGGTTAAATATGGAGAAAAACGGCGCTGACAAGCTATCGAGATTTGAATGTTTTTCTCAACCTTCGACACTCGGACCTCGATGGACACGTTGGTTGAAATCATTTGAACTGTTTGCTGACGGTAAGGGATTGATAATTACGGAGGATGCAACTAATGCCACGAAACAAAGGCGACGGGCACTGCTTTTACATACAGCGGGACCCGATGTGCAGGACATTTTCTATACCCTGGAAAATACAGACGACGTGACAGACTACAACGCGGCCGTTACTGCGTTGAACACATATTTTGTGCCAAAGGTGGATTCGGCGATTGCTCGCCAAACATTCCTTAAAATCACACAAAAGCCTGGTGAAACTGTACAACAATTTGTGACCAGACTCAGGCATGCAGCCAAAGATTGTGATTTTGGTGTAGATTTATCAAACCAGCTGAGGGATGCCATTCTAAACCGGTGTACCTCTGACTACATTAAGCGCAAGCTGTTAGAAGAAACCGAAGCTTTGACATTGGCCCGTGCACTAGCGGTGGCTGAAAAATGTGAACGAGTCGAAAACCAAATGACGTTGCTGTCCGTGCAAAGTAAAACAAAGGGTCCAGAGTCTGTAAATAAAGTTGGAGAAAAGCCGAATAAATTCCCAAAACAAAACAAACCGAAGAAGACTACTCATGGTGCATCGGCGTCGGCGAGTGCAAGTCACAAACAGGACAAAACATGCTACCGTTGCGGATTTTCTGGACATTATGGACGTGATTCGAACTGTCCAGCTCGTGGAAAAACGTGTAGAAAGTGCGGCGGAAAAGACCATTTTGCGCAAAAGTGCAGAACCCAGAAGAAAACAGAAGTCAACCAAGTCAAAGAAAGTGAATCCGGATCCAAAGACTATGTGTTTGTGATTTCTGACTATGAACAATCAAACAAACTGAATGTTTGTGTAGGTGGTGTAGAATTAGAAGTACTTGTAGATTCAGGGGCGACAAGTAATATCATAGATGAAGCCACATGGGAAACACTAAAGTCAAAAAAGGTCAAATGCAAATCTCAAACGGCTGCCCCGAGTAAAAAGTTGTACTCATATGCTAGTAAACAACCCTTGCAGATCAAAGGTACATTTAATTGTGAAATCCGAGCAGGGGAAAATGTAACTGATTCAGAATTCCTGGTTATCAAGGGGACGGGCGTTCCATTATTAGGAAAAGAAACGGCCATGAAACTAAACGTTCTCAAAATTGGTATCGACGTGGCAACGGTCACTGATTTAAGTTGCGAAGTAAGACGGCAGTATCCAGGTGTATTTCAAGGGGTGGGGAAGTTGAAATCAAAACAAGTAACCCTACACATAGATACATCTGTACAACCTGTAGCACAGCCACTTAGGCGTATGCCATTCAATTTGAGAGAAAGGGTAGAAACCAAAATTGATGAGCTACTTGACCTAGACATAATAGAGCGTGTAGACGGACCAACTCCTTGGGTGAACCCTGTTGTAGTCGTGCCAAAATCAGGAGGTGACATAAGAATATGTCTTGACATGCGTCGGGCCAACGAAGCCATAATTCGTGGTAGACACCCTATCCCCACTGTGGATGAGCTCTTGCATAACATGAATGGGTCAAAGGTGTTCAGTAAACTTGACTTAAAATGGGGCTACCACCAATTGGAGTTGACTCCGGAATCACGTGACATAACAACGTTCGCTACACACTGCGGTTTATATAGGTACAAACGACTATTGTTTGGAGTGTGTTCGGCTAGTGAACAGTACCAGCATGAAATTGCGTCCGCTTTAGCAGGTATAGAGGGCGCCGATAACATATCTGACGACATTATCGTTCACGGACCGGACCAAGAAACGCATGACCAAAGATTGCATGAAGTCATGAAACGGTTGCGTGACAGTGGACTGACCTTAAACCCAGACAAGTGTCAGTTCAATATGGACCGACTGATCTTCATGGGAATCCCGGTACTGTCTGAAAAGGGCATAGGACCAACGCAAGACAGGGTCAAAGCAGTGGTTGAAGCCAGAGAGCCACAGAATATGTCTGAAATTAAGAGCTTTCTGGGACTTGTGGGATTCAGCAGCCGATTTATCCCTCAGTTCGCTACTATTTCTGAACCACTGAGGAAACTAACGCGCAAAGGCGTTCCCTTTGTTTTTGGAGCGGAACAGCGTAAGGCCTTTAATGTGTTGAAACAGAGCCTCACTGAAGCCGCTACCCTGGCCTACTTTGACAAGAACGCGCCAACCCAAGTCATAGCTGACGCGAGCCCGGTAGGACTTGGTGCAGTCCTGGTACAGGGACCACCGGGTAACATGACGCCTGTCTGCTATGCCAGTCGCAATCTTACAGAATGTGAAAGGAGATATTCACAGACTGAACGGGAGGCATTAGGCCTAGTGTGGGCATGTGAGAAATTTCATGCATATGTTTACGGGATGAAATTTGACCTGGTTACAGACCACAAACCACTTGAAGTTATATACAGCTAGCCCGCGATCCAAACCATGTGCGCGAATAGAGCGATGGGTGTTAAGACTTCAACCGTACGATTTCAAAGTAGTACATATTCCCGGTGTGAAGAACATCGCAGACCCTCTCTCGCGACTCATCTCTAACACTACCGAGTCTATAGAACATAAACATGGTTCTGACGAGTATGTGCGGTTTGTAGCTGTAAATGCTACCCCAAATGCTTTAACCACGCGTCAAGTAGAAGAGATCTCCAAAGATGACGCAGAACTATCTGACTTGCGCGAAGCTATCGAGACCGGACGTTATGATAAATGCAAACCATACGCACCTGTGGCTGGTGAACTTTGTGTTATCGGTTATTTGGTACTGCGCGGAACACGCTTAGTCTTACCGGAAAAGTTGAGACCACAAGCACTGGCATTAGCCCATGAAGGACACTTAGGTGTAGTTGGTACTAAACAGGCCCTCAGAACCAAAGTATGGTGGCCAGCTATGGACAAAGCCGCAGAGAAATACTGTCGAGCTTGTCATGGTTGTCAGTTAGTCGCGCGACCAGACCCCCCTGAACCTATTAGATCAACAACACTCCCAGACGGACCATGGGAAGATATAGCCATCGATTTATTAGGCCCTTTCCCATCCGGACATTCAATTCTTGTTGTTGTTGACTACTTCAGTCGTTACTATGAGTATGTTATAATGACTTCGACAACGACCGATAAGATCATCGAAGGCCTTGAAGAGATTTTCTGTAGACATGGACTACCAATGACTATTAAGTCGGACAATGGACCTCAGTTTAGATCTGATGGGTTCAAATCATATTGCGAGTACAATGGTGTTAAACATGTAAAGGTCACAGCTAAATGGGCACAGGCAAACGGCGAGGTAGAAAGGCAAAATGCTTCGCTGATGAAACGAATTCGCATCGCACAAGCGGAGGGACTTAACTGGCAAAAGGAACTCCGCAAATATGTTGCAAAATATAGAGGATTAGATCACACAACTACCGGTACTGGTAGAAGCCCAGCTGAATTGCTGTTTAAGCGCAAGGTTAGGGGAAGACTGCCAGAATTCAAAATTGATCATCAGAGTGACATGAATATCACGGGGGTGCGCGATAGAGACGCAGAACAAAAAGGGAAAGCGAAGATATATGCTGATGAACGTAGAAATGCGACTTATTCTAATGTGGATTTGGGGGATCAGGTGTTAGTTAGACAGGAGAAAGTGAACAAATTCTCCACCCCCTTCTGTTCCACGCCACATACAGTTGTCAGTAAAACCGGTAACAGTGTTATTGTTGAATCTCCACACGGTGCACAGTATTCAAGAAATACTACTCATGTGCGAAAATATGTCACAAATGACCAGGTCGGGAGTCAGCCTGTGTTACATGATACAAGTGTTAGCCCAATGAAGGCTGTTGATTCAATCTAGTACCAGCTGAAGTACATGGAGCACAGACCCCTCCACAGACCATAGCCACACCAATTGTGGCCGAGAATCTAAGTAAGAGACCGTCAAGACAGACAAAGATTCCATCAAGATTCTCAGACTACGTAATGACTTAAAAGTGCATTGTGTATGTGTATATTGCTAGTTAGTTGTTACAAGATAATTAGTGAAAGTTAGAAACCAAGTTCCACTGTTGGAGTTTAAAGAAAGTTAAATCATACTTGTTAAACCATGCTTGGCTGTTGTATGAGTGCAGGTAAATTACCACAACTGAAATGTCTTTACCAAACTGCAGGTGATTATAACAACTTACTGTGTTGATGTTAAAACAAAGGTTTTGAATACTAGTTGGGTAATTCCCACATTTTTTCAAAAGTGTTCTTTTCACTCTTTTAAGAAAAGGAGGGATGTAGTGTTTGGTATTATTATCAATGTAAACAATGATGTCGCTAATCGGCTACCGTACTCTTATCCCTCGTATTGCATTGTGGGTCTGACACTCGTGGGAAATAAATACTAAGATGGCGTCAAGCCAAATAAACCTGTCTTCACATTTGAGTGAGATTTAATTCTGAATAACTGTGTCACTAATTTATCTGTGTATTAAGTGATCACAACAGGGTGCACTTCTCTCGTTATTGTTTATTGCTTCAGTCAGTCAGCAACACACACAAAACAGCCAATGCTATAAAAAGTGCTTTTCCTTCCTAGCCAACTACCCTTGCATCATTAGGCAAACGCCACTCAAACGGGTGGAATGTAAAACTAATCTTCCCACTGTTCACAAAAACGGCTACTTGAGTTGAACAAGCCAAAAAAACAGGTCACCAACCTTTCTCGTCCTCCCTGACCTTTACCGTCAGAGTCCTTGTACGTAACCTTCTGCACCAATCAAGAACTACTTAACAGTTTAAACGTTTAAGTTACAATACATCAGAATTAAACGAATTGTTTACCCATAACATTTTGTAAGAGTAAAATGAACCTTTTGTTACCTTATAAAACTAACAAACTTTAAATGAGCTGAGTAATATTGTGACCCCGGACTATTTTGTACATCGTACTCCGATATAGCTACGCCGACAATAAATAAACAAGGATATGAAACCGACCGCTAAGGAGCAATAGCGCCCCCTGTTGACATTGATAATTACTATTATTAAGTAAGAGAAATTGCGGTGACACCATGTGAAATGCTCAATTGAGTAGTAATTAGTTCTGAAAAACTCGACGTTTCGATCAGTATGCTCTGATCGTCCTCAGGAGAATGCCGGACTCTGGAAAATGCTGCTGCTTAAGTAGACTGTTGGATGATCATCCCATGAATGGATGATGGGGATTAGTTCGTTGAGGCGCGCAGGCGGGAACTATGAGACTAGGATAGTAGTATGTATGCCGCATTACAAGCCGGTTTGTGGTGGAGCAGGAGGAGGGATTGAGGAGGGATTGAGGTGGGATTGAGGTGGGATTTTTTCACCTCAATCCCTCCTCCTGCTCCACCACAAACCGGCTTGTAATGCGGCACACATAGGTTGAGACACAGACACGTCTGGGCGCGCGCGCGTGAGACACGACCACACAAAATACTGCATAAGGCATCCTCCTCAATGCAAGATTCCCTGGCGCGCGCGTGACTCCCTCCACACAAAACTGCACACAAGTTCCTCCCCTTGCCTCCTTCATCTATCTAATATATACATATATATATACGCGTGACGCGCCGGGCGCGCGCGTGTTGACTCCCTCCACACAAAACTGCACACAAAATACTTGCCTCCTTCATCTATCTAATATATACATATCATAATTTGCAGTAATGCTGCGCAAAATACTGCACACTACTTTAGAATGGCTTGCGTGACTCCCTCCACACAAAACTGCACACAAAATACTTACGGGCACGTCTGGGCGCGCGCGTGACTCTCTCCACACAAAACTGCACACAAGTTCCTCCCTTCCGGCGCGCGCGTGTGATCGGCCAAGTAAAAAAAAATCTATCTAATATATACATATTACATATATACATATATATGGAGGTGTGCAGTTTGTGTGGTGGAGGGAGTGAGCGTATAAGACATTTGTGTGGTGGAGGGAGTAGTGCGCAAGCAACATGCTATATTGATGATTTTTCCTTAAGGGAAGTAGAAAGGGAGGGACAACAACGTACGAAGACAGACAAAAGAACGACTGTACATGAAGCTATTCAAGTATGATTTGTTAAATTTAATTTTAACAGCAATCTTTGACATCAATATATTAACAGATGGTTTTATATGGTTTTAAATTGGAAAACATTTGATAAACTGAAAACATTAAGTATTATTATTATTGTTATTTTAAATTCTAACAAATTCGAGGCCTTTAGAACATTGAGTCTTTACTCATTGAGTCTTTACTCTTTGAGTCTTTACTCTTTGAGTCTTTACTCTTTGAGTCTTTACTCTTTGAGTCTTTACTCTTTGAGTCTTTACTCTTTGAGTCTTTACTCTTTGAGTCTTTACTCTTTGAGTCTTTACTCTTTGAGTCTTTACTCTTTGAGTCTTTACTCTTTGAGTCTTTACTCTTTGAGTCTTTACTCTTTGAGTCTTTACTCTTTGAGTCTTTACTCTTTGAGTCTTTACTCTTTGAGTCTTTACTCTTTGAGTCTTTACTCTTTGAGTCTTTACTCTTTGAGTCTTTACTCTTTGAGTCTTACTCTTTGAGTCTTACTCTTTGAGTCTTTACTCTTTGAGTCTTTACTCTTTGAGTCTTTACTCTTTGAGTCTTACTCATTTCGCTACTCATTTGCTCATTTCGCTGCTCATTTACTCATTTCGCTACTCATTTACTCATTTCGCTACTCATTTGCTCATTTCGCTGCTCATTTACTCATTTCGCTACTCATTTACTCATTTCGCTACTCATTTGCTCATTTCGCTGCTCATTTACTCATTTCGCTACTCATTTACTCATTTCGCTGCTCATTTACTCATTTCGCTACTCATTTGCTCATTTCGCTACTCATTTGCTCATTTCGCTACTCATTTGCTCATTTCGCTGCTCATTTGCTCATTTCGACTCAAAGAGTAAAGACTCAAAGAGTAAAGACTCAAAGCTCAATGAGTAAAGACTCAATGAGTAAAGACTCAAAGAGTAAAGACTCAGCGAAATGAGTAAATGAGTGAAATGGGTAAATGAGCAGCGAAATGGCAAATGAGTGGCGAAATGAGTAAATGAGTAGCGAAATGAGGCAATCAGTAAATGGTGGCGAAATGAGTGGCGAAATGAGCAAATGAGTGGCGAAATGAGTAAATGAGTGAAATGAGCAAATGAGTGAAATGAGTAAATGGTGGCGAAATGAGTAAATGAGCGGCGAAATGAGCAAATGGTGGCGAAATGAGTAAGACTCAGAGTAAAGACTCAAAGAGTAAAGACTCAAAGAGTAAAGACTCAAAGAGTAAAGACTCAGAGTAAAGACTCAAAAGTAAAGACTCAAAGAGACTCAAGAGTAAAGACTCAAGAGTGAGACTCAAAGAGTAAAGACTCAAGTGTAAAGACTCAAGTAAAGACTCAAAGAGTAAAGACTCAATGAGTAAAGACTCAATGTTCTAAAGGCCCCGAATTTGTTAGAATTTAAAATAACAATAATAATAATACTTAATGTTTTCAGTTTATCAAATGTTTTCCAATTTAAAACCCATATAAAAACCATCTGTTAATATACTACCGGAATAAAGTAACTGTGCATCATTTGAAGTTATGCTATTTTTTAATGAAAAAAGATAATACAATGATTTGTGGTGTTCTGTTAAATCACTGTTTAACTGTTAACAGGATAATCTCGAAATCTGTATGCTTGGACACTAGGCTTCGTGACACGTCCTTGAAGAGATGTGGTGTCAAAAGTCAGTTCACAAACTCAGTATCGTGTGTATCCACCATTGGCGTTGATGCAGGCTTGACAACGACGACGCATAGACGACACTAAGCGATTGAAGAAAGCTTGGGGAATGTTGTTCCATGTCTGAACCAACGCTTGTCCCAATTCAGCTAACGTCAATGGCTGATTCTGGGCTTGACGTAAACGTTGCTCCATTTCATCCCAAGCGTGCTCGATAGGGGACAGGTCCGGAGAAACAGCTGGCCAGGGGAGTACCGGAATGTTCTGCTGTCTCAGGAAATCTGTCACAACACGAGCGACATGTGGACAGGCATTATCTTGCTGAAGCGTGATGTTACGTCCTTGTCTTTGAATGAACGCTTGCACATGAGGCCCAATGATCTCGTCCCTGTATCTCAGACCTGCATCAACGCCAATGGTGGACACACACGATACTGAGTTTGTGAACTGACTTTTGACACCACATCTCTTCAAGGACGTGTCACGAAGCCTAGTGTCCAAGCATACAGATTTCGAGATTATCCTGTTAACAGTTAAACAGTGATTTAACAGAACACCACAAATCATTGTATTATCTTTTTTCATTAAAAAGTAGCATAACTTCAAATGATGCACAGTTACTTTATTCCGGTAGTATATATTGATGTCAAAGATTGCTGTTAAAATTAACTTTAACAAATCATACTTGAATAGCTTCATTGAGTCTTTACTCATTGAGTCTTTACTCTTTGAGTCTTTACTCTTTGAGTCTTTACTCTTTGAGTCTTTACTATTTGAGTCTTTACTCTTTGAGTCTTTACTCTTTGAGTCTTTACTCTTTGAGTCTTTACTCTTTGAGTCTTTACTCTTTGAGTCTTACTCATTTCGCTACTCATTTGCTCATTTCGCTGCTCATTTACTCATTTCGCTACTCATTTACTCATTTCGCTACTCATTTGCTCATTTCGCTACTCATTTACTCATTTCGCTACTCATTTGCTCATTTCGCTACTCATTTACTCATTTCGCTACTCATTTCGCTACTCATTTACTCATTTCGCTACTCATTTGCTCATTTCGCTGCTCATTTACTCATTTCGCTACTCATTTACTCATTTCGCTGAGTCTTTACTCTTTGAGTCTTTACTCATTGAGCTTTGAGTCTTTACTCTTTGAGTCTTTACTCTTTGAGTCGAAATGAGCAAATGAGCAGCGAAATGAGCAAATGAGTAGCGAAATGAGCAAATGAGTAGCGAAATGAGCAAATGAGTAGCGAAATGAGCAAATGAGTAGCGAAATGAGTAAATGAGCAGCGAAATGAGTAAATGAGTAGCGAAATGAGTAAATGAGCAGCGAAATGAGCAAATGAGTAGCGAAATGAGTAAATGAGTAGCGAAATGAGTAAATGAGCAGCGAAATGAGCAAATGAGTAGCGAAATGAGTAAATGAGTAGCGAAATGAGTAAATGAGCAGCGAAATGAGCAAATGAGTAGCGAAATGAGTAAGACTCAAAGAGTAAAGACTCAAAGAGTAAAGACTCAAAGAGTAAAGACTCAAAGAGTAAAGACTCAAAGAGTAAAGACTCAAAGAGTAAAGACTCAAAGAGTAAAGACTCAAAGAGTAAAGACTCAAAGAGTAAAGACTCAAAGAGTAAAGACTCAAAGAGTAAAGACTCAATGAGTAAAGACTCAATGTTCTAAAGGCCCCGAATTTGTTAGAATTTAAAATAACAATAATAATAATACTTAATGTTTTCAGTTTATCAAATGTTTTCCAATTTAAAACCCATATAAAAACCATCTGTTAATATATTGATGTCAAAGATTGCTGTTAAAATTAAATTTAACAAATCATACTTGAATAGCTTCATGTACAGTCGTTCTTTTGTCTGTCTTCGTACGTTGTTGTCCCTCCCCTTTCTACTTCCCTTAAGGAAAAATCATCAATATGCATGCTGCGCTTGCGCACTACTCCCTCCACCACACAAATGTCTTATACGCTCACTCCCTCCACCACACAAACTGCACACCTCCATATATATGTATATATGTAATATGTATATATTAGATAGATTTTTTTTTACTTGGCCGATCACACGCGCGCGCCGGAAGGGAGGAACTTGTGTGCAGTTTTGTGTGGAGAGAGTCACGCGCGCGCCCAGACGTGCCCGTAAGTATTTTGTGTGCAGTTTTGTGTGGAGGGAGTCACGCAATCCATTCTAAAGTAGTGTGCAGTATTTTGCGCAGCATTACTGCAAATTATGATATGTATATATTAGATAGATGAAGGAGGCAAGTATTTTGTGTGCAGTTTTGTGTGGAGGGAGTCAACACGCGCGCGCCCGGCGCGTCACGCGTATATATATATGTATATATTAGATAGATGAAGGAGGCAAGGGGAGGAACTTGTGTGCAGTTTTGTGTGGAGGGAGTCACGCGCGCGCCAGGGAATCTTGCATTGAGGAGGATGCCTTATGCAGTATTTTGTGTGGTCGTGTCTCACGCGCGCGCGCCCAGACGTGTCTGTGTCTCAACCTATGTGTGCCGCATTACAAGCCGGTTTGTGGTGGAGCAGGAGGAGGGATTGAGGTGAAAAAATCCCACCTCAATCCCACCTCAATCCCTCCTCAATCCCTCCTCCTGCTCCACCACAAACCGGCTTGTAATGCGGCATACATACTACTTAGGATCCTAGGGGTTGGGGGAGAGGAGTGTGTGCTCACTGAACTGAATCAGTTGTTAACAAGCACAGGGGGATGGAGGGTGGTTGACTTAGGATATAGGAGATCCCTCAGTCTGGGGTGGATTATGGACTTTGGATATAGAAGATCATTCAGTCCGTAGTAGTGGTCGCCAAATGTCGCTGATGTAGAAGCCGATGTCCTGTGGCACAGTGTCGTGTTTGACACTGTGCCACCATGCAAAGCTACAAGTTCTACCTAATTACTATTATTGTTTCATCATAAAATTCCATATCACTACATGTATATTATAATTTTTGAAAACCTGTAATCGAAGGAAGAATAAAATATACGGTGTAAAATGCATGGACGAAGTGTACTGCAGAAAAAAAATCGCATCCCGCCAAGGTCACACTTCACGATCCCAGTACAGTCTGGTAGGGGGGGGGGCGAGGTTGCTAGCTTTGGAAGTTCACCTCATCCATATTCATAAGCATGATGGTGTTGGTGGTGGAGTGTAGCTTGATTGGTTAATCTGTTATCGCCTCAGTGCTTCTTTCAGCACGTAAGCCATTGGTTAAGCATCACGTGCACAATACTTAATGACCTTCTTATATGAGTTGTCCGACTAATGAGTCCTCCACTATATGCGTCTGTTTATGCTAAAAATTAATTTTTGACTTCTGATTTAATTTTGTAGTTAAAAAAATGTATAAAAAATGTATAAAGACAAATTTATGAAAATGTTGAAAAACCTAGTCTTGATCCCGGTACTTCCTACTTGCGTTCTAACCACACTAGACTACTACGCCAGTCGAGTTTGTCGGTGAATTAATTATTGAAGAACCTTTTTTTAAATTAGACTTCTTTACCAATTTCTAAGCTATTGACGTAGTGTACTGCAGAAAAAATAGCAACCCGACCTGCTGTCCAGTCAGTACAATATTATATAGAGATCATTGATGCATAGTCATTATAATAATTGACTCGATTCCACAATTAGTCATGCAAACACCATAACAGCTGTGTAGCTACACGTGTAGCCTTGAAGGGTCAAATATGCCTCCATGTTTTTCTGAAATGTGGAGGTTTTGCATTGGATAGGTTTATCGAGTTCACGATTCTCCGCTAAAACAATCATTATATATGGACTAGTTTGTAAGATTTTATTTTTGGTTGAGCATTCAGTTGATTTTTTGTAAGATTGGACATTGTTTTCAACTCATCCCAATCGGACTTATTCAAAAATAACTGGTTTTTGTTTTAAGTAAGACTAATTGCGGTGACACCATGTGAAATTCTCTATTGAGTAGTAATTAGAGCTGGAGGTTACAACTCCACGTTTCGATCATGCAGTAGGCCTATGCTGTGATCGTCCTCAGGAGGTTTTTGTTTTAGTTGTTTAATTGGCCCTTTTTTTTTTAATTAAATGGGATTTCCAAGTTAATTGGAAATGTTGGTAATGGGATCGCTGTACATTTAAGTTCACAACATCCCGTAAAGTAGGACAAACAAGGGACCCACTTATAAATTCGGTTGTATAATCGCATTACACATGTAATAGATAGGCCTAATAACAAAACAATTCAGTCAAAAATATGAAATGCGGCACATTAATTTTTCTTTTTCTTTTTTGTCAATTCATACTAGAGTAATATTGTTGAAGCCGACAAAACATGCATGCAGTTGCTGTGTGTCTTTTCATTCACCAATGTGAGAATTGAAAAGTACATGTCGGCCTGCACTGTAAAAACGTTGGGCAACATGGGGTTGGGTGAGGTTATTTCTCCCAGAATTGGTAAGTATTTACCACAACTGTTCACATATTTTGGCAAAAAATTATCCAATATTGGGCAATGGTGTAACCAACTGTGTAACCTGTTGATATGTTGCCCAGTGTTGGGCAACATATCAACCGTGTTTGCCCAATATTTCTTACAGTGGTGTACGCACAAACATGGTCCATATATTTTTATAACAATTTGTATCATCAATTTTCCTTCAAGCAATATAATATATGCACTTTTAGAAATTGAAATGAAAATTGACAGGAACATTTATTTTCATGCATTTCCATCATAGTTTAATTATTTGGTTAATTTTTTTTGTGGGCTCGTGACTGCCACATAAAGGTGTATGCTCAAAATGGGGTTATTTACTAAAATGTCTGGGGCCGGCAGCTGGTGGTGCATGGTGTTACTTCATCACATGGTTATATCCCGCGAGTCACAACGCGTTTCGATCGATTTTTAACCGTGGCCATTACTGCGCAATTTGTCAACATTATACACGGTCACGTATACTCTCGTGCCGGCGCGCGCACCCAGATGACTTCCATTTCAGCAAGCAGACTGCCAGCACTCATCTTATGTGCAAGTTTGGCTGGTATCCATGAAAATATGCTAAGCAAACACTGGCTGATAGTACCACTAATCTCTATACTAACTGGATAGGAGATGGGCGCTGATGGCCTATAAAAAGTTGAAGTAACCGGCCGCCATGCCCCCAAAAGGTCAAGAGTCAAAACGGTCACGTTAGCATACAGACAATAACAACATTTGGTTCAGCAGCACTCGGCATTGTTGTCGGTTGGGTAGCAGTAAATCTGTCCGGCCGTCACGCATGCGCCTTCTTTCTTGGGGGAACAAAGATGGCGAACAACGAGCTTCAGCCAATCGGCGCGATCTCCTATCCAGTTAGTATAGAGATCAGTGGATAGTACCAAGAGCGATAGTCGTGATGACGTGTCAACCATTTTGTAATCAATAATTATTGGCGCAATTATTGGTTTAACAGTCAAACGAACATGCACTGTTGCTATGCGTGCACACCCCACTAAATAAACTCCCATAGTTAACAGTGCTAAATACAAAATATTCAAAAATCATTTAAAAATACTTAGAAATCCTACAATTGTTAAAACCAAAAGAAAAAAATATGGATTGATATATAACCTTTTATTTTCTTTTATTTTCTTCTCAATTTATTGTGGGTATAGTCCCAAAGGAAACCACACTCTACAGTAGTGAAAACTCCCACACTGAAAAGCAGCCATTTTGGAAAAGGCCTTACGCTTGAAATCAAATCAGGACCACTTTTTCAGGGCCTAGTGTATCCAAAATACTCAAAGTTGGAAGTCAAGGACCCCCAGGTCATGATATTGGACCATTTTTACACAATCCCTCAAATGAATGGGCCTCAAATCTTTGTTTTTCTGAATTTTTTGAGGACAAAATTTGAGGACATACAAATTATGATAAACAGCTCCGCGCATGAATTTGTCACTATTTAGTGGGGTGCACCCCTATTGTGCTTCTCGGTCATATCCTACGGAGCTCTGGAAGTGCCATCCGACTTATTGAGATCCTGAAATAATTTATCTCAGGATGACAACATTATCTATACGTAAGATGACGACATCCTGACATAATTTATCGTATTTTCAGGATGTCGACATCTCGGGAAGACGACTTACTACTTTTAGGATGTCGTCATCCTGAGATAAATTTATCATGGAGTGCCATGGTCGATGGAGCGCCATGGTCGATGGAGCGCCATGGTCGATGGAGCGCCATGGTCGATGGAGCGCCATGGTCGATGGAGCGCCATGGTCGATGGAGCGCCATGGTCATGGAGCGCCATGGTCGATGGAGCGCCATGGTCGATGGAGCGCCATGGTCGATGGAGCGCCATGGTCGATGGAGCGCCATGGTCGATGGAGCGCCATGGTCGATGGAGCGCCATGGTCGATGGAGTGCCATGGTCGATGGAGCGCCATGGTCATGGAGCGCCATGGTCATGGAGCGCCATGGTCGATGGAGTGCCATGATTAGCCCATATGCGCTGAAATGGCAGCAATTGAGCTGTATACTCCCAGGGAGCTGAGATGGTTTCAGGAATGATTTATGAGTCTGATGAGCAGGGGTAATAATATAATGCGCCTTGAGCACCAGTTTGGTGTATACGTGCGCTATATAAGTCCACATTATTATTATTATTATTATTATTATTATTATTATTATTATTATTATTATTATTATTATTATTATTATTATTATTATTATTATTATTATTATTATTATTATTATTATTATTATTATTATTATTATTATTATTATTATTATTATTATTATTATTATTATTATTATTATTATTATTATTATTATTATTATTATTATTATTAACAAGTCGGATGGCACTTCCAGAGCTCCGTACGATCCCATGATCTAAACCACTGATTCTTTTACACCTGACTAACTTGCCCATTCTTGTGATAATGTATACGTGTATAATGTTCATCTCGTCCATGTTTACTTTGATAAAGAACCTGCTCGGTTCGAAACCCTGACGTATGGCATGCGGAAGTTATGCTTTAGTTTGGCTTATCAATTGTCAAAATTGGTTTTAAAAAATGATACTGATAATGACAAAGGCATGCAACTAGCTTATCAGTTCCTTTGCAAGGCATGCAGTTTGCAAGGCATGCAGTTTGCAAGGCATGCAGTTTGCAAGGCATGCAGTTTGCAAGGCATGCAGTTTGCTAGGCATGCAGTTTGCTAGGCATGCAGTTTGCTAGGCATGCAGTTTGCAAGGCATGCAGTTTGCAAGGCATGCAGTTTGCAAGGCATGCAGTTTGCAAGGCATGCAGTTTGCAAGGCATGCAGTTTTATTTTTTGCAAAAACAATTGCATGTCTGTAACGATAGGCCATAGCCTTATAGCAATTCACTGACAGCTGTTCATCAGGAAATAATGTCATGAACTTTCAAGGAACAAACATAGGCCTACCAACATGTGACAATTTTTCGAACGCCTTTCACCAAGTTAGAAATGACCAACCTTTATACTAAAAATGGCGAACATCTGGGCAATCCAGCTTTCCCCCAACGTTTTATTACCCAACGGTTTTACAGTGCACTTGATTATTTAGGCCCCTTTGTGCGTCACCTCACTGTGCACAAAACCCATTCAAGCCTCCCCGTAACAATATTTTCCTCGCTGAACGAATTTTGGGTTTTAAATTTGTATTTATTCTTAATCCGAATTTGTGTCATCAGCGTATTTTTATTACGAAAACATGACGATAAAAGTATAAAACAACGATCACTCACCCGAATGTGTTTCACAAGATTCAGCGCAAATTTGTTGTAATTTCAAGTCGTCGTTGTTCATTTTCCCTCTCCGTTCGATACAGGAAAGTGAGTAAATAAATCATTTCAGTACGGCGTACACTCAGGAATGCAAGCACCAGTTGTAATCATGCGTTTTTGAAATTTTTATAGAGGGCCACCACGTGTGACTTTGAACGCTACACACCTGTGCTATTCAGAAAACAAAGAATCTGCGCATACCTAGACAACGTTCCAGCCTTGAAAACTATTGATGTATCCAACACATGTTTGAGGTCACAGTGGCCAAATTAGCACAGCCAATTGTGTTTTTTCGGTTGATGAATTCGAGTAAGGTTAAAAAAGCTTTAATGCTAATTGTGAACACAAATGGGAATTTACTCATCTACAATATGGAAACATTAACCCTTACCCAATACTTTTCGTAGAGGGCTTTCTATTGCATACATTTGCTGGAATTTGCTCGAGAGTAATGCGGTTTTGCTCGTTAATAGGCCTATTATGGTTTTGCTCGTGAATATATGGAATTTTCTCATGAATATAGGCTATGGTTTTGTGCTTGTGAATATATGAAATTTATTCGTGACTATAGGGTTTTGAGCTTGTGAATATATGGTTGTCGTGAATATAGGGTTTTGAGCTTGTGAATATATGGTTTTGCTCGTGAATATAGGGTTTTGAGCTTGCATATGAATTTCTCTCTGCTTATTTTGCACACTTAAGGCCCGTATTTTAGAACGTTCCTTTACTGCAAAGGACGCCTTTATGCCTATTGTTCTCTTAAGAGAACAATAGGCATAAAGGCGTCCTTTGCAGTAAAGGAACGTTCTAAAATACGGGCCTTAATTAGTGTATACATCAGTACATAGATTATTATCTTCACGGGGCCTGTGTGGGCTGTGCGTTCAAACTTGAATTTACCTCTTAAACAGGAGCCCTTGTTCAACGTGGCCATCTCTGTCATAAAACGCCGGATGCTAGTTCTGTGGACGTGTACTTCAATGGGATATCAAACGGCCATTCCGATTCGCTGCTTAGTTTAACAGTACCAAGTACGCCAGTAAAATGTAGCCAATCAGCGAGAGTTTTACATCAACTTTCCGTGAGGGATCAACCTCTATTTTAAAGCTCGAACGAAAATAATCGGCCGGAAGCTTACTGAGTTACGGCCGTTTTGGGACCGCATTGCATAGTCTGCAATGAGCAAAAAATGCCGCCGACACGGTAAAATTTACAAAACCGACGATCTTTAACCGGCATGGTACGAGACTTTAAAACAATCATCTAATACAATTTAGTCGCTGTTATGAAGAGGAATAACTATTCTCCTTTTGGGCGCAAAAACGAAATTCATACGTTGAGTAGAAGTTGAGATATGAAACTGGAAAGACAAAAAAAACACTGTTTTGCGACATTTCTGGAGACGATTTCCGCCGTTTTCGTAGTTGGTTGCTTATGTTGTACAAAGGAATTCATCCGGGAATATAATTATGGTTTTGCTCGTGAATATAGGGTTTTGTGCTTGTGTGGTTTTGCTCGTGAATATAGGGTTTTGAGCTTGTGAATATATGGTTTTGTGCTTGTGAATATATGGTTTTGTGCTTGTGAATATATGGTTTTGTGCTTGTGAATATATGGTTTTGCTCGTGAATATAGGGTTTTGAGTTTGTGAATATAGGGTTTTGCTCGTGAATATAGGGTTTTGAGTTTGTGAATATATGGTTTTGCTCGTGAGGATTTTGTGCTTGTGAATATATGGTTTTGCTCGTAAGGGTTTTGTGCTTGTGAATATACTGATGGTTTTGCTCGTGAATATAGGGTTTTGAGCTTGTGAATATATGGTTTTGCTGGTGAATATAGGGTTTTGAGCTTGTGAATATAGGGTTTTGCTGGTGAATATAGGGTTTTGAGCTTGTGAATATATGGTTTTGCTGGTGAATATAGGGTTTTGAGCTTGTGAATATATGGTTTTGCTCGTAAGGGTTTTGTGCTTGTGAATATACTGATGGTTTTGCTCGTGAATATAGGGTTTTGTGCTTGTGAATATATGGTTTTGCTGGTGAATATAGGGTTTTGAGCTTGTGAATATATGGTTTTGCTCGTAAGGGTTTTGTGCTTGTGAATATACTGATGGTTTTGCTCGTGAATATAGGGTTTTGAGCTTGTGAATATATGGTTTTGCTCGTGAGGATTTTGTGCTTGTGAATATATGGTTTTGCTCGTAAGGGTTTTGTGCTTGTGAATATACTGATGGTTTTGCTCGTGAATATAGGGTTTTGAGCTTGTGAATATATGGTTTTGCTCGTGAATATAGGGTTTTGCACTGTAAAGCCAGATGTTTAATATGTAAACGCTTTCATAAACGCCAAATTAACGATTTATAAACGTTTTGACGCATTTACTTATAAACTGTGTTTAAACTCTGAACATATTTATACTGGGACACTTTAACGTTTATTGTAAACACATTAACCCTAACTCCCTAGGCATTGTACTAAAACAATAAAAATCCTTCAAAATCCTCCAACTGGCGTTGTTGTCTAGGGAGTTAGGGTTAATGTTTATTAATTGTTAAACATTTACACGTTTAATAACTAAACACAGCAACACACGTTTAATTTCGGAACACAAACGCGTTTATTTGATTAAACAGCTATATATTTAACAATTAAACACTTTAACATGTTTATTATTTGCTGTTAAACACCAGAACATGTTTAATACCTAAACATACACGTACACTGTTTATAAAATGTTTAGATGTTTATTTATAAACACTTTGACGCCAGCGTTTACAGGCCTGTAACAATTTTTAAACACTCAGACGTGTTTTAAATTGTGTAAGTGTTTAGCTCTAAAACAATAACAAAATTATAAACATGTCAATGTGTTTTAAAAAAGGTTGCACACACACACATGTTTAAATCGTGTTCATGTACTTTTCTTATAAACACTTTGACGTATTTATGGGCCTGTAACAGTTTTTAAACACGCCGACATGTTTTCCAATTGTATAAGTGTTTAACTCCAAAACAGTAACATAAATATAAACATAAATATAAACACTTTGACGTATAAGTGTAACGTGTAACGTGTTTTTAAAACACCCTATACATGTATGTTAACATTGCAAATTCATTTGCAGTATAAACACCCACAAAACATGTTAAACCGCCAAATGTTTAACACAGTTTAATACAATTAATTTAAAACATATTTTATAAGGTTTTTGTCACACAAAATGTTTCCTATTTAATTCTACATCAGTATATAAACACCTAAAAACATGTTAAAACGTCAAATGTTTAATACAGTCTTTTAAATCCTTTAAAATAACATTTTTTTTAAAGGTACAGTGTAAGGTTTTTGTATCCCAAAATGTTTCATATTTCATTCTACATTATTTTAGCTAATATTGATAAATGTTTTCATAAATTAAATTGCAACACTAAATATTTGTAAATTTGTTTCACTTGTGAAAAAAAATTAATAAAAACCCGTTAAAAGGTTTCCGAAATCTGTTTATTGATGGGAAAAAGAAAATCAGAGCGTTGACCCAAGTTTCCAATTCATTGCTTTTATAGTAAATTGCAAAATTAAATTATTTTTAAATGTGTTCAATTGTGAGAATGAGAAAATTAGTAACTTGAACACAAGTTGACAATCGCTTGTTTCATTTTGTTTGGCACAAAGAGGGGGGTGAATTGTAATCAAACGTTTTAGGCCTACAGATACAAGTTTTGACCATGCAAAACAAAATTCAGCTCGGTCTTTCAACATGTCCAGTCTACTGGGCCCAATTTCATAAAGCCTGTGAGCAGACAGTTTCTGCTTACGGAGCGGCCATTAGCACAATTTCTATTGCATAAACACTGCTAACAGTAAGCAAAGCAAAAAGCACACTAACTTGCCGGCGGTTTCTGTAAGCAGATGAGTGACGCAACAATGCAAATCCATTGTGAACGCGCACACGCGCAGTCAAATCTTTTCGATCGTTTATGAAATACACTTTTGCTTACGAATGTTTTTCTGCTATAGTAAGCACAAAAAATTGCTTATCGGTAAACAGCTTTATGAAATTGGGCCCTGGCTGGTACATGTACACGTATAGGTCTATATGCCCTCATTAGTTTTACTTCCTAAGCAGGCTGAATAATATGTTAATTTGTTTTGGGTAACGTCGTAATACTTTAGTATTCACAAATCGGGCATTTTGAGGGCTCTCCGAGAACTCACAAAATGAGGTGTATAATTTTCAACTCTATTTTGCAGAATGTAAATTGCAAAGCATCCCCATCATAAGTGCTTGGCAATAATTTTGTTCCATCAATTACACAAACGGTGTAATCAAACAATTTTAAGTATCAAACATGTATCAGTAGAATGTTCAAGTGATTATACAATATTCTGTAAATATCAGAATCAGAAGTACAGAAATCAAACTAACCTGTGAAATTTTAAAATTTTTAGTTCAGAAAATGCTCAAGGAGACAGGAATCCAATTCGAACTCATTTTAAATTTAGTTAAATTGAAACATTTAAAGGAATATTTTAAACAGCGTACTTTACCATTCCAAGTAAGTTTTTTTTCATATCAATTTGTGATCTTTGGATTATTCCATTAGTGTATAAGGTATAACGTATTTACTAAGTGACCTTCAACATAGCTATTAGTCAACAGATTTTCCACTGATGGAAATTGATGATGATGCTGCTATACCTGTGCTACCAGTTTTTGGCGCAGTGTGTTGTTGAAGACCCTATACTTGGCACTTTTTTCCCCTTCAAATTGTACCCCACCAACAACATGAGTCTGGAGTGTACCGAGAAGTTGCGAATATATTTTTGGGTACTCAAGATCAAACACATAGTACACACCCAGCAGCGTGATTACAGTGTCTGTGACTGTTTTACTACAGGAAATATGCACACCATCTCCAACGATGAAGACTCCACTTATCATTCCATCACTTTTGATGATCATCAACCTAGGTGGCTCTCTATCTTCAGTTTTCAAGACGTCATTAACTTCGTCATCTTGGATGTCCTGAAAGTCAATATGTTTAAAATATTAAAGCGACTTTACAATATGCATAGTCCACGCTTGGCAACAAAATAATTGTCCATGGACATGTTGTGGCGGAACGAAAAACAGAGGCTCCCGAAAGTTTCAAAATTACAATATGAAAATTCATGCTAGCAGCCCTCAGTGGCGAATCCAGTTGGGCCACCACCCAAGGGGCCCCAGCCCTCCCCCTTTTTACGAGGGCCCACAAAAGAAAGGGAATCTTTCAAATGTGTATGGATGGATCTTTTCATATTATGAACTTGGCAACCTCCTATAAAGGAATATGACTCCAAGCTGGCAACATTGAATCTCACTCACCGTTGGTTTAACGTCTATGATTACGAACTGCACAAATCAATCAATTTTAATTCAGTAACTAGACGACAATACTTATTCTAGGCATTGTGAAATCAGCGGCCAGCTTGGGATTCGAACCACAACCTTGTAACTGCAAGCCCTGTTACGTAGAATGAAATTTAAGCCGACCCTGGAGTCTGGACCCTCCGTAAACGCAAATAGGCCTATTATGAGCCTTAAAAAAGTACTGTACCTGATACATCTACTTTGTATAATCAAATCTGACGAGTGTGATGGATGATGAGTGAGCTTACAAACAAGCAAGCAGGCGGCCATTAGTAGATGAACTGCTATGTCGTGTGAGTTGGTCCGGTGACGTGACTGAGTGATGATGCAGCTATGCTCAATAAACCCTTTCACGGTAATATGCGCCATGTTTTTGACGGGGCAAAATTGTTTATTTCGAACACTCGTTGCCGTCTGCGACCCAGCGCTCGAACTTCACGTACATTCCAGACGCGTGCGTGAAGTTCGAGCGCTGGGTCGCAGATGGAAACGAATGTTCGAAATAAACAATTTTGCCCCGTCAAAAACATGGCGCATATTACCGTGACAGGGTTTAATAAAAATGGAGCTAGCTGCGGCGGCGGGCGCGTGGGCGGCGGGCGCGCGGGCGGTGGGCGGCGGGCGCGCGGGCGGCGCACACAAAAAGCCAGATGCATGTACCTTATCTAGCGCTCTATTTTTTTTCATTGGCGCGTCATAATGTTCATTGCTTTCAAGTGTTTAGGTTATAATACACGCGTTATGTTTACCTCAATTTTAGTGTTTAGGTAATAAACGCGTCATGCGTTCAGCGGTTTTACAGTGTGGTTTTGCTCGTGAATAATAGGTTTTGAGCTTGTGACTATATGGTTTTGCTCGTGAATATAGGGTTTTGAGCTTGTGAATATATGGTTTTGCTCGTGAATTATAGGGTTTTGAGCTTGTGAATATATGGTTTTGCTCGTGAATTATAGGGTTTTGAGCTTGTGAATATATGGTTTTGCTCGTGAATATAGGGTTTTGAGCTTGTGAATATATGGTTTTGCTCGTGAATATATGGATTTGTGCTTGTGAATATATGGTTTTGCTCGTGAATATTTTATTTGAATTTGCTCGTGAATATGGTTTGATGTTAGGCCTACATGTTAAGAGTCGTATGGCTCCTCATAGAAATATATATATCAGCGGGTTCCGCAATATTTATAGATTGAAGAAATTCTTCCGTTGGGTGACAAACAATAAATATTGCGGAACCCGCTGCTATTTATAGAATTCCAGCCAGCCAATCATCGTCGGGCAAGCTCGATGGTTGAAGCAGGAGGTCGTGGGTTCGAATCCCGCCCGCCAGTCGCATGCGAAGTTTTTTCACTGAGATAATCAGACTGAGCACTGAGTAAGCAGTGCTATACACACGTCGGTGTAGGGAAAAATTAAACGAATTGTTTATTACCCGACGCAAGAATTTCATCAATCTACAAATAATATCTTGGATAGTATGATGCGGATTATACGTATAATACGTATAATTAGCCATAATTTATTAATACCATCACCCATGATCAAATTAAACTAAGATGTATACATGGTTTTGCTCGTGAATATAGGGTTTTGAGCTTGTGAACATATGGTTTTGCTTGTGAATATATGGTTTTGCTCGTGAATATAGTGTTTTGAGCTCGTGAATACATGGTTTTGCTCATGAATATAGGGTTTTGAGCTTGTGAATATATGGTTTTGCTTGTGAATATATGGTTTTGCTCGTGAATATAGGGTTTTGAGCTTGTGAATAATATGGTTTTGCTCGTGAATATAGGGTTTTGTGCTTGTGAATACATGGTTTTGCTCATGAATATAGGGTTTTGAGCTTGTGAACATATGGTTTTGCTTGTGAATATATGGTTTTGCTCGTGAATATAGTGTTTTGAGCTCGTGAATACATGGTTTTGCTCATGAATATAGGGTTTTGAGCTTGTGAATATATGGTTTTGAGCTTGTGAATATATGGTTTTGAGCTTGTGAATATATGGTTTTGCTCGTGAATATAGGGTTTTGAGCTTGTGAATAATATGGTTTTGCTCGTGAATATAGGGTTTTGTGCTTGTGAATAATGGTTTTGCTCGTGAATATAGGGTTTTGTGCTTGTGAATATATGGTTTTGCTCGTGAATATATGGATTTGTGCTTGTGAGTGGTTTTGCTCGTGACTATAGGGTTTTGAGCTTGTGAATATATGTTTTGCTCGTGAATATATGGATTTGTGCTTGTGAATATATGTTTTGCTCGTGAATATAGGGTTTTGAGCTTGTGAATATATGTTTTGCTCGTGAATATAGGGTTTTGTGCTTGTGAATATATGGTTTTGCTCGTGAATATAGGGTTTTGAGCTTGTGAATATATGTTTTGCTCGTGAATATAGGGTTTTGAGCTTGTGAATATATGTTTTGCTCGTGAATATAGGGTTTTGTGCTTGTGAATATGTTTTGCTCGTGAATATAGGGTTTTGTGCTTGTGAATATATGGTTTTGCTCGTGAATATATGGATTTGTGCTTGTGAATATATGGTTTTGCTCGTGAATATTTTATTTGAATTTGCTCGTGAATATATGCAAGGTGATGCATGCTGAACTGGATAAAGACAGGGGACCAGTCTAAGCTAGTCGTAGACTAGAAGACCTTTTCCGATATACACCGCTGTTCTCTTGGAACGCAGCATGACGTCACTCTGCACTGGAAGCTGAATTGTGCGCAAGGCCCAGTTAAGAACCCAGTTGCAAAGAAAGATAATAATAATTTTATGCAAAATAATGTGTGCTTACATTATAAGGTTGCACTATATACACTAAATTATCGAGGCACATTGTTTGCAGTCTTTTACTCGTTATTCGCACCGTGCATGAGCTGTTGAGGGCACGTTGTTAGATCACTGTGCGCGAAGGGCAGTGATAGTGCGTCGCGTTTGGCGTATTTTGCAGTTGATGTGCGTACGCGTGGAATATCTCCAGCAATCATTGGCTAGTAGAAGTACACGCGCGCTTAGTACCATAACATATAGGTTGGCTGGCTTGCCTGATTTATAGTTGAAGAACATGCACTTGGATGCAATTATTTAAACCCTGTGATAGATAACTCGGTAAAATGAGAAAACGATGAAAAAAATTAAGGCCTCCAATACTTCAGAAAACATGGAGCACTTTTTGTCGTTAAAAAAAACTTTAAGCCGTCCGGTTTCTAGTCTCCGCGCGCGTCGCCTCAGACCCACGCGTCGGCATTTTTAGTTTTTGTTTTGTTGATTATTTATTTATTTATTGGCCATGAAACGACGTCCAATTGCAGCCACTGAAAATTGCTGGATCGATTGGAATTCTACCGATTTTTTCACTTGGGGTATGAACGTTTCCGGAATTGCACGTATTATGAGGCCTCTCTTAGCCACCATACTTTGTGTTTGGGGAAAATTTGGTCTGGTTCCAATAACCGCGTATACATGTATTACGTATTTCACTGGTTGGCCAAAAAAAATAGATTAGGCCTACCAAAAATAAAAATAAATAAATTTAAAAGCGCGTCACCGCGACTCACAGCATGCACCTATTTTGAAGCCCATCCAATTTGACAAATTGCCGTGCTAACCAAAATACAATTAGGCACAGATCTAATTCTAGGCAAGAACATCATTGGCTTTGTAGGCCCATCAATTACGTTTCACATCATAAATGGTTGATTTGGTTATTTATAAATTACCAGCCATTAAGTGGACGCTTATCAACTGAGGCGCGTTAGCCCTCCAGTGAAAATATTTGA
This sequence comes from Zoroaster sp. YZ-2022, assembly GCA_029582265.1. Taxonomy (NCBI): domain Eukaryota; kingdom Metazoa; phylum Echinodermata; class Asteroidea; order Forcipulatida; family Zoroasteridae; genus Zoroaster; species Zoroaster sp. YZ-2022. The sequence continues at coordinate 45,719,977 of CM055816.1, forward strand.
CGGGGTCGGTCGGTCGGGATTTTTTTTTTTCTCCGTGACTGTCATTTTAAGATTGAAATGCATTGGAACTGAAACCACATACCATGTTTTTCAAAGACAATGATCAAAATACATCACACGTTCAACTTGATACAAAACAGTGCGCAAAGCCAGTGGAAACATGTGAGGGCCGGGGCCAAAACATGTAGATTGAGTCTTGGGTACCGGTAAATTTGGAGTGTAAAATTTCACAAACCAAACGTATTATGTTTTATACACAGAAAATTGGTAAGTTTCATTAATTAATAGGCCTATGAAATGACGGGGGGAAAAAAAAAACCGACCCGAGATTTCAGCACTTTTGGGTCGGTCGGTGGAGGGCAACTCAACATTTTTTTTTGGGCCTTAGATTAAGCTGACGTGTTTAATCATGGAGGTTAAACTCGTGGCTAATCAAACACAACAATGTACAAAAATACTGACAGGAAGACATGCCATACCATACTATCGAGTGCTTGAAGTACAAACGAACATGTCAAGTGCATTTTGTGAGTTTTGGGGAAAAGGCGATTCAAGAATCAAGTTTCTGTTCCAAGTTCAAATGGAAATATGCACCTTTTTCTCATGTAATTTTCACCATCAATACATGTCATTGGCGTTTATCTGATGTGTGCATCATGTAGAGAGTGTAATATTACATAATATTATAATAAAACCCCAAAATCGCCCAAAATGTTGTGCTCTATCCAAGCACTCGATGTGCGCGAAAACTATAGGCCTAGAGGTGCCCGCCCGAATCACGACCGACCAAAATGACCGAGTTTCAGAATATGGAACGCTACAGCTGCCTTCGGTGCCCATATCGCATCATTCGGCCGATTCACCATTTCATTCTGCTATATCACCATTTCATTCGGCTACTCATCATTTCATTTGCCCAATCATCATTTCATTCGGCTAGTCTTCATTTCGTTCGCCTTTTCGTCATTTCATTCGGCTAGTCGTCATTTCATTCGGCCATTCACCATTTCATTTGCCCAATCATCATTTCATTCGGCTAGTCTTCATTTCATTCGGCTATTCACCATTTCATTTGCCCAATCATCATTTCATTCGGCTAGTCTTCATTTCGTTCGGCTTTTCATCATTTCATTCGGCTATTCACCATTTCATTTGCCACCAAGATCAAGCTAGCCGCGGATTCAACCGCGGATTCAGCCGCGGATTCAGCCGCGGATTCAACCGCGGATTCAGCCGCGGATTCAACCGCGGATTCAGCTGCAGGTTTTCTCACGGATTTAACCGGATCGGGTCAGTTTAAAAACTGGATAGATGTAAATTTAAAACCCACGATCAGGTTGGTCCAGTGCGTGTGAATACTGCACTCAATACGGCCGGGCGCAGGCGAAATGAAATGATGATTGCGCCCAGCCTCTGTACATGTATTTTGAATAGTCCTAACCACACACATATTCCTCTTACCACTTCTGATTTTTTCCGAAGATCTACGATGTGGTCATGATGAAGTTGCACTGGGATGTGTTCACTGAACCATGTAAGAGCCGGAATATGACTTGAAATGATGTTTCCAATAAGCACCATCCATTCATACCTCAAGTGGTTGTTGTCATGTATAGTTGGCAGGAAATCATCAATATCAATGGATGAGGGTGTTGCAATGGGTGCATTATTAGGCAAGTGGTATCCCTCAACTCTATTCTTGACTGCCACCAACTGGACCATGTGGAGATCTGTTCCATATTTTTCACGAGAAGTATGCCGAGGATGCACTACAAGGTCAACATTGTCCATGATAAGTTGATATCCATGATCCGTCCTTTCTGCCTGAAACTTTTCCCATTCATCATCTGTTGAGTTTGCACGAATATGCCTTTCTTTCGCCTCTGCTTCTGCCTTTTCTTTTGCCCATTCCCATACTTTTTTATCAAAGCCCAATCCAAAGTCTATTTGTCTCTGTATGGTCGTTTTGTAGCTGGAGCTAATGAATCTTGAGTTAAGATGGGTGAAGGCAGACTTTTTTGCACCACTCTGCTTCAATACCATGGAAGTGAGTACTTGATGAGTGTTCATTGTTTGGGACCGACAATTAAGAAGGATTCCCGCTGCTGTCGTTATTCCTGGAATTAGAGTTTCTTGAACCTTCCTTACATTTCTGTGAAGTGAAGGACTCTCTGCAGCTGCATGCAATACTGATGAGAGCACTGGGCACCTGACCTCTAGTTCTTGCAGCTGTTCCTTGTAATTAAACTTCTGAAGGTATGAAAGAGTTGATCCACGGAACAGAGACAGAGATTTTGGATCACAGAGATCAGTGACTTCACGAGTGACTACCTTTCCTGATGTGATTTTCAGTTCATCTAGGGCTTCATCTGATTGGAGTAAAATGCGGATTGCTCGGTCCTTGTCTCCAGCACAAAGGGCAGTGGCTACATCCATTCAGATACCAAGCACCTCCCTTGTCTCAGTTTTATGAGCATAGTGAATTTTGACCTGACAATAATAGTTGAATAAAACATAATTTACTTTATTATCATTTAATCTCTGTGGGGAATAATATGGGAAATAATGACTAGGTTATAACATGGAAGTTTCCTTCCTCCATGGTTATAAATACATGCAAATCGAACAGAAATGTACATACCCATAATGTGTATTTCATGTTACATTTTTGTATCCTAAATGAAATACAGCTCAAGGGTTCAGTCTTTGTTTTAAATTATATAATGTACAATATCATTTCATGATTAAACAGACTGGACACGTATTGCATAACAAATAGTGTGAATTCAGGCAGCGAATGCATTGCTTTATCACTGTTGTTCCATGTCCCTCATGTAATTTGCACGTCTGTTCATACAATAGTTTGAAGAATCTCCCATCTCAGGTAAACTATCAGGTAAATTATGGAGGTTCAATGTAATAAACAGTATGTATTTGTGATCATAAGGGTTTCATCTCAGGAGGTAGTCAATAATACCCTTATTACCTACTTAATGTATGCAAATCATTGTGCTTTGTCCAGAACAAAGTGTTTACTTTACTTCAGAGAAGTGGTTGGAATTGTCAGACATGTGTGGCTCTAAAAAAGACATTCAAAATATAACAAAGAAGACTTGGTGTTCTCTCAAAGCTTTTGTGTCAACATAATTTCCAGATGAGTAATCTTATAATCTCAGCTGGTGCCACCCATTGACTTAATTCCAATTAAATTTGACTCACTCATATAACCCACATGAGAAGTTTGTAATGGCATTATGAGGAAAAATGTAATGAATGCATAAGAAAAATCTCCCCTTTTAGAGTCAGCATGCCTGATACATAGGCCTACCTTTTTAAAATAAAACTGTCACTACATGCAAATGTTTGGTTTTAAAACTTGTATATTTACCTCAGCTCTAACTCTGGTTGATTGTTGGTCAAAACTGAGTCTTTTCTTCAATGGCTGTTGGGGAAAAACAGCATGAATTACAACAAAGACACAATAAGGCATCATCAGTTTTTGGAAGAGTATGTTCCATTCCAATACACCTTCTATTAAGTGCAATAAAAGCCGGTGCAAATTCCCTCATAATGTTTGAAAAACTAGTAGGGCCTATGAGTAAATGATTTTGGCATATTCTATTAGTTAAATTGACATGAGGCAGCAATGTTATTCTAAGTACTGAGATATGTACATTTTCTAAGATGAAACCCTTTCTAACAGTATTTATCAGTTGTATTTGTAACAAAAGCTTTCAGTTTCAGGGTGAAAATAATTGTTCTTATACATTAAACAGCTGGGTCAAACATTGTCAATGTCATTAATTTTTCGGTGGACAAATTTTTCAGACACTGGAGCCGTCCGTGGCTCATGCAGGCATGGGAGGGTGTGAAAAAACAACACAACAAATACAAGGAATAAATATGTGGATGTGCATTTTGGGGCTTAGAGTTACTTACTATTCGTGTTGAAGGGGTTCCCGGTGAGCTCACAGCTTTTCTTTTTTGCCAGTCTAGCAACAGTGCACTCCTCGGGGTGACTTGACTGCGTTTTTGCGGACTGTGTCTTTGTGTTGGAGTCGTCCGACCATAATTCTCGGCATCGTCGCTGCTGATAGAACGACGTGCTTTAGTTTGATGGTAGCTTTCTTTTAAGTCCGTACTTAGTTGGACACTCTTGTCTATTTTTTCAACCTTTGTGTCACAGCTATCCCATATAAATGTTGTAGACGACGGTACGACGGAATCCTCAACAATGTCGCTTAGGCCTAACAAGGCTAGAAATGACGGATTTTTCCTCGCTTTTGTCGCTAATGTCGAATATCGCTTACAAGTAAACAAATCCCGATTACAAATTAAACACCAGCGTGATTTTCTTTTTACCCTGATTTTCGTGGAGTCTTCAGCCGAAGCCATTCTCAAAATCAACAATGTACATCGAAGACCTCGCATTTGCCACACCACCGACTAGTATAGTACGAGCTAGTTCATAAGTTGTCTGTACTTGTACACGTGTATGTGCACCTAACTATACTTGACGTCATCAAACTTTCAACTCATTCTTGTGCGCGTGCGTGCTTCTTTATTCTGACCTTTAATGAATATGCATATTAATTCACCAGAGGTCACAGTTGCTATGTCACGTGACACGAGATGAAAGTGCCAAGACGTTGTTCTGAGGTTACGTTTGTAGAAAAATCAGGTTTTTGGAAAAGCGCCCTCTATTGTTCGATTTACGAAACGGACAATGCGAGCGCGGCCGGCGGTCTGCTGCATGCAGGTGATGAGATCGCGACGCAGCGAAAAATTAGCAACGTCTTGAGCCAAGACTATAGCTTCCATAGCAGGCTGACTGGCTGTGACTGCATCGACTGTTACCTGCTGAATGATGATAACGCCGGTGCACTCATTTGTCCTAAGTAACTGTCTTGTCATTGTTCTGTTCATAGCCTTGCTGATGTCTAAAGTGCTTAAGAATAAATGTAATACAGTGTAATACATTTGTATGAAGAATAAATCACTTCATCACTGCCAGCAACTGGACAATAGGCATTCTGGAGCAGTGGCATAACTAGGGAACAATTTTCGGGGGAACTAGGGTTTGCACCACTTTTTCTAGGGGGAATATCAATACTTGAATCCTGCAGTCTCAAACAGTGACCCATTTTTTCTAAATTCTGCACCCGCGGGGGGTACTTGCAGAGTGCTGAATGAACATACTTCATATTTTTGTAGCATAAACTTGTGCTAATAGTAATTAAATTTGAACACTACAAAATCATGTAACGTTTTTGTTTTTGAAGAAAAGCTGGGGATGACGAATTGATGATTAAACAACTGCGATTAATTTACACTAACTTGAATATTTCATGTTGTTTATTTATTACACATCGATTTGTTTGAAAATGTCAATTTATTTTCATAAATATTAACTACGAAAAGCATGGTTCTATTGGTCACTGCCTTTCGCATTGCTGGTGTAATTGCCTTTGCACTTGCAGGTAACGTAGGTCTACTGATGAGTAATGATAAATCCCACCGATCCACTTATTGCATGACGTAATTGTTTGCCACGCCCCATTTGGTTCCCAAGAAAAGTTTGTCCAATAATGATAACGTAATTTGCGGTGAGCATAAGTCAATCACAAAACGCATAGGCCGTACAAAATCAGTTCAGGGTACACTCACCACGTGCGTGCCTGAACCAAAGGTTTTTAAGCATAGTGCGGGGCACACTGCGGAAGCTTTGGGCGTAAAACAACGAATACGTCTAAAAAGTGGCCCCTGCATGAGCATAAACACGTACTGCTTGGTTATTTATTTTGTGTATAGGACTAGGCTAATCGATTTGAAATAACAGGGGTGACCGTCAAGTTATTGGTATTTCTCTTAAATATAAACAAGATCTCTTCAATGCGTTCATTTTATGGGGTTTAGGTGGACTTCCCTCTGTTGATATGGGATGAACGTAACTGCGCGTGACTTAGCATGTGCTCAATGTGCACTGTAATGCTAATTTGTGCTGGAAGTTTCCCACGCTGCCAGAGTAATAACTCGACGGCGATTGGCTTTTCACTTACGAAAATGTATTATTTCGAGTACAATTTTGCAAGAAATAAAGGGAAAAAAACAACAGGCATTAAAGAGCTTAATGTATGTGTTTGTTTATTGTCTGAATGTTACAAATAGGCCAGAAATTACTATCAAAGCAATTGTTTTTAATGTTTTAGTACTTTTATAAACCGCGGGAAAAAATGACCAACTATTCGCGAATAGTCGATTATTCGCGAATAGTTGCGCGCGATTAATCGAATAGTAAATTTTAACTATTCGCCCAGGCCTATTACTCACTACTCAATTGAGAATTTCACATAGTGTCACAGCAAATAGTCGTTACTTATCTTTTTCACCATGCAAAGCTATTACTTTATGGGACATGTGCCCTTGCCATAATGCTAAATACAAAATATTCAAAAATCATTACAAAAATACTAAGAAATCCTAAAAAATTTTAAACCAAAAGACAAAATATTGATTGATGTCTAACCTTTTTATTTTATTCTCAATTCAATTGTGCATTGTTCTGAGGCATGTCGAACATGCTGGCATCCCAAAGGAAACCACTCTCTACACTAGTGAAAACACGCACACAGTGAAAAGCATCCATGTTGGAGAAAGGCCTTACGCTTAAAATCGAATTAGGACCACTTATTCAGGGCCTAGTTTATCCAAAATACTCAAAAGTTGGAATAAGTCAAGGTCCCCCATGTCATGTTATTGGGCCATTTTTACACAATCCCTCAAATGTATGGACCTCAAATCTTTGTTTTTCAGAAACATTTAAGGACCTACAAAATACAAATTATGATAAAACAGCTTGGTGCATGAATTTCTCATTATTTAGTGGGGTGCACCCTTAGGCCAAAAGAAAAAGTCTCCGGTTTCTGGTCATCAGTCAGCTTCAAAATCGTTGCGGTGATGCGCTTTGTTTTTTTTGGCCAACAGGGAAATACGTGATATAAAGTATAGAGGCTAAGAGCAGACTCACAAATTGGGCAAACATTCATACCCCTATGTGAAAAAGTCGTTTAACTAGCACAGCACGGCAGAATTGAACAATTCGTCCCTAATTTGCCATAGTGACCAATCCGACTTTTTTCAATTTTAAGTTTTCCCGCCCATTAGTACATTCAGGAAGAGACCTACCATTGTATCTAATCCACATGCATGTATTCCTTATAGTTTTGGAGATAGAGCATACATTCAAATGACGAATGCTCTAACTGGCTATTTTTGTAATTTGGCAAAGTGACAAATACCGCATTGGTCACTATGCCAACTTAATTTGGGATTGGTCACTATGGCAAATTAGGGACGAATTGGACATCATTTCACAGCAAAAAAATAAAAGTAAATTCGAAATGCCGATGCACGGGTCTGAGGCAACGCACGCGGAGACCAGAAACCGGAGGCTATTTTTTTCTGGCCTTATGTACCCTGCAAATAAGCTAGGATTTGGAACTACATGCAAGGTGTCACACAGTGTGTGGAAACATAACTTTGCAAATGCATGTAAAAGATGTCCACATAGCAAGCATGGCGGACTACAGACACCCAAAGGTATCGCAGGCAAACACTGTGACTAGCAGGATCGATGCACTGATGCTCTGCATGTTTATTAACCCTGACCCCCTAGGAATTTGGGCTGGAAACCAAAATCCATCAACATGCAGTGAAAAGGTACCCCGATTGTTGGGCTTTGATGGAATTGGTACAGTGACAAATGCAAAGTATCCATGGCTGGGCTATACACAGTCCTGAATCCAACAAAAGCAGCCGGTGGAGTTGGATGGATTTGGTACAGTAACAAAATGCAAAGCAATCCATGGCTTGGCTATACACAGTCCTGAATCCAACAAAAAGCAGCCGGTGGAGTTTGATAGAATTGGTACAGTAGCAAAAGCAAAGCATCCATGGCTTGGCTATACACAGTCCTGAATCCAACAAAAAGCAGCCGGTGGAGTTTGATGGAATTGGTACAGTAGCAAATGCAAAGCATCCATGGCTTGGCTATACACAGTCCTGAATCCAACAAAAGCAGCTGGTGGAGTTTGATGGAATTGGTACAGTAGCAAATGCAAAGCATCCATGGCTGGGCTATACACAGTCCTGAATCCAACAAAAAGCAGCCGGTGGAGTTTGATAGAATTGGTACAGTAGCAAAAGCAAAGCATCCATGGCTTGGCTATACACAGTCCTGAATCCAACAAAAAGCAGCCGGTGGAGTTTGATGGATTTGGTACAGTAGTAAATGCAAAGTATCCATGGCTGGGCTATACACAGTCCTGAATCCAACAAAAAGCAGCCGGTGGAGTTTGATGGATTTGGTACAGTAGCAAATGCAAAGCATCCATGGCTGGGCTATACACAGTCCTGAATCCAACAAAAGCAGCCGGTGGAGTTTGATGGAATTGGTACAGTAGCAAATGCAAAGCAATCCATGGCTTGGCTATACACAGTCCTGAATCCAACAAAAGCAGCCGGTGGAGTTTGATGGAATTGGTACAGTAGCAAATGCAAAGCAATCCATGGCTTGGCTATACACAGTCCTGAATCCAACAAAAGCAGCCGGTGGAGTTGGATGGATTTGGTACAGTAACAAAATGCAAAGCATCCATGGCTTGGCTATACACAGTCCTGAATCCAACAAAAGCAGCCGGTGGAGTTTGATGGATTTGGTACAGTAGCAAATGCAAAGCATCCATGGCTGGGCTATACACAGTCCTGAATCCAACAAAAGCAGCCGGTGGAGTTGGATGGATTTGGTACAGTAACAAAATGCAAAGTATCCATGGCTTGGCTGTACACAGTCCTGAATCCAACAAAGCGCTGGGCTATATTGTGAAGTACTGAATCCATCAATATCAGGATATGGCAGGGATGTGAATTGACAAAAGTAAAAAAATCCTGATAAATAAGTAGCCGGTCCGAGTCTCCCTTTGGTCTAGAGAACAAAGCCCCCTGAATCTCCTAGATATTTATTTGGAGCATTCACAAACAAAAAACTACAGGTTTTGGACACAAAAAAGGATACTTCTTTCTTTCCTTGGTGGCTACTTCTCTTCTTTCAAGAACATTTTGAGGCAGAGAGAGAGATGATGGATAATGAATAATTTAACAGTATGGAATATCCATAATTAATTAATCATATGCATATATTTTAGTACTCGAAGCTAGATGTTCGATTTCGATACGCCCACTGTGCAATGAAATGATGACCTAAAAGTAGCAATGCCAAAGCAATTTTTATTTTTCTTCTTTCAAGAACATTTTGAGGCAGAGAGAGAGATTTGTAAAAAAATCTTGAAATCAGGAAAAATCCTGAGAAATCGCAAGGCCTGATGTGGATTTTGGAGGTAGTTAGGGTTAAGTAACTGAAGTTGAGCATCTATCGAAGCAGAGAGATACGACTTTGAATCTTTGATGGCCCTCTTGTTTCTTCCGCTTTCGTTTCTTAACATCATCGACGGTGTGTCTCAACTCTTGAATTTGTTTTCTGTTGGCCTCTATTTCCTCTTTCATTTGAGCCATGACGTCTTCCTTCGCAGATAATTTCTCTTTCAGAGTAGAAACTTGAAGCTCTGACGCACGCAATTTTTTAACGACTGATTTACTGTGCACTATTTCTTCATCTAGCGCCTGTCTTAAACGTGTGGTCCTTGGGGTATCGGGTTCTTTCATTTGTGTAGTTCTTTTTTTAACCAGTAGAAATTCACTCTGCCACAAGTTGAGCAAGCTTTGTTCTTGGGTTTTACCCTTTTTTTCATTTCTTCTGATTTTCTTCTCCTTTTGTTGTACAAATCTTATGCACGCTACAACTGATTTTGTGCAAACGTCTACTTTTCCTCTAAGCGTCTTCAAGATTCCGGCAACAGCTGTTACGGATAGTTTGAATGGTCTCCCTGTAAGGAGAGACATTAACTCGAGCACTAAGCCACATTTGATGACCGGAAGAATCGGAAGTTGATGCTGGAAATCCTTGGTGAAATGACTCGCAGCAAGCCCAGCCTCAGTAATATATGGACCAATTTCTGCAGAAAAATATATGTGAAGGGGGAAAAAAATCAAAAATTATAGTTGGTTGCCTTACATTTCGAACCTAGCAAGATAAAAGGCAAACAGACAGAAACCCTGTAACACATGTGGGCAATTCTCCGTTAACGGAATGACGTCCAAGGGAGGTATATTTAGAAAAAAACAATGTTGGGATTTTTATTTTTATTTTCTTTGCCCAAAAAATTACTTTTGTGCATTATTTTGTTAACGGAATTACGTGTGATTTTCTCATGTTTTATTTTTAAATTTTTGGAGAACACGAAAAATAATTTGTTTACATACAAAAGTAATCTTTGGTACAATGGCTATCTAGACACACAAACAATTATTTTCCCACAAGGCCTCCACAATCACAATGTCCAAGAGAATTAAATTTGAAATTTTAACAAAAATTCCACATTTTCAGACTTACATGTACTACCCCAAAATCCATGTTTCTCCCAGAAAACACAAGTTTTTCAAATTTTAACCACTTGGATTGGATACCCTATGAAATTCTGGTCTAGGATCAATATGAAATATTCCTCTATTGCTAATGTAAAATTTTGAAATTCTTTTCTCTCCCATGGAGAATTGCCCATATGTATACTTAAACACAGGACAGCAAGAGTTAGCAGAAGTGAGTCAGGTGTGAAGGGAATAAAAATCCGTTTTCGTCTACTTTAAAATGAGCCTTTGTCTGAATGCCTGCTAAAATGTCGATTAAAATTTTAAACGTATAGCCCACTTTAATTTTCAAATAAAAATCATAGTCGTTGTCTTCGGGTGCTGCTATAGCGTCCGGTCTATAATCTTTAAATTTTATATCATTCAACAAGATGGGTTGTCTAGGCATATTTTTTACAACTGGTGTTATCATTTCATATTTTCTTATCTCTTCCATACTCTCTTTACTATTCAGCTACATAATATGAAATCGTTATTTCAATCTCTTAGCGAATAAAAACAATATCTTTTTTACAGATTTAAAAAATGACTTTTTTTAACCAGTACCTCATACACTCACTCTTTAACAAATATTACCCCTATACCTATACACAACGCCGCGCAACCGCAAACATCTCATGACGTCATCAATCATCTCATGACGTCATCAACCACACCCCCATCCCTCCCACTTTTTTAAATCTCATCATCAAACACGCCCAGTTTTAGGTACTTGGCCTAGGACCGGCATCTAACAGTTTCGAGGGAAGATACAACTTTGGTATTTGGAACCATAATTTCAGCCCCTAATTTTCAAGAAAAATGTGATCACTTTTCAGGGATGATATTGATATTGTGAGAAAAGAAAAAGGAAGAAAAAACGTTTGCCATTAGCATTAGGCATATACTAGCCTATAGCGGTTTACCTCTATAGCCATGTATAGCAAAGAAATCTTGCTATTTACAATAAAATGATACACAAGGAAAGTTTCCATGGTCTGAAGTATGTCAGAACCCAGTTTCATGGTAAGATTTTCAAAATCAAAAGGTAGGATTTCATACAAAAGTAGGAAGAATATCATCCCTGCTTTTGTTTGAAAACAACAGAAACTAAACATGTTTTTATGTTTATTACTACAATTTTTTCCGGGGGAGGGGCATAGTGCATACCTGTTTCTTTCCTGTGAGCTGGGGATGAAGATGACGTAGATTGCATGTCTGCTGCAGGAACATCTGTTACCATGGGGATATGCAAAACAGTTACCATGGGAATATGCAAAACAGTTACCACAGGGATATGCAAAACAGTCGTTGAATCCAGATCAGCAACAAAGAAATTGATAGCATGTATGTAACATTGAAGTGAAGTTTCGTTGCCTTGTAAAATAATGATAATACACGATTCTTATAAAGCACACATATCCTAGCAACTAAAAATAAATAATAATTACTTATTGAGTCAGCTACAGTGTATCAATAAACATTTTAAACCTCCTACAATCAGTGCAATTTTTAAAACAACCCATTCAGGCCACTCCAAGCCATTAGCTGTTGCCAGTGGCCTCCTATGGTTACCCTTCTGTGTACTGTCACACCACTCAGATTGCAGGGTAAGGTGGTCTCCCATCGATACATTGCAGGCCATACATGTACTAATATGTTCAAACATTTACAGTGGCCTTGGGTGGCACACAGTTGATTTTGTAAGATTACTTGGAAAGGACAGCAGGCTTGTACATGTATGTACTGAAAGTTGCTCAAGAGCAGAATTTTGTGGATCGGAGTGGCCTCCATGTGTAGGATGATACATGTATGGAACATGGGAGTGTGACGTGATTGCCTTGTAAAATAACTTAAACAAATGGGCAATTCTCCATGGGAGAGAAAAAATTGTCAAAATTTTACATTAGTAATAGAGGAATATTTCATATTGATTCTAGACCAGAATTTCATAGGGAATCCAATCCAAGTGGTTAAATTCGAAAAACTCATGTTTTCTGGGAGAAATATGGATTTTTGGGTAGTACATTTGTAAGTCTGGAATTTTCGTTAAAAATTCAAATTTAATTCTCTTGGACATTGTGATTAGTGGAGGCCTTGTGAGAAAATAATTGTTTGTGTGTCTAGATAGCCTTTGTACCAAAGAATACTTTTGTATGTAAAAAAAATTAAATTATTTTTTTTGTGTTCTCCAAAAATTTAAAAATAAAACATAAGAAAATCACACGTAATTCCGTTACCAAAATAATGCACAAAAGTTATTTTTTGGGCAAAGAAAATAAAAATAAAAATCCCAACATTGTTTTTTTCTAAATATACCTCCCTACAAGTTTTATAAAAAAAAATTTTTTCACTTTCGGACATTTGCTTAGTACTTTAATATACGGTAACGGAATTGCGGTAACCATGGTTACGTATTTGCACTGCACTTATATTCAAGTTTTTATTACTGTTACAATGACTTTTACTGTTACTTTTGACATCTTCTGTGGCAAACTTTTATTTAATGTTAATTAATAAATATTTTTCAATAAAAAACTTAAAAAAAACACTCTTTCCTAAAAAATATGACACAATGTTTAGTTTGAATGCAAAAGTATGCTGTTGTACACATGTATTTGTACAGTGGTTATGGGCAGTACTTGTAGTAAACGCTCATTAATTTGGTTGGAAATTGTTAAGTTGGCATGATTTGATTGGATTATGTATGTTCAGGATATGTACTTGTGAGAACATTATATTGCATATCATAAAAAACACAAAATGGATATGCCTAAATGTAGAAATTCAAGTAAAATACTGTTTTTGTTACCGTTTTTGCCTTGCATTTAGCGCTATTTTTAGACCTGTACAAATACAATACGTAAAATTTTCCGTTACCGTCCTGACGTAATTCCGTTACCATGATTGAAGGTCATTTTTTTCAATAATAATAATAATAATGTGTGGACTTATATAGCGCACGTATCCACCAACTGAGTGGTGCTCAAGGCGCATTATATTATTACCCCTGCTCATAAGGCTCATAAATCATTCCTGAAACCATCTCAGCTCAATTGCTGCCATTACAGCGCATATAGGGCTAATCAACTAACTCTGCCCTCACAGGTACCCATTTAACCCCTGGGTGGAGAGAAGCAATTATGGTTAAGTGTCTTGCTCAAGGACACAAGTGTCACGGCCAGGATTCGAACCCACATTCTGCTGCTAACACCAGAACTTGAGTCCGGTAAGCTAGACCGCTAGACCGCTCGGCCACGACACTCCAAATACAATGAAGGAATATTATTTCAAAGGAATATTATTTCAAATTTGATTTTGCATTGTAGTTATTAACCCTACTAAAGTCTATACTACAAATAACATCCCTTTTGGAAATTACTAAACTTCACAGAGATTTATTAATTTATGCAAGACCTGAAAACTGCTTGTCCTTCGCCGTAATTCCATTACCGAAATTTTGACCTCCCTAAAGTGACCCAGCAGTTGAATTTTTTTTCTTCTTCATTTGTGTCCAATGAATCTGTTGGATCTTGGCTCCCATTTCATACACAGATTAGTCGTCTAGTATAAAACATATTTTCTAGGCGAAAGGCAAATGTTGGCTGGGTCATGAATGGACGTCATTCCGTTACCGGAGGATTGCCCAAATATGTTTTAACCCTAACCACCCCAAATCCATCAAAATCCTCCAAGGGGCACTTTTTGGAAAAATTCAGCACTGTTGGAAAAATGGGGCACAAGAAGTACAGGCCATAAGTGCTGAAAATGAAAGATCAACGAAAATGCATGGTGCATTTTGAAGATAAGGGCATGTTTCCAAAAGTGCACTGATGGATTTTGGAGGATTCAGGAAGGTTCCTAGCCAAAATACCTCCAATCCCGGCCAAATCTCGCTGGCCCCCGCCAGTGTCCACTGACCCAAGCACTGACCTTGCAATCACTACAACAAACATGGATGTACATGTACCATGAAAAGGCAAGTATGCTTAATAACCCCAATCCTCCAAAATCCTTCACTTTAGCAAAGAGCATGTAGCATCAGTGAACGATTTCCCCTGTATCGCATCGCCAAATGCGACGTAATTTGTACAATCTGCAATGGAATTTCAAACAATACATCGCAGATTTTGCGATACAAATTGCGACAGATTTGTTCACTATTGTGGTTTAATAATAAGCATTTTTGAAATCATATTCACAAACCTTTCCTGAAATAACGTTTACATGTATATTTCCAACCAAAAAATACCAAGGGATTCGTCCCGACTGGGTTTGTTTCCGTGTGTCCAGACCACGCCGGGGTATGTCCGTGCGACGTATGTGGTCAACGATGACTTCACGACGTGACGGTGTTGATGCAACAGTAAACACGTGCACTTGTTTTACCTATGTGAATCCGTACATGCTACTTTATTTCTCAGCAATCTGTAAGGATTTTATCCGCAATGCCTAAGATTCTATGTGCATGCAATATTTTTCTGCAATATTTTTCTGCTGATGAATTAACTACGGGCGAAATTCCCAAAATGGAATACATGCAACAACCGCCCATTTTTATTTTTTTATTTATTTATTTTTAATTTTTTTAATTTTTTTTTAATTTTTTTTTTTAGCTTCGCACATGTTTATTTTTTCTTCTCCCGAGTTTGGGGGTTGGAACATTGAGCAATGAGCCACAACCTACAATGTATACACAATAGTACCATGTTCAGTTCACATGTGCCCTTTCATACGATCACTACGGCCGTATTCAAAGGAACTCTAGAAACGTTACTGACTTCATTTTATAATATATGTAGTGGTGATTGCTATACAAAAAATTAATTTGCTATGCAAATTCATTTATTGCATCGCAGTTTTGCAAAATTTTTGAACAAAATCATTCCCTGAGCATGTAATCTTTCACTTTAGCAAAGAAGATTTTGGAGGATTTGGGAAGGTTAGGGTTAAACAAACTGGAGAAGGCGGAGGTAAATAAAAGTTTTATATTATTTTGTAGGGTTGAGGCAGGTTTGAAATTAAACTATTTGATGATTTTGGAGGACTGAGGGCTTAGATATATTTAATTAAGAATGATTTTGGAGGATTGAGGTACAATGGCTGAATGAGATGCTGGAGGATTTTGGAGGATTGAGGAAGCTATTAGAAAAAAAAAAATGAATTTGAAGGATTGGGATGCTGTAAGCTTACATAGTGTGAATCCCTTACGTGCATGTAGAGATGTATGTGCTAGGTGGGTTATACACAGTCATGGTTCATTGGTTTCAGGTTGATGATGAAGGATTGGGATGCTGTAAGCTTACATAGTGTGAATCCCTTACGTGCATGTAGAGATGTATGTGCTAGGTGGGTTATACCATGGAGGAAGAAAACAGAAGGAGTCACAACGAAGGCATATCAAAGGTTCAATGTCTTTTGCCGCGGTCGTAAAATTTCTAAGCCAGCGCTAATCGTTTAATCCGATTATCGAGAGGAGAACTACAGCCAGGCTTTCTTTGCACATGCGCATTGCGCGCATTGCTGACGCGTTGTCCTATTGCACTACACGGAAGGCTTGCTCCCGATCCAACTCGACCTACGAATCCAACACTGCAATATCTTCAGTGTACAGCATCGTACATATATGAGGATTGAAATGATAAAAAGCTAAACAACACGTCTTTGAATTTGACAATTGGTTGGCTTCCGGAGATCACCGGAAATATCCTTAAAATAAGTTGCTAAAAAGACACTTTATTGTAACATCTGAATGTTATATTTAGCGTAAGTCGGCTTCGCCAAATTCGACGATCAAAACACCAAAATACTCGGTGGAAAAATTGCTATTGAAGACAATGCATTGCGCAATATAAAAAGCCCGCGAAAAGTAGTGCGCATACGTTTTGTGTTTATTCATTTGCTTCAGATTTCTACCCTCCAATTATGTATCCTGGTCGCGAGCAAGCCGAGCGGCAAAAGACATTGTACACAAGGGGATTATCGCGGTCGTTAAACTTGTAAGCGCAGCGGGTGGCCGTAACGTATTTCCAATGGGCCACTCCGAAGTGCTAATTGGTTATGAGATAAGAGGCTGGGCGATGTGACTCCTTCTGTTTTCTTCCTCCATGGTTATACACAGTCATGGTTCATTGGTTTTGGGTTGATGATGAAGGGTTGATGATGAAGGATTGAGGCAGTAGGGATCCTCCATAAAACTCATATTGGATGATTTTAAAGGATTGAGGCCGTTACCCACAAAGAATATCATGGGGGTTAGGATTAATTTCAACAGTCTTGTGTTCAAAAATCTTCCCCCCGAAAAAAATAAATAAATAAAAAAAATCCCTGGTTTCTTCTGGTCACAAGTGCACTTTTTGGGTAATCCTTTTTTTTTGCCAGCCAGTCAAATACGTGATACATGTATGTATGCAGTTATTGGAACCAGACCAAATTTCCCATACACAAAGTATGGTGGCTAAAGAGAGGCCTCACAAATCGGGCAAACATATGAAAAAGTCATTTAAAACACAGCATGGTAGATTCCAAACAATCCAGCAATTTTGGATGCAATTGGACATCGTTTCATAGCAAAACAAAAGAAAACTAAAATTGATGTGCGGCTCTGAGGCCACACTCACATGTTTTTTTAACCCTCCTACTGTTTGACCCTTCGAAACCATTCAAAATTTCCACTTTCAAAAATGCCCATTGGTTTTGTACACACATGGCGATACCATTTGAACAGTGGTGGTAGCAAGCTTTACTACCATTCAAATCCATTCAAATGCATAGAGGGTGCATTGATTCACCACTTAGAAGTATCCAAACAAGGTTTTGTATTTAGCTGTACTACCATTTGGAAAGATCCAAACAAGGTTTTGTATTAGCTGACCTACCATTCAAAACCATTTGGGGGAATCAATACTGTACACAGTTATTTCACCATTCAAAACCACAAAAGCGAATGGTTTCAAATGGTGGATCAACTTGTATGAAAAAGGTACCAAAAGTAAAAGGGTTAAAACGATAGGAAGTGTTCCATGTTTTTTGAAGTTTTTATATTTTCCAAAAAGTTGCTATACTGCAAATTAATTCAACATATCTATTAATTTTTTCCCCCCAAGATAAAAAGCACTTTTTATATACATAACAGCAAAAGAAACGTCACCCCTAAAAATATTTATTATTTTCATTTTGTAATTAATATAATTTGTTTAATGAAGAATATTATGAGTATGGAGTGTAACACGAACACAATGTGGCAAATTTGGTTGACCTCAAAATTCATCATGCATGACGTCCGAGGACACATCAGCTAAACACGTTCTCAGACTTATCAAAATTTAGGGGGTGACGTTTCTTTTGCTGTTATGTATATATATAATGTATTCAAATTTATCTAATTTATATCAAATGTGCAACAAACAACACCCCTCCCCCCCTCCCAAATTATGCATCTCTCGTCAAATTACTTTTTAGTAAATTTACATGCATGATTATTTTTAAAAAAAAGGTCGGCACATCCCCTCTTCACACCCCCAACCCCGCCCCCCACTCCTGGATCTGCCAATAACATGGTTCACTAATGACATCGCCAACACTGCTTCTGCCATTCCAAGGTTAATCTAATTTTTAGAAATTAGTCAGCCAACTATGAATTATGATAAATTTACGGGGTGACGTTTCTTTTGCTGTTATGTATATTTTCTTTTCACCAAATAATGTTTAAGATACTACTTTGTAGTGCTGCTTGGATGGTTAACTGATCGAAACTACACTAACCGTTTATAAATTTGCTAACCGGTTAACAGAGGAAAAAAAAGAGGAAAAAAAAAAAAAAATTGAACAATTTGCCACCCATTTTGTTGTTCTAGACTTTACTTTTTGCCGCATTCGTTATTAAACAATCATTGCAGGAAGTTTATAGATTATGGATGCGAACTAACCGGTAACTCCCAGCACACCTGCTTTGTTAATTCGATAACCTGTATTTACCAATGTTGTATCTTCCCTTTTTACAAAAGAAATTTTCACATATTACAGAGAGCAGAAACGTTTTGTCAAATTGAATTTTACAAACATACCCGTATGCTGAACGTCGGGTGTCAACAATGTGGGTCTTTTTTCAGCAGCGACACATGCTCCATCATCTGTCGGCAATGAGAAAGATGGACTTGACTCCATGTTTGATACATTTGTAGCTAAAAAAATAAAAAAATATAAAAAATATAAAAATAAATTGCAAATGATGTGCAATTTAATAAGACAAAATTTAGTACTGGGAGTGTAAATTAGTTTTTGGGAAAAATATTACAGGAAGCTTCTGCTGTAGGACTAAGCCCTTACATTTTTTTTCAATAAGCCAAATTGGACTTGCTGTTTGGGGGTAAAAAAAAGTGGGAAAATGGGACCTGTTTTTTCCTTTTTCGCCAAAAATGTATTTATGTACCTAGTCAGCTATTTAACCCTCCTACTACAGCTGCACTTTAGTGAAGAGTTGCTATAAAGGTCAAAACCAGTCAACTGCCTATTTTGACTGTTGACTCAAATGTGCACACAGGGGCATTTTTTACTGGTTATAATTGCCATTTTAACCACCCTGAACAATACCAGACAATGCTTTTACCAGTCAAAAATGGTCGACTCATTTTAACCTGTAAATGTCCTTACTACACGTAAGGTTTGACAGTGTTTGACTTTTAAGTGCACTAGATATACATGGGCGGATCCAGAACATTTTTTAGGGGGGGGGCTGAGAATCAAAAACAATTATTTTTCAGTACTACAAAAATTACAATGAAATAATCAAAGGGAGAGAAAAACAAAGCACAGTGAGGGAATGGGAGTGCGTTCTCCCCTCCCCTCCCTCTCTCTTTTTCTCTCTTTTTTTAAATTTTGTTAAAAACGATTTTAGGGGGGGCTACAGCCCCCTTAGCCCCCCCCCCCCCCCCCTGGATCCGCCAATGATATACCTTGGCAAGTATATCAACATTTTGACCCTTGCAGTCGTAGGGGCACTTTTTGAGGAAAAATTCAGCACTGTTGGAAACTGGTACTTTCACCTATTGGGACAAAATTACTACCTGGCAAGAAGTACATGTAGGCTACAGGTCGGAAGTGCTCAAATATGAAAGATCAACGAAAATGCATCGTGCATTTTGAAGATAAGGGCATGTTTCCAAAAGTGCATTGATGGAATTTGGAGGATTCAGGAAGGTTCCTAGCCAGAATACCTAGGGGATTAGGGATAAAGCACATTATAATTGAGCTAATTAATGATTATTATTGTGAATATAATTAATTTAATATTTTTGCATTATTTAAAGGATTTGTGACATGGCAAGTTGTGATGGTGTTATTTTATAGCTAATGATCAACCCTCCTATGACTGCAAAGGGTCAACATCGGTCAAAATGTTGATATAATTGCCAAGGTATATCTAGTGCACTTGAAAGTCCAACACTGTCAAACCTTACGTGTAGTAAGCACATTATACATTTACAGGTCAAAATGAGTCGACCGTTTTTGACTGGTAAAAGCATTGTCTGGTATTGTTCAGGGTGGTCAAAATGACAGTAAAAACCAGTCAAAAATACCCCTGTGTGCACATTTGGGTCAACAGTCAAAACAGGCAGTTGACTGGTTTTGACTACTACAGCTACTTACTACTCAAGTTCAGCGATAGTAGGCGAGTTAATAAACACAAAATCAGTAATAACAATGTCCTACATGTAGTTTGAGAATTATTTAACAAAGAGACAGGAAATTTTTCTGTGAGATTCCAATGCAGAGGGGAATAAATTATGAAACTAGGCTATTTTCGCCTCAACTAAACTAAAATAAACACGTTCGGGTATGTCAAATATATTTACTTGGATATATTTCAAGAATTGGTAGATTGGAATCAAATGAAATTACGTTTTATTCCTGTGGCTGCATTAACTTGTGTTGCAACGTCAGAGAGATCTGGTGTTGTCTGACAACGTATACTGAGATCTGAAGTCACACTAGGTGACATCTGGGGTAGTGAGAATAAAAAACAATTACATGTATATTACACATGAGGAAGGAATAATTATGACGTAACCCTACCACCCCCCCCCCCCACAGGCATTTGACAGACACCTTGCTGAATACAACACAATGCAACATCAGAAATGTGTGCAGGGCTGCTCAATGCAATAAGATCCACCAATTAGAACATTCAGTAAATTTGTTCTCTGCTGAGGGCAACAAAATGTAACAATTTTTTTTTACATTTGTTGCATCTTGTTGCACTGAGCCATGGTTACGGTTAATATCTAATTGCCTTGTTTTATTGAGATGGGTTTAACCCTCCTACTACTAAATCAGTCAAAATGTTGATATACTTGCCAAGGTACATGTACATCTAGTGCACCCTTCTAGTTCTGTGACTACAAGGGTCAAAATCAGTCAAAATGTTGATACACTTGCCAAGGTATAGTGCACTTAAAAAGTCAAACACTGTCAAACCTTACGTGTAGTTAAGTACATTTACAGGTCAAAATGAGTCGACTGTTTTTGACTGGAAAAAGCATTGTCTGGTATTGTTCAGGGTGGTCAAAATTACAGTAAAAACCAGTCAAAAATGCCCCTGTGTGCACATTTGGGTAAACAGGCAGTTGTCTGGTTTTGACCTCTGTAGCAACTTCCCACTAAAGTGCAGCAACAGTAGGAGGGTTAATAGTGCATTTGGACTTGCAAATTATCATTACAAAACTTTGGATCAAGTTTAGTTTATCTAGGCTATAGTTACATGTATGTTTTGTACGCAAGCTCAATATTTTGAAGCATGGTCACTTTATGTACGTGAATGATTGTGCACCATTATATATATATAATGGTGCACAATCATTCAATTTAGAGAACACCGGATTTTTAACATCAAATAGGTTTGAAATGTTCCATGAACCGGGATTTTCATTTGCAACCCCTCTCTCTTTCAGTAGTCATGTCATGAAATGTGTAATCACTACATGCATCCTTTATCATCTGTTTCATTGTGCAGTTGTTTCTCATCCATTCTGTGAAACATTGTGTTTATCTGAAATAAATGATCTTGCTTTAACTGAGATTATTCCGGTGTTCCCTAAATTGTTTTGAGTAGTATATATCTGACTTGTTGAAATGTTATGCCCCCTCTCGCAAGTTACGTTCCAGTGCAAAATTTCTGCTGGCTGAACAAAAGTCTAAACATTCTTGGGGTGACAGATCTTTTGAAGTTGTGGCTCCACGCCTTTGGAATGATTTGCCTCTGTACATTCGTGAATCTCAATCTGTTGACTCCTTCAAGAAATACTTAAAAACTCATCTTACGTGTATTGCCTGTAAGGACTACTAACATTCATTTATGCATTTTTTTATCTTTTGTTTAGTATTATATTGCATTTGCTATTGTATTGCTATGCTATTGTATGAGTATCTTGTTTACTGTATAGCGCCTTGAGCACTTCTTGGTGGATATGTGCGCATTATAAATCTTCTGTATTATTATTATGGAAAGAATGTCGTATCCAACCGCCGCTTTTTAAGGGCTTTTTTTGAATTTTTTTGCAACCACTAACCAGTTAAAAAATATTCTATCGATTTTTGGTGGTACAGAAGCGAAAACTATCTTTAAAATCCACTTTTATGATGGTTTTCGGATTTTATTTCTCTTCTAAAAAAAATCCTCCCCTTCAGAAAATTGAAGGATCCTATTATACATGTAGTTGCCACTGCGCATGTACAATGACTGTGTTGGTCACTAATTTTGGAGTTTACAAGATCAGACTGACATGACTGAGGAAGTCATCATATACTAAAAATGCCTGATTTTTCATGAAATAAATATCCTGGAATAATTTGAAGTACATGTCCATCATCATCCATATATTCTCTACCTTACTAGGTAGGTAAGATTACTTTATTGGTTATATTGAATGAGAAAAAGTGGCGGTCGGATACAACATTCTACCCATTATTATTATTATTATTATTATTATTATTATTATTATTATTATTATTATTATAATATATCCCTACAGATAAATCAGATGTCAGGCCTGATACTATCTATTGGTAGGGGCAAGGCAATTTAAGCTAGGTTAAGGGCACCTCTGTGAGGAAAATGTAAATTTCTATTGGAACACTTCAAGGGGCACTAAAGCAATGACCAGGGTGTACCAAGGCAATTGCCTCCATTGCCTCCGTATAGTATCAGACCTGAGATGTACATATAGGGCTGTGCCGGATATCCGGGTATCCGGATACCCGACCAAAACGGTCATTACCCGGTTCCATTTTTCGGTTCCAATTAGGGCTGTGCGTTTTCGGATATTTTTGGAACCGGATACCCGAAATCAGGAAACTTCGGATACCCGGATACCCATTGTCACTTTTGTTGAAAACATGCCTCCGGTGGTGTACAAATACATGTACTGTAAATGGTAACAAATTGATTTTTATAATACAGAGGATACCATACTATCGATCTTTTCTTTATTGGGGTGTAATCTCTTGAATTTAAAGATAATTGTCTGTACAAGTGCATTGTTCAAGAGTCACAGATTTCTGTTTGCACTGCTCAAATGTTAAGTCCGAATTTTAAAAAGTCGTTTACGGGTAATTGGAACCGAAAAATGGAACCGGGTAATGATCATTTCGGTCGGGTATCCGGATACCCGGATACCCGGCACAGCCCTAGTTCCAATTACCCGTAAATGACTTTTTAACATTCGGACTTAACATTTGAGCGGTGCGAACAGAAATCTGTGGCTCTTGAGCAATGTAATGTTTACACTTTTACAGACAATTATCTTTAAATTCAAGAGATTGCACTCCAATAAAGAAAAGATCGATTTAAGTGTGGTATCCTCTGTATTATAAAAGTCAATTTTGTTACCATTTACAGTACATGTATGTGTACACCACCGGAGGCATGTTTTCAACAAAAATGAAAACGGGTATCCGGGTATCCGGAGTTTCCCGATTTCGGGTATCCGGTTCCAAAAATATCCGAAAACGCACAGCCCTATGTAATAATAGTGTAAGTGAATCTGTGTTAATTTGCATGAGTATGAGTTGGTTGCATACATGTTGGTGTTGAGAGTTATCCATTTAACCAAAACTGGTTAACCGAAAGTCGGCACCTGACTGTCACACATCACCGGCAAATTGTTATTAAATAATCACTGCGGGAGTATTGATTGCTTTTTGATTTAAAATGTTCCAATTGCCGACTATATCTAGTTTGATTTAATTTTGCCCTACACCGACGTGTGTATAGCACTGTATACTCAGTGCTTTCCGAGTGTCTGTGAAAAAACTACACAGGCGACTCGGGCGGGATTCGAACCCACGACCTCCTGCTTACTAGTGCAGACGTCTTAACCTCTCGACCACCGAGCTTGCCCGATGACAATTGGCCGGCTAGAATCCCATATAGCAGCGGGTTCTGCGATATATATTTCACCAACCTATATATATCGCGGAACCCGCTGCTATATGGGATGTCGTGGCCGAGCGGTCTAGCTTACCGGACTCAAGTTCTGGTGTTAGCAGCAGAATGTGGGTTCGAATCCCGGCCGTGACACTTGTGTCCTTGAGCAAGACACTTAACCATAATTGCTTCTCTCCACCCAGGGGTTAAATGGGTACCTGTGAGGGCAGAGTTGGTTGATTAGCCCTATATGCGCTGTAATGGCAGCAATTGAGCTGTATACTCCCCAGGGAGCTGAGATGGTTTCAGGAATGATTTATGAGCCTTATGAGCAGGGGTAATAATATAATGCGCCTTGAGCACCACTCAGTTGGTGGATACGTGCGCTATATAAGTCCACACATTATTATTATTATTATTATTCTAGCCGGCCAATTGTCATCGGGCAAGCTCGGTGGTCGAGAGGTTAAGACGTCTGCACTAGTAAGCAGGAGGTCGTGGGTTCGAATCCCGCCCGAGTCGCCTGTGTAGTTTTTTCACAGACACTCGGAAAGCACTGAGTATACAGTGCTATACACACATCAGTGTAGGGCAAAATTAAATCAATTGTTTATCTCCCGACGCAAGAATTTCACCAACCTATATATATCTAGTTTGTGTGGCTAACTGACCGTGAAAGTTTGGGTTAAAAGGTTAGCGAAATAACCGGTAACTCCCAACACTAGCGTTGACTCAAATTCGGTGTTCATTATTCTATACCTCATTACTGCACGAAGTACTACAGCCTTGATCCATGTCCTCCCCATCTCCAGAACTTGAGTCAGTAGCTTGGATGTCAGGCGTCACCTGGACAGGATGAGGTAATTCATTCAGCACCTATAAACATGAACAGAATGACAATGTAAATATTGAATAATAATTTAACCCTCCAACTAATATAGCTGCACTTTAGTGGGAAGTAGCTACAGAGGTTAAAACCAATCAACTGCCTGCTCACTACGAAAAATTCCCCATTAGTACTGTACCACGGATGGTCACGGTGCGAAACATAGCGCAATGCTCATTGGTCGGCTCCTGAGCTTGTGACGCCACAGACACGTGTTGGCATTCAAACTCGCATGCATGCATGCACGCACGGTGATTTTGGGTGCCGCGCAAGTCACGTGGCAAGTATGCAAGCGCAAACACCTATACACACCACTCACGCACGGATGTGCGGCTTGTGCGCATCAAAATCCCCATCCAGCTCATGACAATTCCATGCATAATTAGGCAGATTCACGCAAACCGCCGATGGTGGCGCTATTTTTCATATCCTTTTTTTCTGTCGAAGTTGTGACCCGCCGAACTTTCATGGTAAAATTCTAATATAAAGGGTAGTCTACGGATGTAGTCACTTCTAGTGTCGATAAATGGATACTACACATCGTGGTTATCTTAATTGATCAGTCCATGCCAACTGTAACGTTGGCACAAAAACAGTGCAACTTGCGCAAAATAGACTTTGTTAGTACTACAAGGATACATTGCATGCAAATTCGGTCACAACTTTTCAAATGAAACTGGATCTTAAAAATTACCAAATATTTAAATCAACAAAAATTCGTAACTTTGCATAGGGTTAACCTATCATGACCATTGACCCCTCATTTTCTTTCTAATTTTTTGTTCTATCCAGTGATATGACATTTAAAAGCATTGAAGCAACTTCAAATTTTCATGAAACTGCCTAGCATAATCACACGGCGCACTCAATCCATCGATCCCATACATATTATAATACATGTTGTCAATTATTTAATACATCCCGAACACATTTGGAGGGTGGCGCGATTTCATACTAAAATGGTAACAAAAATATAACTTTCGAAACTCACAATATCAGCAACGAATCCACAAGTTGTTGATCGTCAGGTTGAAATCAAAGAAATTCCAGAAAAAGTAGAAGAAAACGGCAAAATCGTAAGATTTTGGTACCATTAAAAAGATCATCACGAGCTCTATCGAGGTAAACATGCAGCGAGCGACTCGTGGCAAGTATATGCGCATGCTCGGCAATTTCATTCATGAAAATTGCCATATTTTGTTGATGATCGTATCAATTTCGAGGAAAAATTTGAACTGCAAATTCATGGTACATGTACATACATCATCATGTAACACATTACATTTACATAGCCTTGCCTTGTGTTTGTATTTATGCCCAGTTTCCGGACATTTTTGTTTAGTGCAACTTGCATTTCATGAATCATGTCTTATAGTTATAGTTTATTTATTTTTTATTTATTTATTTCATTTTCCGGGATATACACTTTACATGTCACAGCACTGCACACAGATAATAATGATCATAATAAATAATAAAGGGAAAAAAGGAAACTTAAAACTGCAAATTAACAAAAACAAAAACAACATCCAATTGGCTCCCATAGGATTGCCCAAAAGAAACTAGTTTCTGTCAGGGGGGGCTCTCCAAACTGATTGGATGACAAAACAATAAAATATGTATATATAAATATGACATTTACGTAAATAAAAACTACACCTTTATCTAGAATTAACCATTAATATAAATCAAAGTAGTAATTGCAAATTGTAAATATAAATAATAAATCTTGAAAAGTCATCTTATCTGGGGAAAAAATAAAAAATAAATAAATAAAATCTGTCTTTCTTGTGCATTTTATGTTCGTATCGGCTGTACTTTCGGCCGGGATGTAATAATAATAATAATAAACTAGATATAAGTTTTTGTCACAACAAAAACAAGGTGTTCGGTTGAAGTTAAAATGGTTACGTCATCAATTCGAAGTGTTGGAGAAGTCAAATGTTAACGTCTGTTGAAGTTCTCGCGAGAAGTTTATTTGAATACAATACAATACTGAATTTAGAAATTATTTTAATATTAAACTTTGACTTCCGGTTTGGACAGGAAGTAAGGTCAAATTGGGGTCACCTTTGTGTAAATACTTTTGACAATTAACAATCTGTACAATGGTACAAAAATGTCAATTTACCTCCTGTGGTTGTTGAGATATGATTTTTTTAAATATTAAACTTTCACTTCCGGTTTGGACAGGAAGTAAGGTCAAATTGGGGTATAAATATTTTTTGACAATTAACGATCTGTACAATGGTACAAAAAATTTTAATTTACTTCTTGTGGTTGTTGAGATATGATTTTTTTAAATATTAAACTTTGACTTCCGGTTTGGACAGGAAGTAAGGTCAAATTGGGGTCACCTTTTTGTAAATATTTTTTGACAATTAACGACCTGTACAATGGTTATGCCAAGTTTCAAGTTCGTGTGAAGTTTGCAAGTATGTGTTTTTTTGCGGACAGTCACGGGGGAGAAGAAGAAGAAGAAGAAGAAGTAAAAAAAAACGAACAAAAACAATAGGTGTTTCGGGTACATACCCGAACACCTAATAAAAAAATTTGAGGCAAAAAATTTGAGGCAAATTACAGTGAAGTTAAATTCTGAAAGAAATTGCAACAGGATGGGTGCATTCTAAAAAGAGTGTGAGATGGGGTCTTGGTTGAAAAGGTGATCACGTAGGGCATTTAGGAAACATTTAGAAGAGGGTTCGAGACAGAGATCTCGAAGATCGCAGGGAAGAGAGTTAAAAAATGTGGGGAAAAGGCTAATCAAAGAGAATTTTGCACAGTTAGTTCGGTTGTATTGATGTTTGAAGAGCAAGACGTCCGTTTTCCTGTTGTTTAGCTGTGGGAGAAAAGAAGAAGGGATGTTGTTATGTTTATAGAGACATTTAACCACAAAAGAAACACTCAAATAAATCAGTCTATTGTAGAGAGGAGGCAAGTTAAGTTTTTTCAGGCGTTCTTCATAAGAAAGTAAAGTAGCAATGTTATATGGAAGGCATGATTTTGTGAAGCGACGTTGAACAGTTTCAAGACACTGGATGTGGTTTTTCTGGTGCGGTAGCCATACCAGTGATCCGTATTCTAGAACAGGTCTGCAGAGGGAGGAAAATAATTTTAGAAGAACTTCAGCATTTCGGGATTTAACAGTTCGGCGAATGAAACCGGATAATTTGGAGCATTTGGCACGGATCATATTTATATGTTTATTCCAGGTAAGGTCATTAGAAAGGATGACACCAAGGTATTTGTAGGAAGTGATAACCTGTAGTGGGACAGAGTCAGAAAAAAAGTATGGAGTTAAGCATTGTTTCCTAGAGCGAGTTATGTGCATAGATTTACATTTATCCGAGTTCAACTGCATATGGTTCTCCGTACACCACTCCGTGATTGAGTTGAGATCATTCTGTAAAACAACACTATCATCTGTACATTTAATTATTCTATACAAAACAGTATCATCTGCATATTGCGGCAGAGATGACTGGACATGGTTAGGCAGGTCGGCTGTAAACATATTGAAGAGTATAGGGCCGAGAACAGAGCCTTGAGGTACGCCTGAAGTCACCGGTACCCAGTCAGATTTGGCCCCTGAAAAGAGAACTCGTTGTTGTCTGCTGTAAAGGAAATTGCTGATCCAGGAGAGTAGATTTCCGCAGATGCCGTATCCGTGTAGCTTAATTAGAAGAATTGAATGGTCACATTTGTCAAATGCTTTTGACCAGTCAAGGAAGATGGCGTCAATCCTGGGTGGTTTTGGAGCATCCAGTGCTCGGGACCATGTATTGAAGAGAGTGGTTAATTGAGTAATACAAGAGCGATTAGGTTGAAATCCATGCTGTGATTCGGTGATGATATTATAGAGAGAATAATTGTCAAGTAATTTCTTTGATATGAAACCTTCAAGCATTTTGCAGGAAACAGATGTAAGAGAAATGGGCCTGTAGTTAGAAATAAGAGATTTATCGCCGTTTTTGAAGAGGGGAACAACATTTGCCATTTTCCAACTGTGTGGAACTGTACCTGTAGAGAGACTGAGATTAAATATTCTGTTTAAAATTGGCACAATTGAAAACCCAGCAAGTTTGAGTATTTTGGGTGAAATTCCGTCCAGACCAGGTGGTTTTGAAGCATTAAGATTGTTGATGGCCCTCAAAACATCTGACTGATGAACTTGAAGATTCTGCAGCGGTTTAATACCAGGGTGTGATAATTTACAGGCGTCGTTGTCCTTCGGAAGATGGTAAGGTGATTGCTGCGGGGAGAAGTTGCTTTGAAAATATAGGTTAAATGCATTAGCAATTTCACTGGGGGAAGTATGTGTTTGGTTACCATGTTGGAAAGAATTAACAGACTGAGGTTTGCGTTTACTCTTTACAAATGACCAAAAGCGCTTCGGATTTAACTTACAGTCAATAGCGAGACTCTGCACATAATCATTGTAAGCATTTCTAGTCATGCGCTTTACTAGTGATCTTAAATCTACATATTTATTCCATAAGTTCACATTGTTCTTGTTCTTGATAGCTCTGTGATAGGCTCTGTTCTTTTTTCTGGATGCTTTGATGATGTCACTGGTTATCCAAGGTGATCGACGACGACCCTTTGATGTGGCAATTGGAATCACATCCTTCACCGCAGCATGCACGAGTGACGTGAAGTTGTCCCAGGTTTCATCAATGTTGGTCTCATTGTAGAACAACTCCCACGGAATGCACTGCAGTGTGGTCTGAAAGTCCTGTGCATCAGCCTTGTGGAACTGATGAAATGTCTGGTGTAGAAGTTGATGAGATGATGTCGTGGTGATTTCAAAGTGAATGGAGTCGTGGTCGCTGTTGCCTAAGCCCGGTGCACTGTGGATGTTTCGAGTCCAGTTGGGGTCATCGCAGAAGATGAGATCTAGCATTGTGTCGTTGCCATGGGGATTGCGTCTTGTGGGAAATGATACCAGCTGTGACATGCCCAGAGATTCGGCTATGTTAAGTACGGTTGAAGAATGGCTGTTGAGTGTCAGAGGGCGGTTTTCATCCAAGGATATTGTGCAGGGTATTGTAAGGTTCAAGTCCCCGAGAAGAAAAATGGCTTTATACTGGCTGGAATAAGGAAGAATTCGGTCAATGGAAAAAGATAATGCCTCATCAAATCCCGTAGTTGAAGAAGGTGGCGGTAACAGGTGCCGAAAAAGCAGCTTGCCTTTATTCTGCGGGAGACTGACTTGCACCCAGATGAGTTCGCATTGTCTGAAATCGGCTTGTGTGTCTGGGGATGGTTCAAATTCTGCTCTTCTGGTTGCCAGGAGACTTGATTTACAGGCGAATAGTACACCGCCACCATGCCGGTTTCTGTCTCTCCTGAATATATGGTACTGTGAAACATCGAGGATTTCACTGTCAGCAATGTCGGGGCAAAGCCATGTCTCTGTCACACAAGCAATATCAATGTGGTGTATGGCCAGTTCAGCTTGGAGATCAAGAGTTTTGTTGACGATGCTGCGAGAATTTAGCAGGATACACTTTAGATGGGAGTTTTTAGGATCATCATTAGCCTGGGACGAAGGGGCTGGATTGAGTTCAATGTCACCGGATATGAGTAGCTGAAGTTGGAATGTGCTTTGGGAATTGGAGTAGTATGCAATCCTCCGATGGCTGTATTTGGCATGTCCAGTTGTTGATCTCACAGTTGACCCAGAGTGATGAACAAAAGCCTCTGCTTTGTGGTCACAGCTGATGAATAGCAATAATACTAGCAGTAGCAGCTTAACAACTTAAACAAGATAAACTCCCATTGTGTCCTGGTGGGGAGCATCTACGGTTCAGTGAACATCAAGCTTCCTGTGTACAAAATGGCTTCCCTTCTCAGTGTAGAAATGTGAAAAATCCAGTTGGAATTTCACTAAATATCTTCACAATCCTGATGAATCCCAAGCAGAAAATGATCTAGTGAAGTCTCTGCCACTAGTTCAGTTGACTGATCATAAAATATCTTTGTAGTTTGCACTTCTGACAGCAAAATAAGTGGTAGAACAGGAGCAGTGGAAAAGCATGTCATGAAATTAAATCTCACAGAAGCAGTTCATGAGTTAAACTTAAAGTGTTACAAATGAACTGAATGAGTTCAGACTTACCCTCCGTTTTTCCCGACCTCCATAACTTTGTCTGGATTTCTTTTCTACTGGAGATTTTACACTGGATCGTCTAACAAATTGAGTAGGGATGGCATCTGGTTTTAGCTGACGTCTTCTGGAAATACCAAACTGCTGGTACAAACCATCGTCCAAATCCCCGGGTGTGAAGTGGGCGCTGCACAGCACACTGTGCATCGAAGGGCCCTGCCATTTCGCCCTCGTAACTCTTACTTTCTTTGCCCAAATCCGTGAGAATTTCGGGTCTAAAGGAAACTTGTGCAGACTCACACCGTTTGCACTTGTGTTGCTGCATCCAGCAGCCACACATCTTTTTGGCATATTTGATGACAAAAAGCGATCAAAACAAAATCACCGATGATGATGCCTAGCCTTGGCACATGTTCCCAGTTCCACTTGTGACGGCACACACATGACGTCATGAGCCAAGGGCGCGCGGGCGCCGCGCGGGGTGCTATGTTTGTGGGCGTTCCGCAGCCGGAGGGGTAACATTTTATAATACAACAATATATTAAAAACAGCGGCGGCACCAGACCTGTTAAACTGGGGGTAGAAGGGGGGGGGGCAAGCTTAAATTTAAGGGGGAAAAACATTAATCTTTAATGTAATTTTGTACTGCTGAAAAAGCATTGACTTGCCATCGGGGAAAAAATTGGGGGGGGGACACAAATTGGGGGGAAAGAAAGTAACCGGGGCATTTTCCCCCTGCCCCCCCCCCCCCGTAGCGCCGCCGCTGATTAAAAACAAAATAAATAAGGTAACAAACCCGTTTTTCCTTACTGATCTTGTGCTTACTAATTATAAGCTATAAAATAGCACCATCGAAACTTGGCATGTCACAGAAGATCCTTTATCGTTTTAACGAAGGGGGTGGGGTGGGTCAATCGTGCCTATGAATATCGAATGCTACCAAACAACTAGCAAACTAGCAAATTGATGTAATTACCAGCCTTATGGTGCAATGAACTTTTCTATGATAAAACAGAGAGCTAGAAGTAGAAGGAACTCTTAAGAAAACATTTCCAACCCTCACTCCACCCCTGTGTGCTCGCCCCAATTTTGCATGCGTCTCGATTGCGGATCGCTCGCTATAGCTAGCTTGATCGATTCATAGCGAAAAGACACAGAAATTCGAGCCACCACACATACACATCGGATGCCTGATATAAACTAACACTAACTACATGTATACAAAGCCGGCCAGCAATATCAATCGCATTCATAGGCGCAGGCATGGCCATGCAGCAGCGAAATGGGACAGGCCAATATTTGCATATATGAATATTCAGTTCACATGCGTTAGCCATGCAAAGTTATGAATCGTACGAATGGCATGATTCGTCAATAGACCAGATCCTTACTGTTATTTTTCGCTGCTGAATGTCAATATTTGTACTGTTTATTTTTATTTTGCGAATACAAATAATACTTATTTCAATTTTAAAATATTTAATAATATAACTTTGATCTGATGACATATAATATGCCACAACATGTGAACATTTATCAATTTGCTTGAAACCGTATTAGACCAATCAGAAGGCTTGGTGAATAACTCCACTAAACATAAATAGGCGCAAACATCTCTCTGAACAGAGGTATCAGGTAAGTTTGAATGTGCATTTATTTTGGACAAAAAATATGATTTTTCTCAGAATATTTGGTATTTTAGTAATCATCTTGTATAAAAGCTAATCTTTTCCTCATGAAATATTTTTAAAATTGTGGATATATTCAAACATTTAGTCACAAATATGGTGCGTAATTTGCCATACCCTTCCGCCGTTTTTAACACACCCAAATTCTTTTATGCTTTGTTCTTGGTCGTTGGAAAACATCCCAAAATTGATACAATTTCTGCGTAAAACTGCCTTTACTCCACATAAATCATATCTTTAATTTCTAATGAGTACGATTGTTGTAATTTTGGACCAATACTGTGGTGTTTTGACGGGAGATTTGTCGTGGCAATTTTGAGCCATTGCGAAAAAGAGGGGAGGTCACATTTCCCTCAAAATGGCGTCGCGGTGAATTTATTTGAATTTGGGGTCGAATAAATAATTATTTTGGCATTTTTTCAGGTGTGGTAACTCAACAGACCGACATTATTAGTATACTTCAAAACAGTACAACATAAATCCCTGTGGTTTTGCCTTGTAAATTTATGTTCAAGCCGGGAATTATTTTACAGTTACTTTCTGGCCCCTCAGACATATGGGACCAACAAACAGACGAGGGGTGGTTAAGTGGTACCTTTTCTATGACGGCTGCAGCGCAGCTTGGGTGACCCCATATTGCTTTGTGCATGTATTTGTATGTGGGTAGTTGGCCGTGTCCACTGTACCGTGGGGCCATTCATTGAATGGAGTGTGCCAATGTTGGGCAGTTACCATTATTCTATATAATCTTGGCATACAAAGGCTTTTGAGTTTGTTTAGGGAGATAAAAATGGGGCATCCCAGAGTAGGTCTGGTCCATTGTGTGTCTGGACGAAAGGGATTTTCTGTTCATGTTGTGACTTGTGTGTATTGGGGAAATGCTTAAAACTTGTGTTTGCATAGGAAGTCCATGGAGCTATAAGTCTGAGTACTGAGAGTGGAAATGATTATCAAATGATTAATTTGTTTGATCAAATGTAGTTGAATCGGCAAATAATCCGGCATAAAGGAATTGGAAAGTAGTGATAATTTTAATTTAAATTTTAAAATGTGTTTAAATGTTAGATTTATTTACTTTTTTTGGGGGGGGGGGCTGGAATGGCAAATTGGGGGGGGGGGAGTATATTTACATTGACTTAAAATCAATAAATTCATAGACAAACAAATTATTATTTTTATGAAATAGAAGGGAATGTTAACAAAACTGCTTTTCCGAGTATAAACAATATTCTCTTTGAATCAAGATATTTATATTAAACAATCAATGTGAAAGTTTCAACTACATGTTTATATGACCTGAAAATAGTGAAAATACACTCAGATCTGTGGATTTCATTCTAAATTTAAACTGGAAATTATTTTGCTTTTCTTAAAAGTGACGACACCTCGGATAAAATTATTTCCATGGAAGATTGACCATCATGAAGTTTACACCAAGTAGGTTGCACACTAAAATTCAACCATTTGTTAATTTGTTTAAATTGCCAATAAACCTTATCTTTAAATTGCATCAGAAATTGAAGTCGCTGCATGATAAAGAATAAACACCATATAATCTCCATGTCCATGTTATGGCTACACAGAAACCAACTTTCCTGAAATAATTCTGTCCACAGACAGTTGAATTTCCTCAATTAATTGATGGGTTTTTTTTTTAAATTTTTTATATTTAAGTTTATTAATTTTCTCATGCAAATGTTTCTGTGACATCTTGTACCTTGTTCAGGAAGATCATATATGTACGTGTAGCTACTTGAATTAAAATAAACTTGGTTTTTGTTCTTGAGTTCTTTCGGGTACACCATGTAATGATCTCTTCTTGGAAGAAGTGATGGCTCTGAGAAGAGCCGGTTGGTTTGTTCTCAACGTATTGACTAGTCTACTCTAGCCGTCATCAGGAGACACATATAATCGAGTTCTTTCGGGTACACCATGTAATGATCTTTTCTTCGAAGAAGTGATGGCTCTGAGAAGAGCCGGTTGGTTTGTTCTCAACGTATTGACTAGTCTACTCTAGTCATCGTTAGGAGACAGATATAATTGAGTTCATGCGGGTACAACCGTGTAATGATCTCTTCTTGGAAGAAGTGATGGCTCTGAGAAGAGCCGGTTGGTTTGTTCTCAACGTATTGACTAGTCTACTCTAGTCATCGTTAGGAGACAGATATAATTGAGTTCGTGCGGGTACAACCATGTAATGATCTCTTCTTGGAAGAAGTGATGGCTCTGAGAAGAGCCGGTTGGTTTGTTCTCAACATATTGACTAGTCTGCTCTAGTCATCGTCAGGAGACTGAAGAAAGTGAAGAGTGCAGTAGCTTTTTATCTTGTGTTGGAGGATCTTGCTGTGGGCGGGAGCTGTTGTGATTGGTGCTCTTTTCAGAGCCATCACTTTTTCCAAAAAGAGATCATTAGATGGTGTACCCGAAAGAACTCAAGAACATCTGTCTCCACCATGCAACGCCTCAAATCCTACATAAATTTGGTTTTGCAATTAAAAAGACATGCCTGCATTCAACTAAATGAGTTTCAGAATTACATACATAAAAAAAAAATTATTAGTGGTCAAATTCTTGCTAACAGATGTTAAAGTTTGATATTTGAGACTTGTAGTCTGTCTCCCCAATTAATTATTATTTTTTTTTCAGGGAACGAATTCGGTAAACAAATTAAGCCGGAAATTTTATTATGCTAATAATTTTTAATAGCAAATATTGGAGTTTAATTTGCATAAAAACACGTCTTAAAATCATTTTTTTCACCTATGGAATTTTTTGAGCTCAGTATAACCAAAACAAGCACTTTTGTCATCTTAAATTTGCTGCCCAAACACATGTTGATATCTTGTGAATTAAGATTTCTTTGACATTTTCTATTGCATTGTAAAAAGGCATGTTTTTTAAAGGGACAATATCATCACGATCAACAGGGCATGGAATTGGAGTGCTAGTTTTAGATTAACTCAGTGACTGAAAATAATACCCCAACATGATAAGGTCATATTATTGTTGCTGATCGCATAAAAAAGTTGGTTATTTTCAGTCACTGTGATCATCTTATAACTAGGACACTGATTCCATGCCCTTGAAAGTCTACTCTGATCGTGATGATACTGCCCCTTTAAACTAGATTCCATGCCGTGTTGAAAGTCTGCTCTGAATATGACGGTTATTTCAGACTTATTTTGTAATGTAATGGTGAATTTTGTGTAGATTGCTCTGCAATACAACTAATACAACCAAAATCATTAGGCCCCAAAAAAGTATCCGGTATCTAGTCTCCGTTCGCGTCACCTCAAACATAAACACACATTGTGTGTCAGTATTTATAGTTCTTTTTTTTTCTATGAAACGATGTCCAATTGCAGCCAAAATTGCTGGATTAATTGGAATTCTGCTGTGTATTTTTCGCATAGGGGTATATGAACGTTTGCCCGACGTGTGAGGCCTCTCTTAGCCACCATACTTTGTGTACATAGGAAATTTTGTCTGGTTCCAATAACCGCATTATACATGTGTCATGTCTTTCACTGGTTATACCATGCTCGATATGCGGCACCGTGCCACCCCCCAAATGTCCCTATATACACTAACACACTGTTGTTCTATTGTTAACAGACCTCTCCCCCCCCCCAAAAAAAAATCCTCTAAAGAATTCCTAAGATTCCTGGAACACAATGAA
Organism: Zoroaster sp. YZ-2022; assembly: GCA_029582265.1. Lineage (NCBI taxonomy): Eukaryota > Metazoa > Echinodermata > Asteroidea > Forcipulatida > Zoroasteridae > Zoroaster > Zoroaster sp. YZ-2022. The sequence goes on from CM055816.1 coordinate 45,756,283, forward strand.
GACACAATGGGAGGGGGGGGTGCACTCTGCGGCATATTGAGCATTATATGTCACTGCTTAGCAAAAAAAAAACACAAAACAAAACCAAAAAAAACCACCAATTTTGAAGCCAACCTATGACCAGAAACAGGAATTTATTTATTTATTTATTATTTTTTATTTTTTTAAATTTTTATTTATTTATTTTAATTTTGTATTTTTATATATATATATATATTTTTTTTTGAGAGGGGACCCTAGTGATAATAATGATTTATGAATATATTGATCTAGTGTGAGTTTACATTCTTCATCTGAATGAACTACTAATAATAATAATAATAATGTATAGATTTATATAGCGCACGTATCCACCAACTAAGTGGCGCTCAAGGCGCATTATATTATTATCCCTGCTCATAAGGCTCATAAGGCTCAAATCATTCCTGAAACCATCTCAGCTCCCTGGGGAGTATACAGCTCAATTGCTGCCATTTCTAGCGCATAGAGAGCAAACCATCTCTGCCTTCACAGGTACCCATTTAACCCCTGGGTGGAGAGAAGCAATTATGGTTAAGTGTCTTGCTCAAGGACACAGGTGTCACGGCTGGGGCTCGAACCCACACTCTGCTGCTGGCAACACCAGAACTTGAGTTCAGTGCGCTAGACCGCTCGGCCACGACAATCCACTTTACGTGCATTATACAACACACGGGACCTACGGCTATTACTGTATTTAATAGGCTATTGATTACATAAATATAAATATGTCGGGTAATTAAACTTGAATTTCACCATTGCTTGCTGGTGGGAATAAACTGTTACCAGATTCCATAGCCCATGCCTTATGTACAAGAGCTCCACTGAACTGTAAATATACTGTGTGTGGTGTACATTATCATAATTCATAGTTGGCTGACTAATTTCTAAAAATTAGATTAACCTTGGAATGGCAGAAGCAGTGTTGGCGATGTCATTAGTGAACCATGTTATTGGCAGATCCAGGAGTGGGGGGCGGGGTTGGGGGTGTGAAGAGGGGATGTGCCGACCTTTTTTTTTTTATAATCATGCATGTAAATTTACTAAAAAGTAATTTGACGAGAGATGCATAATTTGGGAGGGGGGGAGGGGTGTTGTTTGTTGCACATTTGATATAAATTAGATAAATTTGAATACATTATATATATACATAACAGCAAAAGAAACGTCACCCCCTAAATTTTGATAAGTCTGAGAACGTGTTTAGCTTTATGTGTCCTCGGACGTCATGCATGACAAATTTTGAGGTCAACCAAATTTGCCACATTGTGTTCGTGTTACACTCCATACTCATAATATTCTTCATTAAACAAATTATATTAATTATAAAATGAAAATAATAAATATTTTTAGGGGTGACGTTTCTTTTGCTGTTATGTATATATACATGTGTATGTGATAATGATGTCAAATTCCGTTTTGATTTGACATGGGTTAGCCCCATGGCATCTGTTTAAATATCCGTCTCATTAACCCTAACTCCGTAGGCCCATTTGCTTACATATACATGTACATGTAACCTGAATCCTCCAAAATCCTTCAGTAGTAAAGCAAGCACATGACATGTACATGTACATGTATGCACACATGTGTTTCTAATCTGTGATACAATGTACATGGCCAGGGACCCTCCCTGCATGCATGGAGCAATAAACAGTGTCCACTGACCCAAGCACTGACCTTCCAATCACTACAACAAACATGGATGTACATGTACCATGGAAAGGCAAGTATGCCTAATAACCTCAATTCTCCAGAATCCTTCACTTTAGCAAAGAGCATGTAGCATGTAACTTAAATCCTTCAAAATCCTTCACTTTAGCAAAGAGGATTTTGGAGGATTTGGGAAGCTTAGGGTTGATTTTGTGTATATTTTGCCTTTCTTTGTATTCTGTCTCATTAACAGTAACCCCTACATGTAGCTATTTTGGCTTTAAAGAACCTTCCTGAATCTGCCAAAATCCAACACCATGCACAAACACTACCATCCAAATGTTGGAATTAGCTGGACACCTGTCTGGGCTATACAGTACTAAGTCCATCAAAATCCAACAAACCCAGCTGTTGGAGTTTGAATGGTTTGGGTTGGTTAGGGTTAAAGGGACAATATCGTCACGATCAACAGGGCATGGAATCGGAGTGCAAGTTTTAGATTAACTCAGAGACTCAAAATAATGACCCACATGATAAGGTCGTATTATCGTTGCTGCTGCATAAATGGGTCAGTAATTTTCAGTCACTGCGTTCATCTTAAACTAGGACACCGATTCCATGCCCTTTAATGGCCAGTTACACAGAAGTAGCTTTGGTTGTTTCAGACTAATTTTATAATGTAATGGTGAATTTTGTGTACATTATTGCTATGCAATACAACTAATACAACCTAAATCATTAGGCCCAAAAAAAGGTCTCCGGTATCTGGTCTCCACGCTCTGAAACGATGTCCAATTGCAGCCAAAATTGCTGGATCGATTGGAATTCTGCTGTGCTGTGTTTCAAACGACTTTTTCACATAGTTTTGTGTATATTTTGTCTTTTTAACATGTGTAGCCTAAAGATAGTTATGGAACAAGATGGTCGACAGCCAGTTTGGCCGCCACACTACATAGTGGATAGCGGAAATAATGTGGCCACTTACCCATCCACTGAGCAGGAAGATCCCATGCAGCACAATGGAGTATCCAGCTCAGAGGGGGTGAGTGAGGTAGGTTCAACAGCATTTGATAGGGGTGTAACAGTACCACTTTTTTTCATGGTAGGGGGAACCATGTAAACTCGCCAATGAGTTTTAAAATGATGATGGTTTTGAGAAATGGTGGTTGAAAACAAATTTTGATCAAATTTTATACTGAAACATACTACTCAAAACAATTTAGGGAACACCGGATTTTTAACATCAAATAGGTTTGAAATGTTCCATGAACCGGGATATTCATTTGCAACCCCCTCTCTCTTTCAGTAGTCATGTCATGAAATGTGTAATCACTACATGCATCCTTTATCATCTGTTTCATTGTGCAGTTGTTTCTCATCAATTCTGTGAAACATTGTGTTTATCGGAAATAATGTGGAGTGTCGTGGCCGAGCGGTCTAGCTTACCGGACTCAAGTTCTGGTGTTAGCAGCAGAATGTGGGTTCGAACCCCGGCCGTGACACTTGTGTCCTTGAGCAAGACACTTAACCATAATTGCATCTCTCCACCCAGGGGTTAAAATGGGTACCTGTGAGGGCAGAGTTGGTTGATTAGCCCTATATTCGCTATAATGGCAGCAATTGAGCTGTATACTACCCAGGGAGCTGAGATGGTTTCAGGAATGATTTATGAGCCTCATGAGCAGGGGTAATAATATAATGCGCCTTGAGCACCACTTAGTTGGTGGATACGTGCGCTATATAAGTCCACACATTATTATTATTATTATTAATAAATGATCTTGCTTTAACTGAGATTATTCCGGTGTTTCCTAAATTGTTTTGAGTAGTATATTATCTAATTCTAAAAGCTACCAATCATACTGTAGTGTCGTGGCCTAGCGGTCTAGTGCATCAGACTCAAGTTCAAGAATGTGAGTTTGAATCCCGGTATTATCTTACCAGTAAGCAGTGCTGGTGTGAAATTGGAACCTGACCCTGAAGTCTTTCTTCCATTTTGCTGTGTAGAGGCCACGTACTTTCAGACCTTACATGGTGGGCTACGAACCCCAACCCAGCGGTCAAGCTTACAGTGACAACGAACCCCAGTCCACAGTGAGGGAGAGTGATATAGCTGCCGTCAGTTACCAGACTGAACCCATGCCAGCAACACCAGGTAAAAAAAACGACAAGAGTCAGTCAGACTCTCCGACACAAATTAAAGTCTGATGTGATGTTTCTTGCAAATACTTAAAGCCTTTGTAAACCTTTTATATATTTTGAACAGTCTTTGTCAAGAAAAATGATTTTTTTTGGGGGGGTACATTTTTGTAAATCTGAACTTCAGACAATGAGGCAGTCTCGGTACAGAATCCCAGCACGCCCGATTCAAGCCTACCTCCAGACTCCCCCATTCTCCATCAAATGGAACCTCCCGCTCAGACAGCCAGCCATTCCATGCCCCCGGTTGCTCCAGTGTACAATGCGCCTGTACCATTGGAGACGAGGATGGGGGGTGTGCCAGCAGTGGTGGCTCCCGATGTGGAGCAATCAGCTAGCAGGGATGTTCTTAGTTTGATAACTGGTGGCAGCGGTGGGATAGAGGTGGATGGTGATGTGGAACCTGGCCCTTCCTCAGTATCTGATCATCACTTTGAAGGGAGACGCTCGACTAGACTCTCTCAGCTCCCAAGTACGTCTGGGTTGAGCGTTGATTCAATGAGTAAGTCAAAAGTCAAAGGTGAAGAAACTCTTGAAATCCCTTGAAATGGGTATTTAGTTTGTGGGTGTGTTCTTGTTCACCAACAAAAATACTATTCTTTATCAAGAAATTTCCAAAATTATCATAAATATTAAATGCATTGATTAATTAGTTGCTAGAATTTCGATGAAGGGCAAAAATTGCATCCATTGTTAAATTTTGTTTTCCAGATGCAAAAATTCCAAGAAAAGTCACATGTTGTATATATATAAAAACAAATAGTTAAACCTTTAAAAAAAGAAATCCTTTTAATATTTACTCTTCAGTCATTGTAAAACTGTTTGAAATGGAACTAGTACGCACATAAAAGACAAATTGAAGTCTTCATAAACCCAGGCATGATGTTCTTTCTACTTTTGTAGGAAATCCTTCCTTTTGATTTTGAAAATCCTACCATGAAACCGGGAAACCCGACTAACTTCAGACCATGGAAACTTTCCTTGTGTATCATTTTATTGTAAATACCAAGATAAAAAAACAGTTTCTTTGCTATACATGGCTATAGAGGTAAACCGCTATAGGCTAGTATATGCCTAATGATAATGGCAAACATTTTTCCTACCTTTTCATTTTCTCAAATTATCATCCCTGTAAACCACATTCCTGTTGCACCCACTGAATTTAATGAACCAAATCATGATGTGATCAGGCTACAGCATTCAACACCTCAATAAATGTTGAATTGTGTTTCCTTGAGTTTGCTCTTTTTTTTCTGCGCAGTGGACGACGACCAAGATTTACTTGACGAGGAGGAATTCTTGAAGCAGGGAGCGTTGCAGACAATATCCGATAACCCGGTCATCTCCAGGGCAAGGGCTAGTCTTCCGAGCCAGCTACAGATCTTTAAGGTGGAGAACAATCAAGTCGGTAAGTAAAAAATGCAAAATGGTAGTTAATGGCCTTACGTTTCAAACCTAACACGTTCTTTCTCAAAGGCAAAATGGATGATAAACATACAAGCACTAGTGCTGTGCGGTTTCAAATAATTTGGTAACCGGATATTCGGATTTTGATTTCGATCAAATATTCGATATTTGCAAGCCGCCGATTGTAAATTGTGCCACGTGATAAAACGAACATGCATGATATGGTGGGGCCAAAAAATGTACTAAACATAATGTCACCCGGACTAGAATGGACTTGCTAGGTGGCGACCAAATGTAGACAAGAGGATGATTGGGGGGGGGGGGGGGGGGATAATGATGGAAGCGCCAATTTAAAAAAGAAAAAAAATGCAACAAAAACTTAATTTTTTTCTGCGATTATTCGAACTGGAAAATAGCAACCGGATATTCAAACCATCGATCGATGATTCGGTTATTCAGCACAGCCCTAACAAGCACACATACATGAACACAAGAGTGAGAACGAACCTGCTATGTTTGAAACGTAAGGCCAATAACTACTATTTTGAGGTTATAATTAAATAAATAGAGAATTAGCTGTTGCAAACTGCTTACCAACCTAAAGGACCTGTAGTATAAATGTAAAATAGCAGTTATTGATTGGCCTTACGTTTCAAACCTACATGTAGCAGGTTTTTTCTCAAAGGCAAAATGAGACAGAATACAAACATACATTCATACATGTACATGAACACAAGTGTGAGCAGAAGTTAGTCAGGTGTAAAATGAACACAAAAGAAAAAGGTACAGAAAGCAGAGTCAGCGACTGGTCCTGGGACCGGACAAAGGAGGGATTAAACATGAATGGAAGGAGGTACAGGGGAAGGCAAGAGATTAGGGCTGAAAGAAGAAAATGAAAGATAAGTGAAAATTAAAGAGTCAAACAGGGAGAGATTATTAAAACAGACAAATAAATAAACATTTTAAAAGTAAAACAAAAGAAAAGTTGGTACTGTAAGTAGACATGAATCATGGGCGGAACATTTTTAGGAGGGGGGGGGGCTGAGAATCAAAAACAATTATTTTTCAGTACTACAACAATTACAATGAAATAATCAAAGGGAGAGAAAAACAGCACACTGTGGGAATGGGAGTGTGTTCTCCCCTCCCCTCCCCTCTCTCTCTCTCTCTCTTTCTCTCCTTTAAAAAAAAAAAAGATTTTAGCCCCCCCTGGATCTGCCAATGATGAATATCATCTTCCGGCCTTTGATGGCTAGAGTGAAATGTACTTCATGTAGAAACAGACCTTTGTCTCAACCTTACTTATTTGGCCACTTTCCTTCAATGTCAAGCCTGTGAATTATCACAATTTTGTTGAATTTCTGGATTCAGGATTTTGTTCCCATCTCCCTTTGTGCTGTGGATTTACGTTAGAGTAGCAAAATTTGCCAGAAAATTTAGAAAAATAGCCAGGTTTGTGTACTGTTTATACTGCTATATAAACACTTAACCCTGTGACATATTACCATATTGGACTTTATTTTATAGAGTATAAATTAATTTTGTAATTTCAATTTCAGTCACATTTATAGCAATGCTTCTCGAATATCGCGATACCTTTTTTTATTCAATTACGATATCAAGAACCTTTTCAAGTTATCGAGATATCGGCAAATCTTAATTTAAAAAATAAATCGCCATTGTGAATCAAGTCAGAAATTCCATGGAAACAAAAATTAGGACAGTCTTTTCAGCTTTTGGAAGTAAGAAACAAAAGCGAACTACTTCAAAAGCATACACACTATGCAAACGATTTTGGGAATTATTGTGACGCTTGTAGAGGGGTACATACTTGTGGTTATTGGCTCTAAAGCAATCAGGGTAGAGGTTGATATTGTGGTTGAAAATGCTTCCGATGCGCTGCGGTAGCTTCGGGCTGTATACTCCCCAGGGAGCTGAGAAAGTTTAAGGCTTGATATTGGCCCAATGACCAGGGATAATAATGTAAAAGTGCCTTGTATCCTTTGGCAATTTGGCACGCTATAAATCCAGTTATTATTATCATTATTATTATTATTATTCAGGACAAATCTTTGTTAAGCATCTCCATGATATTGGGCATTTTGTCTAAAACACTGTACGCAATTTGTTATTTCGCTTTCAGGAGTTTTTGCCAAGAGAGTCATCCCTAAACGTACACAGTTTGGTCCAATGGAAGGCAAGACTGTACGACCAGAATTTGTACACAAAGGAGCACTGAAATGGCTGGTTAGTTGACAGTCGTCATTTTTATCTTTTGTGTAAAGCGGTCGAGCGGTTTAGTGCATCGGATTTGTGTTCTGATGGCTGAGTCGTCAGAATGTGGGTTTGAATCCTGCGACCATGGTGCTTGTGTCCTTCAGCAAGACACTTTACCATAATTGCTTCTCTCCACCCAAGAGTAAATGGGTACCTATGAGAGCAGAGTTGGTTGTTGTGTTTGATTAGCCCTAATAGCAGCAAGTGAGCTGTATACTCCCCAGGGAGCTGAGATGGTTTATGCACCTGATGAGCAGGGGTAACAATGTACAGCGCCTTGATCTAGTCGCTTGATGCTGGGATATGTGCACTTTATAAGAATTGTGTATTATTACTATTATTATTATTATATTATGATTGGTATCTAATGAATTTGATCATTTTCCTGGGGCAGGTGAAACGAGATGGACGGGATGCCTATCTTGACTGCACCGACGAACACGAGAGCAACTGGATGGGCTTCATCCGCCCGGCAAAACGCTACAGCGAGCAGAACCTGATAGCCTTCCAGCTGGAGAACTGTATCTACTTTGCCACGATCAAGACGGTGGAACCCAAGACGGAGCTGAAGGTGTGGTATGCAAAGTCCTACGCAGAACTTATCGGAGAGAAGGTGTTGGAAATTACTGCAGAGGAGGCAGCAGGTTAGTGGGACATACTGGCCTTCTTGGAGGCAGTGGGGTCAGTAGAGGAGGCTTCATCTAGGAATTGCTGGTTTTGGAGGGCAGGGGTGTTGGTAAATTTACATGCTTGATCAAAAAGAGATCAAGTGCCCCCTTTGGAACGTATGTGTAGTCAGGCCTTCCATAATTCTACGATTAGTTGGTTTTGGAGGTCGGAGGTAAATTTACATACATGATAAAGTAGAAGAAGTGCCCCCTTTGACGCATACGTGTATGCCTTGCATAATTTTTTTTTATAGTATTACACACTGCACAGTACAAGGAACATCTAATCTAATAATTTGTTTCCATTTATTTTACACAGAACTGCAGGACAAGGAAAACTCCTGGCCATGCTTTGAGTGTAGCCGTAAATTCAGAACGTCCGAATTACTGCAGAAACACCTAACCACCCATGATGTTTTGCACAGTAGAGCAGCCCGGGGCCGCCCCAGAGGGCGAAGAGGACGACCGAGGAAGTACCCAGAGGGTTATCAGAGGAAGCAGCTGGTGGCACAGGCTAAGTTGCGTCAGTCTCGTCGCATTCAGCGCAAGAAGCCAGAGCTTTTCAACTGCAACATGTGTCCGAAGTCCTTCCCGAGGTTGTACAGCCTTCAGAGGCACATGGTGATGCACTCAGGGGAGAAGAACTTCACCTGCAACATCTGCAATAAGACCTTTGCCCACATCTACAACCGCACCAGGCACTTGAGACGCCATGAAGAGAAGGGAGAGTACCCAGGAATGCCACTGCACAAGCAATCCACCCAGTCGATGTGGGGCTGTGACAGCTGCGATTTAGAGTTTGAGAGTGAGGAGCTTCTGAACCTTCATGAGCTGACGCACTCACCATCGCTGACTGATCCAGAGTGGGACGACAGAGAGGAAGGGCCAATGGCGGTGGCAGCACGTCTTCTCGTTGACGCCTCTTCCATAGTCAGTGCTAATCAATCTGGAGAGACTTCCACAGAACAGCAGTTTGATCCTCAAAGTGCAATCGCTACACCTGTGCAGTTAACATGCAGTGGGCCTCAGCTTTCCCAGGCACCTGTTGGAGGTAACCCTGTCCAGATTGCCACACAACCACCTGCTCAACAAGAACCAACAATTCAGCCGACACTTCCACAACAAGCACCCTCGATGCAACCTGTTCAACAGGCACCTGTCTCGGTGTCATTTCAGCAACCCCCCGTCGTACAGGAACTCGGCCAAGTGTCAGCCCCTCCCCAATACCCAAACCAAATTCAGGTGGCTACTACATCACAGGTATCAACACAAGGGCAGTTACAGGGACAGAATGTAATTTTCCCAGGCGATTGGTCTGCTGGATCAAATCAACAAGCACATGATGGCATGATCCCCTCTCTACCTGTCGATAGTGCTCTCCGCTGTCCCGAGTGCAACGAGGTATTCCAGAACAGGAAATTTCTTGCCCTTCACGCATCTGCCCACGGAAAGAATCGTCCCAACGTCGATAAGCCACCCCAAATTTACCGGTGTGGGCAATGCAGCAAGGTCTTCAAGGACAAAGGACGGTATGAACGGCATCTTAATGTTCACTCAAGTGATGCAGTCAAACCCCTGCAGTGCAGTGTCTGTGGGAAACGCTTCATGAGCAATTCAGCCATTGCATGTCACATGAAGGTTCACACGGGACAGAAGTACTACAAGTGTCCGTTCTGTGAAGAGGGCTTTGACCGTATGGAGTTACTCCGCAGTCATGTCCCATACCACACCATCAACGGAATGTACACCTGTCCCCAGTGCAGCAAACAATTCAGGGACTACCCGCAGATCCGAAAGCATATCCGTGGTTTCCACTCCCAGAAAGAGTTCCCCTGTCCACACTGCGACAGGATTTTCCCACGACCGGACAAACTGAAGCTTCACATGTTGCGGCATTCTGACCACAAGGATTTTTTGTGTGCCAACTGCGGGAAGCAGTTCAAGCGGAAAGACAAACTGAAGGAGCATATGCATCGGATGCACAACCCACAGCGAGAGGCAGCTAATCTCGCCATCGCAAGCAAGCCCAGGAAGGTACCCTTCAAGCCAAAATTTGCCCCCTCGGACATCAATGCGTTCACCTTCAAGTGCAGACTGTGCTCCATCGGTTTTAAGCGGCGTGGAATGCTCGTCAACCATCTTGCCAAGCAACATCCGGAAACACCACCAGAGTCGGTTCCAGAGCTGAATCTTCCAATCATAAAACCCAACCGGAACTACTTTTGTGCGTACTGCGAGAAGGTGTACAAGAGCAGCAGCAAGAGAAAGATTCACATCTTGAAGAATCATCCAGGAGCAACGGTTCCGCCTAGTTTGCGCAAGACAAAAGGCGATCCCAACAGTCCCCTTGGGGATCCCCATACAGCACCAGCGGGTACAACAACAACCCACTACTTTGCTTGTGCCCATTGCCCTCGGCAGTATAGCACCAAGGCCAAGATGATGGATCATGTTCGGAAGAAGCACATGGAGCCAGTTCAGACTATGAATACCCATATTTCCACTACACCGGCCACAGTGACCGTGCTTCAACAGCCAGATGGTCAGATTTACCAGGACGGTCAGGTAACCCAGATAGCTGTCGTGGCCCATGTACAGGACGGCATGCCTGAAACTGTGTACATCCAGGAGGCCCAAGACTACCATCAGGTCAGCGAGGTCCAGTCCATCACACCGGTGGCACTGACAGGCCATGTAGGAGGGCAGGGTCATCAGCCCATACTGACATCCTCACTGCATGGACAGGCAGCTCACGTCATCGCAACGATTGCTGCAGCAGCTCAGGAAGCTGCACAGCAGCAGCAGAACAACCAAGACCAGCAGATCATTCGCCAGCCGGAATTGATCCGATACATCGACACCAGCAATACCACCCATGTCCAGACAGAATCCATCCAGGCTGCTGACCTTCTGACGCAAGCCATGTCTGAGCTGTCTCAGTCGATTGAGTTCCGTCAGCAGCCAGTCGGCGATTATCAGCATCTTACACAGCGCATCATCCAGCACACAGTGCAACCAGGCACAATCCAGCTCCAACCGCAGACGATCCAAGTCACTCAAATCCCTGTTTCCCAAATCCAAGTGTCTCAAGTAAGCACCGCCCAGATCCCCGTATCACATATATCCATAGCGCCAACGACCATCTCGGTGTCACAGATACCCATAACCTATGTGACACAGAGCGCAACGTCTGGTGGTGGGATACCAGCGACGCAGCAGCCAACAGTGGATGTCAGCCAACTTCGTCAGACCGACTCTCCGTACCAGCCCCAGCTTCTGAATCTGCAAAACAGCGTCCAGCCCATGAGCTCCCCTACGACAATGCAGCAGCAAGACCAACAACAAACCCAGCAGCAGCAGCAGCAGCAACAGCAACAGCAACAGCAACAGCAACAGCAACAGCAGCAGACGGTGTTTATTCCACGCTCTTGGGCAAGTTATACACCTCAGTACCGGTAAACCACATTGAGGATTCCAGACTCTAGAGCCCGAGACAAATCATAAAAGTTTGATTAATTTTTAATATTCTTCAAACCTTAGAATGAGGATTCCTCTGAGTGGCAAATCTTTATTATTTGAAAAAAAAAGTGTTAAATTATTCATTTTTAATTTTATTTGGTGAAAATTATTTATATTATCTATATTTAAACTTGAAATTAAATAGACATTAATTCCTCTTTGGTGGTTTAACCTTGAAAAATGAATGCTTCAGCTAATGTTAATAATATACCTGCAGAATTTCACATCTGGTTGGTTCTATTACAGTCTATTTTAACTTCCCGTTTACTTTTCCAGTTGTGTGTTAGGGTTTGAAATAGAGAATGTGTTTTCCCAACAGCAGGGGTAGTTTCTGGCTTCCGTGCCCGTCGTCTCAGACTCGCGCGTTGGCATTTTTAGTTTTCTTTCTTTTTTTCTTTTTTTGCTATGATGCGATGTTCAATTGCAGCCAAAATTACTGGATGGATTGAAATTCTGCCACGCTGTGTTCTAATGACTTTTCCTCATATGGGTATGAACGTTTACCCAATTTGTGAGGCCTCTCTTAGCCACCATACTTTGAGCGCCCAGCAGGGTGGATATGTGCGCGCTACAAATCTTTATTATTATTATTATTATTATATGGGAAATTTGGTCTGGTTCCAAACCGCGTATACATCGTGTATCACTTTAAAATTAAAAAAAATTTAAAATTAAAAAAAACCCGCATCACCGCACTGATTTTGAAGCAGAATCTATGACCAGAAACCGCACTTTTTTAGGGCCTAAGAGACAATATCGTCACGATCAGAGCAGGCTTTCAATACGGCATGGAATCGGTGTCCTATCAGTGAGTGCAATAATGATATGTATTTATCAGCCACGGTCATATGTATTATCGTGTCCTGTTTTCTAGGCAAGCACACGCTCGCTGGGTATATTTTCAGTGACTAAGTTCAGCTGAAACTGTCCAAAGGTTGCTCTGATCGTGATGGTATGCTCCCTTTAAGGACAGGTTTACCCCAGCTCCCCCCAGCTCCCGTTGTATTCATATAACCAGAAGTCTACTACGTACATGTACACAATGCGTGCCAGTCGTGTAATCACCCAGCCCTTGGTATAGTACTCCAAGAACAATGGAGTTGGGCCATTCATGATTTTACTTATTCATGATTTTGTACATTGTATTCCACAGACCGTGAATTTGTATTCCAGTGCATTCTAGGTGACTTACTGGCATGTGCAAGAACTGTACTTTTCAAGCGTGTTCAAATGCGCCAATAATAGTGGCAGGGCCCAATTTCATAGCGCTGCTTACCGGCAAGCAAATTTTCGTGCTAACGAGCAGCAAAAATTGCTTAAGCATAAGCGTGTTTCACAGGTTAGCAAGAAAATTCAGAGTGGTGCGTGCGCGTTCACCAAAGATTTGTATTGTTGCGTCACTGATCATTTGCTCGCAATAACGGCCGGCAAGTTAGCGTGCCTTTCTCTGTGCTTAATGAAATGAAAAATGTACAGTAAGCACAAAATTGACTGCTTAGTGGCTCAACGAAATTGGGCCCTGTTGTGCGACTCTCTGCTAGCTCAGTCACAGTAATCCATTTAGTTTGCGTCCTGTTAAGTTCTGGAACTACCAAGCAGTGAGAGCACTTATCCCATTATGGTCTCAAGCAGGGTAGCTGAATCATTACCATGCTCATTGTGCATGCGCACACGCATTTGGAGTACAACAACCGGTGTCACGGTCTCAGCTATCCGGATGACCAAATATGGTAAAATTACGTCATGCTATGTCTGTGCACAGCGTACGAAAGTAGTCCATTTTAGTGCCGTGCTGAGTCGTGTACGTGTACGTGTACGTACGTGTACGTGTATGTACATGTACGTACACGTACGTGTACGTACATGTACGTACACACACTTGCTGGAACTGTCATGGCGGCCTCCACGAGCAGTGACTACAGCGTGCTGAAATGCCCGGCTACGTCATCCGGATAGCTGAGCACGCCGGATAACTGAGACCGTGACACCGGTCTTGTTTATTGAGAAAATTAGAATTGATGTAAGCAATATCCTATATATGTAAATGAGGAGGACCAAAGTCTTGGCATAGCCAAGCCTTTGAGAAGCCCAGCCAGGCCCAGACTACCTGGCCTCCTAATCTGTCTTTTGTGAGTCCTAATTGTAATCCTGTAACAATACAGTAACTGCCAATCAACATAACCTGGGCTTCTGGAGGGCCTAGCCCAGCCAAGTTGGAGCTCATTATAATGGCTGCAGTTGTGAACAAAAGATAGCTGAGGTGTCAGTCAAGTCTGTGTTAACAGTAAGAGCTATTTGAGATCTGTAGAACTTGTAGCTTTGCATGGTGAGGAGGATAAGTAAGAGTAATTGCGGTGACACCATGTGAAATGCTCAATTGAGTAGTAATTAGTTCTGAAAAGAACTGGAGGTACAACTCGACGTTTCGATCAGTATTCTCCTGAGGACGATCAGAGCATACTGATCGAAACGTCGAGTTGTACCTCCAGTTCTTTTCAGAACTAATTACTACTCAATTGAGCATTTCACATGGTGTCACCACAATTACTCTTACTTATTTGAGATCTATTCATTAGTAAAGGGTCTTTTGTGCTCAGCTACAAGATTATATAGGCCCATAGGCCTGGCTGGGCTTCTCAAAGGCTTGGCTGTACCATGACTTTGGCCCTCCTCCCTAATTTCAAATACCGTGGAATTGCCCAAATGCCCAAATATACCATAAAGCTGACATGTGAATAATATATCACAATAGGTGCTCAATTTCTTTTCTCACATGTTCTATGGGTCATTCCACCAGGTTGGGGCAAACAAGTTAATAAAAGACTCGGTATTAAATTTGAATGTATATATTGGCGATGTAGACATTTTATTACTGGCACGGACCAGAATTCTTCAGTAAAATGTAGACATAAGTGATGAAAATCGGTTGGTTGTATGTCATCAAATTCCACACATTTGTCATGTAAGCAAAATAATTATACCATTAAAATGCAGTCAGGAAGATTGAGAACCGACATGTATATCACAGGTCGAAATTAACACTAGTCCACTAGCCCGAGGGGTGCCATGGCCGAGTGGTCTAGTGCATCAGACTTGTGTTCTGATGGCCGAGTCGTCAGAATGTGGGTCCGAATCCCGACCGTGGTACTTGTGTCCTTGAGCAAGACACTGTACAGTGCTCCTCTTCACACAGGAGTATAAATGGGTACCTGTGAGGGTAGAGGTTGATACTGTGGTTGAAAAAAGCTTCTGATGCGCGATGGTAGCTCGGGGCTGTATACTCCCCAGGGAGCTGAGAAAGTTTAAGGATTGATATTGGCCTAATGACGAGGGATAATAATGTAAAAGCGCCTTGTATCCTTTAGCAATTTGGTGCTCTATAAATCCAGTTATTATTAGTGGTTTTAGCAGTGGGGGACTACTAGCTGCTGGCGTTTGGGTAGTCCGATGGGCTCGTGAAAAAAAATGAAATTAACTAGAACTCAACTGTTTGTCAGAACAAGCACACGGTGTTCGTGTCAATTTCCGGTTCAATCAAATTATCATCTATGATATTTTGCAAAGGTGTATCATCTTTTATTATAACAATATCAATTTCATATTCGAAAGACCTACATGTATCTATTTTGCTTTAGAATGTTGAATTTGAACTTCCTGTTTAGACCAGATTTGAAGGTCACATATATGACCTCGTCATGATCATGAAAAAATAACGTCAGTACCTGCTTTGGTTCAATTTTTACAAAAATTAAAAAAAAAACTTTTTCCGCTGTTACATGTTCTACAAATGTAGAGAAGTCCCAATGGTTCTCCCTGAACCACGCTCTCACTTAATAGTAATAGTTGATAAATGAGTTGCCCGATATCGATTCTCCCTGAACCATATTCTCACTTAGCGACAGTTGAGATATGATTTACCCTGATAGCGATAGTTAAGATAAACACATGGTATTATTGCAAACCAAAACAATACAATACAGTTCCTATCAGAACCACAATCTAGCCTAGCCATAGCTGAGATAACCACATTTATACACCAAACTCATAACAAATCTATGCTATCTATATTATTACAATACAATATCAGAACCACAATCTAGCCTAGCCATAGCCGAGATAACCACATTGTGTTACCATACACCAAACTCATAACAAATCTATGCTATCTATATTATTACAATACAATATCAGAACCATAATCTAGCCTAGCCATAGCTGAGATAACCACATTGTGTTACCATACACCAAACTCATAACAAATCTATGCTATCTATACATAACAGCAAAAGAAACGTCACCCCCTAAATTTTGTTAAGTAATTATATTATTAACCCTAACGCACTAGACCCTAGTTGCTGGGTACCATCCTCAATCCTCATGTGTTTCAATCACCATTCATCCTCAATCCTCCAAATTCCTCCAAAACTGCAAAGAGGATTTTGGAGGATTGAGGATGGTTAGGGTTAAACATAATAAATATACAATGTTGTGGGATGGTTGGCTGCCAGGTCAACCAAATTTGCCACATTGTGTTCGTGTTACACTCCATACTCATAATATTCTTCATTAAACAAATTATATTAATTATAAAATGAAAATAATAAATATTTTTAGGGGTGACGTTTCTTTTGCTGTTATGTATATATTATAACTTGCTGTATATATATGTAAATATTACATAAGAAGAAAGGAAAGAGGGCCGAAGTCATGGTACAGCCAAGCCTTTGAGAAGCCCGGCCAGGCCCAGGCTTTTCCCCTGCCTACTGGCCTATATAATGAGCTCTGCTTGCCTGGGCTACGCCCTCCAGAAGCCCAGGTTATGTTGATTGGAAGATACTGTATTGTTACAGGATTAGGACTCACAAAAGACAATTAGTAGGCCAGGTAGCCTAGGCCTGACCAGACTTCTCAAAGGCTTGGCTGTACCATGACTTTGACCCTCCTCCCTAACATATTTATTGAAATTTAAAGTAATGCAAATCATTGACAGGTTAGGGAGTGTTTCAAAATGTTTGGAACGTAACATTTAGGAAGACAGTGTGTTCCTGAAGAAACATTAAAATCTTCCCTTCGGGAACAGCAGCTAATCCAACTGGAAACTGCTGATGTTCGCAGCGAGTCTACTCTTTAGTAAAATGCTCTGCAGTGGTATGATTGGGCACTTTTGAAAATTTTTGCTCGGGGTATTCGCTATGAATAACTTTACCCTGAAAATGCCCTGAAAATCCGTTTTACCGTGAAGTAAATAGTTCACAGCAATTTCACGACGACACAACACTGTGAAAATGCCATGAAACACTCTTGGGATTCCTTCGCCGTGAAAATGCTGTGAAAATGCCATGAACTTCTCGTAGCAGTTTTGGGGCAGCTCATTAATTCTCGAGAGCACCGTGAATTGGCTGTGAAATCACCGTGAACA
This sequence comes from Zoroaster sp. YZ-2022, assembly GCA_029582265.1. NCBI lineage: Eukaryota > Metazoa > Echinodermata > Asteroidea > Forcipulatida > Zoroasteridae > Zoroaster > Zoroaster sp. YZ-2022. The sequence goes on from CM055816.1 coordinate 45,773,443, forward strand.
TTAATATTGCCAATATCTGAGAGCAAGAGACACCGTGAAATTGCAGTGAAATTACGGTCAACTGTTATTTCAAGGCAAAACTGATTTTCAGGGTGAAGTTGTTCATAGTGATTGGGGCCGCTGTTGTGAACAGCGCTGGGGTGAAATCTATAGTTCTGAGCGTTTGCTTTGCTTTCCTTTATTGCTTAAATCTTTAAAATCCAGAGGATCACAACATTGCGATTTGTAAAAATCCAGACAAATCACACCCCTGGTCTCTAAATGGAAATGTTCGTTTTTGATAACACCAAGCGTTCCCAAACAGAATACCGCCTGTTACCAGTGAGAACAGTGCGTGTTCCTGATGGGGAACAGTCAGTGTTTCCAGTGTATCATTCTGAGTTTTGAAATGCATCCTTTAGTGTACTCTGTTCTAAGAAGAAACAGAATTGTTATTTGGTAACATACATTCGTCTCAGTGACCCTCTTGTTCTAAAAACATATATCATAAACAGGGGCTTATTAGTGAAGGCATTTTCTTTGGGGGAGGGGGGGGGCGCCAATTTGCCCATTGACATTACCCCCAAACAACTCGGCAAATCTTCAGTGCTTAGAAACACAATACATTTTCAGTCGACAAACCATAGCTCTAGGTTTGCCCACTGAAAATTGATTCTGGACCAACCCTTGTTTAGTACCTTTGTTGCTTCAGTTGCCGACTGAGAAATTGTTGGGGGGGGGGGGGGCACAAGAACCCCCCCCCCTGCTCATTATGGCCCTGATCATAAAACTAACCTGTCAATGTGTTATCATAATAAGTGCTCACCTTATTGACAAAACACTATGTGTAACATGAATACCCGTTTTTATGTTTTACAAAGTTTCCATCCAGCAAGTTTATTTTAAAAATTTGACGTAGCAATTCCTTTTTTCATTAACCCTTTCACTACCATTGGCGACTTTAGTCGACAACACACATACCCCCTGTTGCTTACCATTGGCGACTTTAGTCGACCAAGGTCACCACACACACAGCACTTATTTGGGAGTATCATGACCAGCTTTTAAAACAGCTGTATAGTTTTTTCCCTTCGCAGTCCATACCCATGCTATATATGGTTAGAAAGACTGATTCCTTATATTTCTAATGGTATAACCCAACCTACATGTTGCTATTATAGAAATCAGACATAATACAAGTCAATCCTTTCAATGGCCATACACTTGTGTACAAAATGCTCTCTGTGTTTGTGAAACAAAGTCAGGGGAAGTAAAATAAATAACCCGATCATTTTATATGCAATGCCAATGATTTTGATATCATATGAAAGAGAATTTCGTAAGCAACAATCACTTCATTGAATATATCTTTCTCCAACAAATTCTTCATGATGAAAAACGAGTTTAGAAAAAAGTGCCTGTAAATGGATGCATACTGTTGTGCAATAATGTGTGAATTCATGCATGACTGGGAAGGGCATTCCGTAACCAGTGGGACATCCTGTTGAAACAAATCGGTAATGAAAGGGTTAAGCTCTTCCTATGGAATAATTTCTCAGGATAATAGAACCTTGCACCAACTTAACGCCAAGTTTAGATAATAATTTGTCAATGTGATGTTTAACCCTAACTCCCTAGGCCCATTTACTTACACGTAGCCTGAATCCTCCAAAATCCTTCAGTAGTAAAGCAAGCACATGACATGTATGCACACATGTGTTTCTAATCTGTGATACATGTACATGGCCAGGGACCCTCCCTGCATGCATGGAGCAATAAACAGTGTCCACTGACCCTGCAATCACTACAACAAACATGGATGTACATGTACCTTGGAAAGGAAAGTATGCCTAATAACCAAAATCCTTCACTTTAGCAAAGAGGATTTAGGAGGATTTGGGAAGGTTAGGGTTAATAACCAAAGTTGTACCTACCCGTTAAAAACAACAAATAATTCTATCTTTTTGACCAATGCATTTCAGTTTTAAGATTTTTTAACCCTCCTGTTATTGATGCACTTTAGTGGAAAGTTGCTGTAGAGGTCAAAATTAGTCAACTGCCCGTTTATGACTGTTGACCCAAATGTACACACAGGGGCATCTTTGACTGGTTTTTACTGTCATTTTGACCACCCTTAACAATACCAATCAATGCTTTTACTAGTCAAAAACAGTCAACTCATTTTGACCAGTAAATGTACTTACTACACGTAAGGATTGACAGTGTTTGACTTTTAAGTGCACTAGATATACCTTGGCAAGTATTTCAACATTTTGACTGATTTTGACCCTTGTAGTAGTAGGAGGGTTAAGTGCACTAGATATACCTTGGCAAGTATTTCAACATTTTGACCGATTTTGACCCTTGTAGTAGTAGGAGGGTTAATATACTGAACAGCAAAAGAAATGTCGTGATTTTAAATCGTTGACATAACTCAACCACAAGAGTTTTACATGTATCGTTTTCGGGAAATATGCAGTCTAACATCATTCTGAATCATGACTGTGCCTGAAAATCCTATAGGCGGATGGAATGCGACTTGAATGGTTTTCATAGTGTACGTTACAAAATATACCTGTTGATATCTTGTATTCATACGACGTTTCTTTTGCTGTTCAGTATAGTTGTATTCTTTAGGGGTAATTTAAAACCAACTTGCTATCATGGGTAGAAAATAGTTTCTGCTCATCACCCAAACCCTCAGCTTAAAGGGACAGTATCGTCATGATGATCAACGGGGCATGGAATCAGAGTGCTTGTTTTAGATTAACTCAGTGAATGAATATAATACCCCACATGATAAGGTCATATGTGACCTGTCACCACGAAACCAGGACAAAATTTTATTTTGAGTTTTTGGTATTTTCATATTCTCCAGTTCATAAGCTTTTGAATGATTATAAACTTGTAGGGGTAACCCTTTCCTGTAATCCCCTCAGGAGGGGATTAAGAGGCCCCCCCCCCCCCAACATGCCCAATCAATAACAAGTCAATCAGAGAAAAGAAGGCTTTTGTACAGGAAGTCCACGCTTCTTGTTCACCAACATCGCTCCGAAAATAGGGTAAAAAAGTATTTTACCTTAACAGATTTAATTTATTTTTAAAGTAAAATGATAGATGAATATGTAAAGCATACGGTCATCCCAAAATCCAAAAATGGACGATTCCACCCTGAAATGACTTTGCACGCTGTTTACTCGAAATGGATCGGTGCGACTTTGTCCGGGTTTCGTGGTGACAGGTCACATATTACCGTTGCTGCTGCATAAATAAGCCAGTAATTTTCTGTGACTGTATTCATCTTAAACTAGGACACCAATTCCATGCCCTGTTGTAAGTCTGCTCTGATTGTGATGATACTGTCCCTATAACACTGCTGAGCTAACGTTTTCTATGACTTGATCGGACGCGTTTTCTCTTATGACAATGTCATTTAAACTTCTTATTTCAATTTTCGATCCTAAATTTCTTGAGGGTATGTATCTAAAAATGTCAATTTATGTAGTGTGCAGTAAAATTGGAACACTTGAAATGAAATAAAGAAGTTACTGGAAATGATTTTTTTTCTTGTCCGATATATTTATTAGTTATCAAAACCTGTGGAAATTGCATATTGTTTAAAATTTTATACACATACCGTTTGTAATAAACATTTATCAAGCATGTGTGAAATATGCCGGTGGAAAACCTTATCATGTAAAACCTTTGCCTCCCAGAGCAAAAAGCTACTCAAAATTCATGTTTTGCTGATTTTAAAAATGAGGGTTTGCCCATCCAAATTAGCATCACTTACAAACAAAATTAATTCCGCCAAGAAACATTTAATGCATTTTTTTTTTCAACAAAATCATTCTCTATGATAGGGTGACTGACCAAAAATGTCCCTGTGCACAATTCATAATCAGCCCTCTCTGAAAATTTTACAGGGCAAAAAAACGTAACACTTGTTTCCTCGAAAACGTTCCTAAATTGTGATTAAGAACACCCAACACCTTTGTTCTCATTAAATTTAATCACAATGTGAACTGTGATTATCCTTTATCTTGTCAATACCTTGGGGTTGTGGCTATGGGGCGATAAAAACCTTCAGCTCGGTCCTTCTATCTCCCGTGACCACGATCCCTAGGTCTTTATCCTCTTATAAAAACCTCATAAAATTGTATTCCCCTATGTGTTTCTGAACCAGCCTTCATCCACTGGATTACAACATCCAGTATACACTCTGATATGACGTGGGTATCTGTATAATATAACAAGGGCTTCAAACCACAACTGGGTATGTCCACTTTTGCCTAAAATGTGTTATGGGAAGTTTCTGATTTTTCAGAAAGATTCAAACTTTTAAACTCATTTTTTTCCCCTTCAAAATGCCGATTTCGGTTTTAAGCCCTTGATAAATAAATTCAGAAACAGAACCTTTTTATCTCTAGTATGAGAGGTGACTTCATCATGACTTTTTTTATATATATAAACTAAAAATGACCAATTATTAAAATTTCACCAGACATATCACCAACACAAAATGTACACACAATTGTTTTACGAGCTACAAACATCAAAATTGTACACAATAAAATGATCTCCACTAACGTCTTCCACAGTAATTGCTCACAGGGGTCGATGTGAACTATACTATCCTGATTGAGAGGTAAGTTTATCCTGATTGGGAGATATGTTTTATCCTGATTAATAATAATAATAATAATAATGTGTGGACTTATATAGCGCACGTATCCACCAACTGAGTGGTGCTCAAGAGGCTCATAAATCATTCCTGAAACCATCTCAGCTCCCTGGGGAGTATACAGCTCAATTGCTGCCATTACAGCGCATATAGGGCTAATCAACCAACTCTGCCCTCACAGTTACCCATTTAACCCCTGGGTGGAGAGAAGCAATTATGGTTAAGTGTCTTGCTCAAGGACACAAGTGTCACGGCCGGGGTTCGAACCCACATTCTGCTGCTAACACCAGAACTTGAGTCCGGTAAGCTAGACCGCTCGGCCACGACACTCCTATTCACTCTCAATGAGGATATTAATATGCCCCAATCGGGAAACCCTTGGTTGACAACAACACCTTTTGCTTATGAAGGCTAACAGGGTCAATGTCAACTATACTATCCCGATTGGGAGATAACTGTTATCCTGATTGAATCCCTATTCTCTCAATGAGGATATCAATAGACCCCAAATGGGGAACCCTTGGGTGACAACAACACATTCTGCCTTATGAATGCCGACAGGGTCGATGTCAACTATACTATCCTGATTGGGATATACTTGTATCCTGATTAAAAACCAATTCTCCCAATGATGATAATAATAATAATAATGTGGACTTACATGTATATAGCGCACGTATCCACCAAAGTGGTGCTCAAGGTACATTATATTATCACCCCTGCTCATCAGGCTCATAAATCAGTCCTGAAACCATCTCAGCGCCCTGGGGAGTATACAGCTCATTGCTGCCATTTCAGCGCATATGGGCTAATCAAACACAACAACCAACTCTGCCCTCACAGGTACCCATTTACCCCTGGGTGGAGAGAAGCAATTATGGTAAAGTGTCTTACTCAAGCACCATGGTGGCGGTTGGGATTCGAACCCACATTCTGACGACTCGGCCATCAGAACACAAATCCGATGCACTAAACCGCTCGGCCATGGCACTCCATTATACCAATAGTCCCCAATCGGGAAACCCTTGGGTGACAATGACATGGTAACCTTGCATAGTAATCTCCGGCTTGTGAATGTCTGGTACCTTAATGCTATACACATTCATAGTAAACCATGTATGGGCATGGGCGTCAACAGCTTATGAAAAGTGGGGGGGGGGACATGAGCCCCAATTAGTGATCTGTGTCCTGGGGAGTTATCTAAGGGGAGGGGGTGTCCCCTTGCCCTTAGAGATTGTTTGCATAATTAAGGGTGCTTAGGTGCTAAATGGTGCTATATTTTGTTAAATAATTGTATATTTCTTGAAGAAAAAATATTGAAATTTATACTATTTGTTCAAACTAATCATGCTACAAAAACTGACCCCCTGGATCCGCGATCATCCGCTCCTGAATTAAAGGTCCTAGTTCTATTATAATTCCACGAATAATTCAGATTATATCTACTTTTTGCCTGTCCCAACATTTGTTGTGTTAGTATTTCACATGCTCATCTGAGTCATCTCAATGTTAAACTGATGAATGTTGTCTTTCACCAAAACTGAAGCTCTACATCAAGTTACCAGCATTTTATTTTCAGTCTTTTCAGATCGAAATGGCAGCAGTAAGTTAGCGATGAAGATATACCTCATTACCTGAGTTAGAATTTGCCAAAAATCTGTGTACGACTGTCTACTGATCTGACAAACTCTTCTGCAATATTCTGTGGGCTTAGTGCTGCCAGCCTATCGCGATGTACATGTACATGTACATGGCAGATCATACGCACGCAATACGATCTTTGGCTTTCAGTGCGCATGTCTCAAAAAAGTGTCGCTGGCATTCTGCACCGCACGCCGTTTGTGCATAGTGAGCAGCGTTGGAAAACATGCCTGCGCGGCTGGCTTCTAATATGTTCCTACTGTACGGTACAGGAATATTAAGCGTCCACCTCCTCTGTCTCCGTGAGTAACGTTATAGGTCTACCTAGTAGGCATACACGGCGGCAACGGTTCGTCTGCCTCTAATTTTTGATGATTTTGATAATGAGTCGAAAAATGGCTGTTTTCACTAATATCGAGTTTGATTCTATTTGAGTCAGCAATTGATACAAAAAATCGAACATATGCCTGCCATTTTTTTAAATTATTGTTCTGAAAAGTGGGGGGGACAAACGATATATCTCCCCCACTTTCAAAAGTGGGGGGACATGTCCCCCCGTCCCCCACCTGTTGACGCCCATGTGTATGGGTATTGCACTTACCTAAGTAAGGTTCTATATATATATATGTACTTATGTACTCGCCAGCTTGGGAAGTCTGGTACCTTAATGCTATACACATTCATAGTAAACCATGTAGACGTATTGGACTTATCTAAGTAAGGTTCTATATATATGTACTATGTACTAGCCAGCTTGGGAAGTCTGGTACCCTCGTGCTGTACACATTCATAATAAACCGTGTATAGGTACTGGACTTCTCTAAGGTTACTATGCAAGAGCTTTGCCCCCAAATCACATGGTATAGACAGCTTTGTGTCAATTAGTCTGACCCACTCAAATTTAAATATGTACTTGCCACTGATTCGAGTCAGTGCACCAGACAATATTCAAGTGAAACTCGAAAAAGACATTTGATGGTTTCTGGTTCCTGTGCACCTCCCATCTGTTCATCCCTTATTATCGATGATTTTCCTTCATATTTCTACCGCTCCTAGCACTGATTTCATAGAACTGCTTAACTTAATTGTTTTGCAAAAAATAAATAAATAAATAAAAAAATTGTTTTGGTTATCAACATAAAGCCAGTATACATGTTTGGTTACATGTCTGTATATGCATCCATACTTTATAAGAATCAAGAGACCCGTATACAAAACCGACCTGTGGAAGTTTCAGCATATTTCATTGTGTCGTTAACCAGAAAATAGTGAAAATGCATTCAGATTGTTTGTATTCATTCCAACGTGGTAATCCTGTCTTCGAATGACTGAAATTAACAACTGATTTAGTTCAGTGAGTGCACACACACTATGAACAACTTCACCCTGAAAATGCCCTGAAAATCCGTTTTGCCGTGAAATAACAGTTCACCGTAATTTCATGGCAATTTCACGGTGTCTCTTCCTCTCAGATATAGGCAATAATGTTCACAGTGATTTCACGGCAAATTCACGGCTCTCTCGAGAATTACTGAGCTGCCCCAAAACTGCCACAAGAAGTTCATGGCGTTTTCACGGCATTTTCACAGTGAAAGGAATCCCAAGAGTATTTCATGCCATTTTCACGGTGTTGTGTCATCTTGAAATTGCTGTGAACTATTTATTTCACAGTAAAACGGATTTTCAGGGCATTTTCAGAGTAAAGTTATTCATAGTGAAACTCCTCTCCCCCCACTCCAAGGATCCCAGCGCCACCACTTTCCCTGCCTGCACGCTTCAACGCACTAATCCTCCACAGCATCCAGTCTCCGCGCAATCCTCCAGCAGTCTACTTATAAGCAGCAGCATCTCCCAGAGTCCGGCATTCTCCTGAAGACGATCAGAGCACACTGATCAAAACGTTGAGTTGTAACCTCCAGTTCTTTTCAGAACTAATTACTACTCAATTGAGAACTTCACAGGGTGTCACGGCAAACAGTCTTTACTCATGAAATTAATTTTGGAAATAATTTCACTAATTTTACCCAAACAATAACCCCCGAGGCAGAAATGATGGTTGATACCATCATCAACATCACACCAAGTAAGTTTCATTTCGAACTGTCAACATTTATGTTTCTTTTTTTTAGATTCACCAATAGTGTACAGTGTCTTGAAGTTAGGGAGGAGGGCCAAAGTCTTGGCATAGCCAAGCCTTTGAGAAGCCACCCCAGGCCCAGGCTACCTGGCCTCCTAATCTGTCTTTTGTGAGGACTAATCCTGTAACAATACAGTACCTGCCAATCAACATAACCTGGGCTTCTGGAGGGCCTAGCCCAGGCAAGTAGAGCCCATTATACTGCCTGCAGTTGTGAACAAAAGACAGCTGAGGTGTCGGTCAAGTCTATGTTAACAATAAGAGCTATTTGAGATCCATTCATTAGTATGGGGTCTTTTGTGCTCAGCTAGGAGATTATATAGGCCCCTAGGCCTGGGCAAAGCCTGGGCAAAGCCTGGGCAAAGCCTGGGCAAGGCCTGGGCAAGGCCTGGGCAAAGCCTGGGCAAAGCCTGGGCAAAGCCTGGGCAAAGCCTGGGCTTCTCAAAGGCTTGGCTGTACCATAACTTTGGCACTTCTCCCTTATACAAGATATGTTCTGTTTGTATCAATCGATCGTCTACTTTATTGTGATAACCAAATAATATTTGGTTCAAAACAATATTTTCTGCTCAGCAGCTCTATGAAATGGGCCCTTAGGTTTTTCCTAAATGTTTAACTGGTTCCCCGCTATTATGTCTTGCGTGTTTTAGGTTTCTTCTTAGGTCTAGTCTCCTGTTCGCCGGCTCCACCTGCGTCTCTGACCTCACTGCTAACGCTAGGTTTGTGTAAACTCTTTAATGATTGGCCTAGTTGCTGAAGAATTGGAAGAACCTGTCGGGAATATCAAACATGATGAATCATTAATAATGCCCAAAGATGGTTCAGACAACCTGATTGGACGAAACCACAAGTCTTATTACCTACATGAAGTGTGCCGCTCGTGTACTAACCTAGTCCACGGCACAGTACCAGAAGTCTACTACCTACATGAAGTGTGCCATTCGTGTACTAACCTAGTCCACGGCACAGTACCAGAAGTCTATTACCTACATGAAGTGTGCCGCTCGTGTACTAACCTAGTCCACGGCACAGTACCAGAAGTCTATTACCTACATGAAGTGTGCCACTCGTATACTAACCTAGTCCACGGCACAGTACCAGAAGTCTATTACCTACATGAAGTGTGCCACTCGTGTACTAACCTAGTCCACGGCATAGCACCAGAAGTCTGTTACCTACATGAAGTGTGCCACTCGTGTACTAACCTAGTCCACGGCACAGCACCAGAAGTCTGTCACCTACATGAAGTGTGCCGCCCGTGTACTAACCTAGTCCACGGCACAGCACCGGAAGTCTGTTACCTACATGAAGTGTGCCACCGTGTACTAACCTAGTCCACGGCATAGCACCAGAAGTCTGTTACCTACATGAAGTGTGCCACCTGTGTACTAACCTAGTCCACGGCACAGCACCAGAAGTCTGTTACCTACATGAAGTGTGCCACTGTACTAACCTAGTCCACGGCACAGCACCAGAAGTCTGTTACCTACATGAAGTGTGCCACTCGTGTACTATGCTAGTCCACGGCACAGCACCAGAAGTCTGTTACATACATGAAGTGTGCCACTCGTGTACTATGCTAGTCCACGGCACAGCACCAGAAGTCTGTTACATACATGAAGTGTGCCACTTGTGTACTAACCTAGTCCACGGCACGGCACCAGAAGTCTGTTACCTACATGAAGTGTGCCACTCGTGTACTAACCTAGTCCACGGCATAGCACCAGAAGTCTGTTACCTACATGAAGTGTGCCACTCGTGTACTAACCTAGTCCACGGCATAGCACCAGAAGTCTGTTACCTACATGAAGTGTGCCACTCGTGTACTAACCTAGTCCACGGCATAGCACCAGAAGTCTGTTACCTACATGAAGTGTGCCACTCGTGTACTAACCTAGTCCACGTCTGTGCACAATAAGTCTGTTACCTACATGAAGTTTTCCTGTCGTGTACTAACCTAGTCAACGGCTTAGCACCAGAAGTCTTTTACCTTCATCTACATGAAGTGTGCCACTCGTGTACTAACCTAGTCCACGGCATAGCACCAGAAGTCTGTTACCTACATGAAGTGTGCCACCGTGTACTAACCCAGTCCACGGCATAGTACCAGAAGTCTATTACCTACATGAAGTGTGCCACTGTGTACTAACCTAGTCCACGGCACAGCACCAGAAGTCTGTTACCTACATGAAGTGTGCCACCTGTACTAACCTAGTCCACGGCATAGTACCAGAAGTCTATTACCCTACATGAAGTGTGCCACTCGTGTACTAACCTAGTCCACGGCATAGTACCAGAAGTCTATTACCTACATGAAGTGTGCCACTGTACTAACCTAGTCCACGGCATAGTACCAGAAGTCTATTACCTACATGAAGTGTGCCACTCTGTACTAACCTAGTCCACGGCACAGTACCAGAAGTCTGTTACCTACATGAAGTGTGCCACCGTGTACTAACCTAGTCCACGGCACAGTACCAGAAGTCTATTACCCTACATGAAGTGTGCCACCGTGTACTAACCTAGTCCACGGCACAGTACCAGAAGTCTATTACCTACATGAAGTGTGCCACCGTGGTACTAACCTAGTCCACGGCATAGTACCAGAAGTCTATTACCTACATGAAGTGTGCCACTGTGTACTAACCTAGTCCACGGCACAGTACCAGAAGTCTGTTACCCTACATGAAGTGTGCCACTGTACTAACCTAGTCCACGGCATAGTACCAGAAGTCTATTACCTACATGAAGTGTGCCACCGTGTACTAACCTAGTCCACGGCATAGCACCAGAAGTCTATTACCCTACATGAAGTGTGCCACTCGTGTACTAACCTAGTCCACGGCATAGTACCAGAAGTCTATTACCTACATGAAGTGTGCCACCTGTACTAACCTAGTCCACGGCATAGTACCAGAAGTCTATTACCTACATGAAGTGTGCCACTCGTGTACTAACCTAGTCCACGGCATAGCACCAGAAGTCTATTACCTACATGAAGTGTGCCACTCGTGTACTAACCTAGTCCACGGCATAGTATCAGAAGTCTATTACCTACATGAAGTGTGCCACTCGTGTACTAACCTAGTCCACGGCATAGTACCAGAAGTCTATTACCTACATGAAGTGTGCCACTCGTGTACTAACCTAGTCCACGGCATAGCACCAGAAGTCTATTACCTACATGAAGTGTGCCACTCGTGTACTAACCTAGTCCACGGCATAGTACCAGAAGTCTATTACCTACATGAAGTGTGCCACCTGTACTAACCTAGTCCACGGCATAGTACCAGAAGTCTATTACCTACATGAAGTGTGCCACCGTGTACTAACCTAGTCCACGGCATAGTACCAGAAGTCTACTACCTACATGAAGTGTGCCACCGTGTACTAACCTGGTCCACGGCACAGCACCAGAAGTCTGTTACCTACATGAAGTGTGCCACTCGTACTAACCTAGTCCACGGCATAGTACCAGAAGTCTATTACATGAAGTGTGCCACCGTACTAACCTAGTCCACGGCATAGTACCAGAAGTCTACTACCTACATGAAGTGTGCCACTCGTGTACTAACCTAGTCCACGGCATAGTACCAGAAGTCTACTACCTACATGAAGTGTGCCACTCGTGTACTAACCTAGTCCACGGCATAGCACCAGAAGTCTATTACCTACATGAAGTGTGCCACTCGTGTACTAACCTAGTCCACGGCATAGCACCAGAAGTCTATTACCTACATGAAGTGTGCCACTCGTGTACTAACCTAGTCCACGGCATAGTACCAGAAGTCTATTACCTACATGAAGTGTGCCACTCGTGTACTAACCTAGTCCACGGCACAGTACCAGAAGTCTGTTACCTACATGAAGTGTGCCAGTCGTGTACTAACCTAGTCCACGGCACAGTACCAGAAGTCTATTACCTACATGAAGTGTGCCACTCGTGTACTAACCTAGTCCACGGCACAGTACCAGAAGTCTGTTACCTACATGAAGTGTGCCACTCGTGTACTAACCTAGTCCACGGCATAGTACCAGAAGTCTACTACCTACATGAAGTGTGCCACTCGTGTACTAACCTAGTCCACGGCATAGCACCAGAAGTCTATTACCTACATGAAGTGTGCCACCTGTACTAACCTAGTCCACGGCATAGCACCAGAAGTCTATTACCTACATGAAGTGTGCCACTCGTGTACTAACCTAGTCCACGGCATAGTACCAGAAGTCTATTACCTACATGAAGTGTGCCACTCGTGTACTAACCTAGTCCACTGCACAGTACCAGAAGTCTGTTACCTACATGAAGTGTGCCAGTCGTGTACTAACCTAGTCCACGGCACAGTACCAGAAGTCTATTACCTACATGAAGTGTGCCACTCATGCGCTGTCCTAGTCCACGGCAAAAACCATAACCAAGGTCGTTGTGCATGCGCGCATTTGGAGTACAATGCTATGGTATGGATTACAGCAGTCTGGCACACTTCATGTAGGTAACAGACTTCTGAAGAAACGTGATCATGTGGGGGTGTATTAACGGCTGGTAAAGATTGGATGGTGACTTGTGAAGATTAATATTACCTTAGCATGGTTGACACCTAAAGCAATCAATGCTGCTATGAGTGGCAAAGCTAAATGTGACCCGCTTGACACCTCCTGATCCACAGCACGTCGCTGTAAAAAAACAAAAAAACAATACAAATGTGAGAAGCCGTACTTACTTACCTAGTCATTCAAGCGTTGTTTTAATATGACATAATCCTCCAATTTTCAAATTCAATTGATATTAATGTTTTCCACTTTGCTACTTCAATAGTTACTTGTTTTTACTGCAGTTTAGATGTTATATGTCTCTATAGTGCATTATACTAATGCAGGCACTAAGCACATATTGATCAATGGTGGCGCTCTTTGTTTTAAGTTGCTCAAGTGTGGCCGACTGACCTACTTAACTTGAAGGTCACAGGCCACCACTCCTGCACAACCTTTATTAGTTTGTGCAGGTTAGGTCACTCGTGCTGTTCAAATAAATAGGCTATTAAGAGATATGATTTAATGAGCCACTAGCCTCAAATCCTTGAACCTGCGTCCAACTCGTTACAGTAGTGCCCTCGGACCCCTTACACAAAGATATGTTCAATTAAGCCACTACACATCATTGGTAATCTCAAAATATATAAAAGATCACAGTGTTACAGAAAACAAACTTAAAACTTAGGGAGGAACATCTTTCCCCAACCTCCATTTCGTCGGGTCAGAGCAGAAAGGACTTATAAGATCTAAAAAATTACGTGCAATTCCATTATGTTAAGAAAACTTAATTATTTGGATTTATGTTTTATTTAACAATGGGAGTACTCACAATTTATATTTAGCACTCAAGACCCATTATCTTGTACGTAATTAGGTAATTACACTTAATTAATTTTATAAGACCTTTTGTCATTCACCCTAACTCCCTAGGCCCGTTTGCTTACACATAACCTGAATCCTCCAAAATCCTTCAGTAGTAAAGCAAGCACACGACATGTAAGCACACATGTGTTTCTAATCCAAGGGTAAATAGGTACCCGTGAGGGCAGAGTTGGTTGTTGTGTTTGATTAGCCCTATATGTGCCGAAATGGCAGCAATTGAGCTGTATACTCCCCAGGGAGCTGAGATGGTTTTAGGAATGATTTATGAGCCTGATGAGCAGGGGTAATAATATAATGCGCCTTGAGCACCAGTTTGGTGGATACGTGCGCTATATAAGTCCACATTATTATTATGTTGGGAAAATGGGGAAACGGAGCATTTTTATCCTTCACTATGGACAGACAGAACACACACAATATGACAAAATACACAGAAATAAAGGCAGGACAAACAAGAAAACAGTGAGTAAGACTGGATGCAGTTTCAACTTTAACCCTTCTACACATTGAAGCCACTCCCAACCACTAAATTCTGTTCTTTATTAGCAACCTTCAGTACATACATGTACAAGCCTGCTGTCCTTTCCAAGTAATCTTACAAAATCAACTGTGTGCCACCCAAGGCCACTGTAAATGTTTGAACATATTAGTATGGCCTGCAATGTATCGATGGGAGACCACCTTACCCTGCAATCTCAGTGGTGTGACAGTGCACAGAAGGGTAACCATAGGAGGCCACTGGTAACAGCTAATGGCTTGCAGTGGCCTGAATGGGTCGTTTCAAAAATTGCACTGATTGTAGGAGGGTTAAAGATCTCTACACATAAGATTCAAAAAATTCTACTTTTAAGTTTTTTTTTTGGTAAACGATGCCAGTGAACCAGTTTGCCTTAAGTCACTATTAAGATTGCTCCAATACAAGACTGCAAACTTGATATAATATTGAGCTTACCTCTGGGATGAATTGTAAAGTGATATGTTTGAAGTAGCCTCCAGTGCTAAAGCTAGCATCTGGTAGAGCGAATTCATAACTTGATTTTGATAATGACGATTCTAGACGCATGACATACCTCTGCCAAAATAAATATATAAATGTATATATAAATATATTTACGGTTTTAAGCTTTGATAAATACACACTCGATGAGAAAAAAAGAATCAACTCTCCTACTATAGCTGAACTTTAGTGGCAAGTAGCTATAGAGGTCAAAATCAGTCAATCAGTTTTGACCGTTGACCTAAATATGCACACAGGGGCCATTTTTGACTGGTTTTTACTGTCATTTTGACCAGCCTCAACAATACAAGACAATAATTTTACCAGTCAAAAACGGTCGACTCATTTTGACCTGTACATGTACAAATGTAATACTGGATTTTGACATATACTACTCGAAACAATTTAGGGAACACCGGAATAATCTCAGTTAAAGCAAGATCATTTATTTCAGATAAACACAATGTTTCACAGAATTGATGAGAAACAACTGCACAATGAAACGGATGATAAAGGATGCATGTAGTGATTACACATTTCATGACATGACTACTGAAAGAGCAGGGATGCCAGTAGCTCTTTGCTCCAGAGCCGGAAAAAAATTCCCGCAAAGGAAGAGTGAATGTTTTTGCACACGGAAAGAAAAAATCCCTTGTTGTCTTTTGATTCAAGCCAAAGCCAATTTTTCAGATCCACACCTCTTCCTACCTTTCGGTAGCCAAGTTGAGTAAAATCAGTCAGTAAAATCAGTCAAAAATTCAGAAAATGTGGGCCGCGAAACACAATCTTTATGATCACGTTGCGATTACCATGTATACAACGCACCGTATACAACACACACACACTACACAGACCCACACGCACTGTTTCCAATATGGCAGAGCAATATGGGCTAGTTTTAGTTCAAGACGTTGCTCGTTATCTTGCTACTATCGAATGCCCCGGTGAAATGTCCGAGTGTATTACGCGATGGCATAAAAAAAGAAAAGGTAAGAACATCTTGATAACCAAGACTAACGTAATCTGTAAAGGTGATTTTTTTTCCCGGCCAGATGAAAGACAGAACGCCGGATTTATTTGGGAAAAATATGAAAAAGCCGGAATTCCGGCAATAGCCGGAAAACTGGCATCCCTGTGAAAGAGAGAGGGGGTTGCAAATGAAAATCCCGGTTCATGGAACATTTCAAACCTATTTGATGTTAAAAATCCGGTGTTCCCTAAATTGTTTTGAGTAGTATATTATTTGAGCTGGGTGTTGATTTGTAGAAGAGATGAACACATAAGGAGACAGGCTAAGACGATGTAACTTTGAGCTTATATCAGATTATATCCGTGGCCTTAACAAAGATACACTTATCCTCAAAACTGACTCTAGGGTCACAAAGTTATTGGACTAGCAGTACAGTAGAGAGGATGATAACCAAGGAGAGTGAGAGCGAGAGAGAGTAAAGACTGTTTGCGGTGACACCATGTAGTAAGATTTGCAGCATTGCATGGTGAAAAGGATAAGTGAAGACTGTTTGCGGTGACACCATGTGAACATTCTCAATTTGAGTATTAATTAGTTCTGATAAGTAACTGGAGGTTACAACTCCACGTTTCGATCAGTATGCTCTGATCGTCTTCATGAGAATGAATGCAGTTTTTTTTACACTCACCGCTCCATCGTTTGGTAGTGAAGGAAACTGGAAGAAACTGCTACTTCCGAGTGATAGAGTGTGTAATGGAGAAACTTGGTTATCTTCACTGTATAACAGAACCTAGACACACCAAATTTTAAAATAGCAACAACAAAAATTTATTTTATTTTATTTTAATTTTTTTTTACAAATATACATCAACAAGAAGTGGGTGTGCCCACAGGTACCATGAAATCAAGCCTCAGGAAATACAACACCAAGTCAGAGACCTAACTTAACCCTAACCACCCCAAATCCATCAAAATCCTCCAAGGGGCACTTTTTGGGGAAAATTCAGCACTGTTGGAAACTGGTACTTTCACCTCTTCAAATGGCGCAAAATTACTATCTGGCAAGAAGTACAGGCCGTAAGTGGTGAATAAGATCAACAAAAATGCATGGTGCATTTTGAAGATAAGGGCATGTTTCCAAAAGTGCACTGATGGATTTTGGAGGATTCAGGAAGTTTCCTAGCCAGAATACCTATAGGGGGTTAGGGTTAAGGAAGGTTCCTAGCCAGAATACCTATAGGGGGTTAGGGTTAAAAACGTGCAATAAAAAAAAGATGAGTGAACAAAAAAAAGTTGGCAAAATACATGTGAACGCTGGACAGTTGTGAGAAATTTACTTCAGTAAATAATGATGAGTCCTCATACAAAAAGACATTGACGATATTCACAACAGACAAGCGGTCTTTTACTAATAATCACATTGATTCTTGTATAAAGGCCAAACACAAAAAAGTTTCCGGTATCTGGTCTCTGCGCGGGTCAGCTCAGATCTGTGCATCAGCACTTTTAATTTTCTTCTTTTTTTTTTGCTATGAAACAATGTCCAATTGCAGCCAAAATTGCTGGATCAATTGGAATTCTGCCGTGCTCAGAGCTGCCAACCCCAGCAGACAAAAAAATCGTATTCACAATCCCCAAAAATACTATTTTTAACACAAAAATCATATTCTTAATAAAAACAATGCTGATGTTGAAGAAAGACAAAAAACCCTTGCACCTCGCAAGACGAAAATCACCTCACGGAGGTCACCATGTTGATCACATATGCTGCATGCACAACCAGTACAGTACACACTCACGTACTTAACACAACACGTGGTGCACGCATACGAGCGATAATGTACACTCAGCACACATGCAGGCCTCGAAATTGCCGTCGGTCTGTGCCATTGCTGCGATGCCCCCAAAATCACCGTTACATTTCATGGCAATAAATTGCCGTGCCCTTCATTATATCTTGCATAACAAATGCCAACATTAGACGAGAAAAAAAAACGATCTTTTTGCTGTTGTTATAAATGCAAACAAACGTTAAAAAGCTATTCCAGTTGACGTAAAAAGATGGCAAAATTGGCTTTCCGCTGGTGCCCATAAAACCAAAACGTGTAGTAAACACGTGTATCAATTGGTACCCAAGCAGTACTGGGAAACCCACATTAAAATCGCTTGCGTGCATGGTAATTAGGTTCGAACGCAGACAGCCAATAGGAAAATTTGTTACGCGGCATATGTACTACATTTAATTTGTTTATTGGCTGAATTCCTACATAATGTCGGAATTCAGCCAATAGGAAAATTCGTTAGGTTGCCAAGTAGGAATTCAGCCAGTACTTTGTTTCATCAACAGTGCTAGTGAGCGCGATCGGTAACGACTACAAGAAACTTAACTTGCGCCTTTCTCCAGCTTTTGGAGCTTAATTGTTTTCTCCTGCAGAAAAATACCGTAAGGTTTGTGCGCGCAGACGGAAAGAAGTAGTAACCAGGCAATATAATTTTTTAGTTGGTATTTTTTACATGTATATCGTAGTATCGTATTTTAATCATTTTATCGTACGAAATACAACAAAATCGTACTGGTTGGCAGCTCTGCGTGCTGTGCATTAAACAACTTTTTCACATAGGGGTATGAATGTTTGCCCGATTTGTGAGGCTTCTCTTAGCCACCATACTTTGTATATGGGAAATGTGGTCCCCCGCGTATACATGTATAATGTATTTCCCTGTTGGCCAAAAAAATAAAAGATTACCCCCAAAAAAGGCGCGTCACCGCACCGATTTTAAAGTCGACCGATGACCTGAAACCAGAGACTTTGTTTTTGGCCCATGGGAAACTATCACCACAATCAGAGCAGACTTTCAACAGGGCATGGAATCGGTTTAACCCTTTCAATACCGAATTGTTTTGACCACGCAGCCCACTGAGGACCACATTGTTTGTACGGAGTGTACAGTCCAGAACCGAATTGTTTTGCAACCACGGCAGCTTCTGAAGACCCCACTTTTCAAGCTTAGTTTTCATAGTGAAGACAGTGTCGTAGAGAAAAAATTTGTGCATGCATTTTGTTACATATATAATTACCTTTCAAATGGTTACAACAAAAATATATTTCAATGCAATTTTGGTTGATTATATTATAATTTCTCTAAATTTGAAGTTTCAAAATATTTGAATCTAGAATTTTTATGTTACAACTTGACTACTCATGCACTTTCAAACTTGATTTTCACTATAAAGACTTAGGTAAATGAAACAGGTTTGTGTGTGACATTTTTCACTCATTGTATACTCTTTCATATAACATCAAAATCAATTGTTTGTGGTATAAAACAAGCAACTTATTACAATTTTTCCTGAGAGTTGCAGTTTCCTATCTGATGAGCCTAATGGACTCCCAATTACACAATGTAAAATGCACTGCATAGACCCGCCATTATAATACACTGTGTGTGTTCATTGATGCGTGTGAGATTACACACACATACTGTACATGCACAGCTAATACACACAGTACCTGTACATGTTACATTGTATAGTGGATAAACTACATGTCGCAGGCCCATGCTGATTGCATACACAATGTGTGGAATCTCAGCCTTCTTTTATCTGTTTGGCAATGGATAATGGATAAAACATAGCGTATCCATATTCTGTGTACTTTCAAATGTAAAGGTTTATACAAAAATATGAACACAAGACACTTTGCTCATAATATGAATATAGGCTACTCAATTTATTGTTTTTTTCTTTGGCAAAGACAAGATTTTTCTTTCACAAGAAAAGAACATGAATACATCAAAAATAAGATATATTCTAGGGCACACATACAATTTGTGATATACTAAGAAACACCGACGATCACCACCTCCACGGCCACGCCGACCACCACGCATCCCGCGGCACGCCATTCCCGGCGCGGTAGCCTGTCTTGCACTGCTTGGCCCGGGCAAATTGTCGTCAGATTCTGACGAAATATCTTCGGATTCTTGGCTAGAATCTTCCTCGGAATCATTTGATTCATTCTCAGAATCACTATCAGCAAAAAGCTCATCCAGTAACTGAGCATTTCGCTCATCCATAGTGACAAAATGTTGGAAAAACTTTCGGAAAATTAGCGCATGTGAAAAACTTTGATCAGAGTTTTCTCAAAAGGTCATAATGGTGACCCCTATTGTTCTATACATCATTGGAAAGCTTATGATGTGTTCTTTTCAACTGTATAAAAATTAACAGCAGAGGGCAGCAAATAAATTTAGTGGACCCTCTTGAACACCGGCACTGCTCTCGTAAAGTCGGCGATGGTAAGCGTATGCGCCGTCGGCGAAAGTCGGCGATGGTAAGCGTGGGTAGGTGCGCCGTCGGCGTCGGCGATGGTAAGCGCGCTGTCGACGAAAGTCGACAATGGTATTGAAAGGGTTAAGATAAACACAGTGACTGAAAATTACTGGTTCATTTATGCAGCAGCAACGGTAATATGACCCATGTGGGGGTAGTATTTTCAGTCACTAAAATATCTAAAAGTAGCATTCCGATTCCATGCCCTGTTGATCGTGATGATATTGTCCCTTTAACTGAGTTATAATGATAATAATAATTTAATTTATATCTCACATTTTTTTAAATAAGCGTCTTACAGCAACTAAAACTCACCTTAAGTGTTGCCAAGTACTCACTAGGTGTTACAATATTACCGCCAATCTCAAACTGGTTCAGACGTCGGAAGACGATGATATGCAAATTATCTATATCCTTTCCTTGAACCTAGAAATGCAGGTATAAAAAATAAGTATGATTATGTAAGCTGGAACAAAGGAGTCATTTTTTATTTATTTTGTTTTGTTTTGTTAAACTGCCCAAGAGAATAAGCATGAGGGTAGCCCAAGCTAAAGTTCATTATTATACAAATAATGAATGTTTATGAGTGCAATGGTGAGAATATTTTTCATGAGTTGAAAGATGGAATGTTCCATCCAACGGGGCGAAGCCGAGTTGGAACATTCCATCTTTCAACGAATGAAAATATTGTCTCCATTGCACGAATGCAAAACATTCATTATTTGTTTTTTATAACATCCAAGTAGATCTTTGCCATTTGATTGGAGGATAAAACTAGAAGAATAAACAAACTATACAAGATTGTATATTTTACAACTTTATTTGCATATTGTATATTATATTGTATATTATACTACTTTGTTTTTTGGCTTATGACGCACGGTTTGCTCGAATGGTTGTGTCTTGTCAAAAGAGGGCGTTTTGTACTGCTGTGTATATAACGCATGATGTGGTCTAGCGTGCAATAGATCAGATGGGATGGAACAAAAATGCACGGTGAATGGAACAAAAATGCACGGTTTATGACGTAGCCATGTAATGGTTTGATTAATGAATGCCGCGTGACCGACAATCCTCCACTCAAATGACAAGGATCTACTGAGCAGGTTGAAGATTAATCAGATGATGATGAACATTAGGACCGACCAGATGGAACATCCACAACAGAGACAGGTAAAGAGTTCCAGAGCCTGGCATAAGAAGCTTTTAAAAAGGACCTCTGATGCTGTGAGGTACGAGATTTTGGAAAAACAAACTCTACGTTTGATGGGATGCAGATGACTGCCTGGTAGAACAGTATGCCTTAAGCTGAGGTAGTTTAAGACTGTCCAATGGATGAGGCAGCAGAGAATATTGCATTTTACAGAAGACTGTGAGACCAGCAACTTGTCTATGATGCCTTTAGAGATTGAATACCAAGTACGTCGTGAAGATTTAGTGGACAAGAGAAGAGGAAATGGAAAAGAGGAAATGATATTTTCTATCAAAAATGTACCTATTGACCCAATAGTGTTAACAGCATGACAGGATAGGGGGGGGGGGTGCCACTTCAAGAAAAAAGATTTTTTACGATATTGACCTGTATCATGTTGCAGCCATCTTTGTCTGATTCCCTGTGCATACGCGTGATCATTGCACTGAATCACAATACCTATTAAGAGGGACCAGACTATTTTCCTTCCAGTCTCGTTGTTGGTAATGTAGATTTTGTATGGACGACAAGCAAGATGTCTGCTGCGTGATACAGCTCATTGACCCTTCTCGCTTAAAAACTTGGAAAGAAATGCCTTACGACTTAACTTGTAGCTTTGCACGGTGAAAAGGATAAGTAAAGACTGTTTGCGGTGACACCATGTAGTAAGATTTGTAGCTTTGCACGGTGAAAAGGATAAGTAAAGACTGTTTGCGGTGACACCATGTAGTAAGATTTGCAGCTTTGCATGGTGAAAAGGATAAGTAAAGACTGTTTGTGGTGACACCATGTAGTAAGATTTGCAGCTTTGCATGGTGAAAAGGTTAAGTGAAGACTGTTTGCGGTGACACCATGTAGTAAGACGTGTAGCTTTGCATGGTGAAAAGGTTAAGTGAAGACTGTTTGCGGTGACACCATGTAATAAGACTTGTAGCTTTGCATGGTGAAAAGGATAAGTAAAGACTGTTTGCGGTGACACCATGTAGTAAGATTTTGTAGCTTTGCATGGTGAAAAGGATAAGTAAAGACTGTTTGCGGTGACACCATGTAGTAAGATTTGCAGCTTTGCATGGTGAAAAGGATAAGTAAAGACTGTTTGTGGTGACACCATGTAGTAAGATTTGCAGCTTTGCATGGTGAAAAGGATAAGTAAAGACTGTCTGCGGTGACACAATGTAGTAAGACTTGTAGCTTTGCACGGTGAAAAGGATAAGTAAAGACTGTTTGCGGTGACACCATGTAGTAAGATTTTGTAGCTTTGCACGGTGAAAAGGATAAGTAAAGACTGTTTGCGGTGATACCACGTAGAAAATTCTCTTTTGAGTAGTAAATAGTTTTGAAAAGAGAATGTCTTGATTCTCCTGAAGACGATCAGAGCATACTGATCGAAACGTCGAGTTGTAACCCGAACCGGTTCTTTTGAGAACTATTTACTTCTCAAAAGAGAATTTCTACGTGGTGTCACTGCAAACAGTCTTTACTTATTTGACTTAACTTGGACAAAAAATTGGCTTTGTTGTAACTCCGCAGT
This sequence comes from Zoroaster sp. YZ-2022, assembly GCA_029582265.1. Classification (NCBI taxonomy): domain Eukaryota; kingdom Metazoa; phylum Echinodermata; class Asteroidea; order Forcipulatida; family Zoroasteridae; genus Zoroaster; species Zoroaster sp. YZ-2022. The sequence goes on from CM055816.1 coordinate 45,796,322, forward strand.
GATCATACTCACCTGAATAGATTGAGTCTTTGGTGCTGCTCTCTCTATGTGACTGTTAGCTTCGCCTGCCTTCAACCTCAACTCATAGGAACATTCAGGCTGGGATATCACAAAACAAGTAACTAATAAAATAAAGAACTTTCCAAATTGCGGTGGTTTAAGGCCAGTGTACACCATCCGTAGGTTGCCCGATAAAGAATCTAAGCAAACAATTATTATTTAAAAATTCCCTTGGCTTAAAGACGGTAAGGATGCCAAACATTTTGAGAAATTATTTCATCCGTCATGTTTCCATTATTCCAGGCCTCGATCTTAACCGCAGCCACGGCGCCCATTGCCGTGGTGCCCTTCCAGAGTTGGCCGTAATGCCCCTTTGGTTAGCCTTGAAATTTTGAGGCAGCCAAAGTGGCTGTGCTCTCTCAATCCTTAGAGTCGAAGCCTGTTATTCCATCTATCATGTTGTCATTATTCCATCTGTCATGTTGTCATTATTCCATCCGTCATGTCGTCATTGTTCCGTCTGCCATGTCGTCATTATTCCATCTGTCGTGTTGTCATTATTCCATCTGACATGTTGTCATTATTCCATCTGACATGTCGTCATTGTTCCGTCTGTCATGTCGTCATTATTCCATCTGTCATGTTGTCATTATTCCATCTGTCATATTGTCATTTTCAAGAAAATATGAATAAAAATCCAACTCTGAAATTAAACATCAGCGGACTATCCATTTCCATATGAGAATGAATACAAATATTCTCAATGCACTGTCACTATTCTTCAATGAAACAAAACTGTCACAGGTTGGTTTTGATAATCTCATGATTCTTACAAAGCATGGAGTCATTAAATAAAACTGTAAATAGACGAAATTTATAAGATAATAATAATAATAATATTTCATTCTTATATAGCGCATTTCACATAATGTTCCAATGCGCTTTACATTATTTCCCCCGGTCACTGGGCCAATATCATTCCTGTAAACTTTATCAGCTCCCTGGGGAGTATACAGCCCATTATGTGCAACCATTTGTTGACGCTACAGGGCTAATCAAACACAATTACCATCTCTGCCCTCACAGGTACCCATTTATACTCCTGGGTGAAGAGAAGCAATTACAGTAAAGTGCCTTGCTCAAGGACACAAGCACCACAGTCACTGTCAGGATTCGAACCCCACAATCTGACGACACAGCCATCAGAACACAAGTCCAATGCGCTTAACCGCTCAGCCATGACACCCCGATGGTCAGAAAGTTGATCAATTGTAGAATTTTTTTCAAACAAATTAAAAAAAAGTGAGCTATCAGATGGTGTATGTCGGTACCTGTAGTCCCCTGATTCTGAACTTGCCCTCTTGATCCGAGATGCTCTCCTCTGTAACTTCCCCACAGTTGTCCACACCTTGAGCCTCTAGAGCTATCTCCTGTTCTGGCTCACCGTTGAGGGAGGTCACAATACCAAAGCAACTAAAATATCAACAAAAACAAACATCATAATAATAATAATAATACTAATATGGACTTATATAGCAAACGTATCCACCAAACTGGTGCTCAAGGCACATTATATTATTACCCCTGCTCATCAGGCTCATAAATCATTCCTGAAACCATCTCAGCTCCCTGGGGAGTATACAGCTCAATTGCTGCCATTTCAGCCCATATAGGGCTAATCAAACACAACAACCAACTCTGCCCTCACAGGTACCCATTTACCCCTGGGTGGAGAGAAGCAATTATGGTAAAGTGTCTTGCTCAAGGACACAAGCACCATGGTCGCGGTTGGGATTCGTACCCACATTCTGACGACTCAGCCATCAGAACACAAATCCGATGCACTAAACCGCTCGACCATGGCACATCAGACATTTATTACGTCTGGGTCATCAAGGATGTATATAGCTTCAAACATTTCAGAAAATAAACTTCTAAATGGATAATGCGTAGTAAAGTTGTAGTCATCTTGTGTGTTGCATTGGAAATTAAATTGCATTTGATGTTACATATATGCTTCTTAAAGATTTTATGGCTGTGTCGGGTATCCAGATACCCGACCGAAACGGTCATTACCCGGTTTCATTTTTCGGTTCCAATTACCCGTAAACGACTTTTTAAAATTCGGACTTAACATTTGAGCGGTGCGAACAGAAAACTGTGACTCATGAACAATGTAATGTTTACACTTTTACAGACAATTATCTTTAAATTCAAGAGATTGCACTCCAATAAAGAAAAGATCGATTTAAGTATGGTATCCTCTGTATTGTAAAAGTCAATTTGTTACCATTTACAGTACATGTATTTGTACACCACTGGAGGCATGTTTTCAACAAAAATGAAAACGGGTATCCGGGTATCCGAAGTTTCCTGATTTCGGGTATCCGGTTCCAAAAATATCCAAAAACGCACAGCCCTAAAGTTTTATTGAAACATTGCTATTGCTTGCTGTTTATAGGCCCCCCCAAAAAAGTCTCTGGTTTCTGGTCATCGGTCGGCTTCAAAATCGGTGGGGTGATGCGTTTTTTTTTTTCGGCCATTTTATTTTTTTTTGCCAACAGATAAATATGTGATACATATGTATACATGGGGACCAAATTTCCCATATAAAAAGTATGGTGGCTAAGAGTGGCCTCACAAATCGGGCAAGCGTTCATACCCCTATGTGAAAAAGTCGTTTAACTAGCACAGCACGGCAGAATTCCAATCGATCCAGCAATTTTGGCTGCAATTGGACATCGGACATCATAGCAACAACAAAAAAAAAAAATTTTTAATTAAAAATGCTGACGTGCAGGTCCGAGGCAGACCAGAAACCGGAGACTTTTTTTGGGGGGCATAGAAAGGACAACAAAACACACTGAAGTTGTCAGAAGCTTGGTTTAATAGTAAACAAATGGTCAAAATTAATTTATGACGGGACATATTTACTGCAAAACCAAGTTTCTCACGATTAATAGCATTTGTTTTCAATTCCTGAAGTAAAATAGCTATGTTGATGAAAAATAAAAATTTCTGGAAATTGCAGTGAAAATAGCCAAAATGCACGGACAATACATCTTTCAGGGTTAGGGTTTTAAGAAAAGCTTTTATACCTTAAGTGGAAAGGAAAATGGTTACCTGAAAGCTACCCTGGATCCTTTAATCTTCAGCTTGATAGACGAGCCCTCCTCAACTTTGATCATCTGTGATAAAAACAAATGCTGATTAGCACATGGGGTACATGGAGTACCTGGAGTACATGGGGTACATGGAGCACATGGGGTAACATGGGGGCACATGGGGTAACATGGGGTAACATGGGGTAACATGGGGTAACATGGGGTAACATGGGGTAACATGAGGCACATGAGGGTACATGGGGTACATGGGGTACATGGGGTACATGGCGGTACATGGGGGTACACGAGTGTACACATGGGTACACGAGGGTACATGGGGTACATGAGGGTACATGAGGGTACATGAGAGTACATGGGGTACATGGGGTACATGAGGGTACATGAGGGTACATGGGGTACATGGGCTACGGTTGTTTTTTGTAATTAACAAAAAGGTGTACCTGTGAACCCGGCTCAAACTTGTATTCCTTCATCAGAGCACGCAGGAAATACTGGTCCGGCCCCAGACCGGTGAAGACCAGACTACCGCTAGCCTGGGTCAGGTTATTGCTACGGAATTTCCCGCCGCTGAGTGAGAGTAGCACCCCCTGGAGGGGGACCCCTTCCTCATCTAGAACCTGGAACGGGAAAGATGATTTTGTTTTGGTAAAATGGGCTGTCACATATAGTGTGGAAAAAGGCACCCGCAATATTTAGGGGTGGAAGGGGTGTACTTGAGTGTTTGTACCTGAAATAAGATGTAAAATATCCCCCAGTTTTCTGGCAAAAACAATGTTTATTAACCCTACCCCCCTAGAGGTATTCTGGCTAGGAACTGTCCTGAATCCTCCAAAATCCATCAGTGCACTTTTGGAAACATGCCCTTATCTTCAAAATGCGCTATGCATTTTCGTTGATCTTTCATTATTCAGCACTTATGGCCCCATTTGAAGAGGTAAAAGTACCAGTTTCAAACAGTGCTGAATTGTTCCCAAAAAAGTGCCCCTTGGAGGATTTTGTATGATTTGGGGTGGTTAGGGTTAAGATGTTTTTATTTCCTAATCAGAAATACTGAGGCTCTAAGGCTAGTTTGAAAATGGGATTTTTTAAAGAAAGCGAATCTTCTTCAAAAAAAAATTCTTCAATTTGATAGAGTTGTAAATCTTCTTGCACAAACCCAGTTTTACCGGAACAAACATTGTTTATTGAGGTATTTTTAAGGTTAGTTTGAAAATGGAATGTCTTTTTTAAAGAAAGCAAACCTTAATCAAAAAGTCATCCAAAAATCTTTGTTCTTTTGAAATTATCCAGGTCAATGTGAATTCGCTTGTTTGACAGAGTTGTAAATCTTCTGATTTTTTTCCCCCAAGATTTTGTGCGACGGCGGTCCTACCTCAATGGCAACTTCACCCAGTTTGGAGGCTTTGAAATCTCCAACAGTGCCGTCAACCTTGGTCAGTACGTAGCCATCCAACACAGCCTTGACTTCATACTCTGCCATGTCCGGTAGAGGGCCAACCCTGGGGGGAAGTGTGATGGATAATTGGTCAATCCCAGTGGATAGTTTAGAGAGCGTCTTATAATGCAGATTGCTTGGAACGATCCATTGGAGTCTCTGCTGTTCTCACTAGGAACAGGGTGGCGTTCCATTAACTCTAACTACCCCCAAGTCCATCAAAATCCACCACCTGGTTTTGCCTGATTTTGATGGATTCAGTACTCCACAGTATAGCCCAGCGAATAGAGCATGTAGCCATGTGTACCAAATCCATCAAACTCCACCGGCTGCTTTTGTTGGATTCAGGACTGTGTATAGCCAAGCCATGGATGCTTTGCATTTGCCACTGTACCAATTCCATCAAACTCCACCGGCTGCTTTTGATGGATTCAGGACTGTGTATAGCCAAGCCATGGATGCTTTGCATAAATTTGCCACTGTACCAATTCTATCAAAGTCCAACAATTGGAGGTACCTTTTTACTGCATGTTGATGGATTTTGAAGGACTTGGGAGTTAGGGTTAAGGCACGCTTGATGTTCCCAAAGGGAACATTTCCTTTTGGAACATTCCATTCCGAGTACACTCACTGGGCACATTATGCATGAATTCCCATTGGGAACAGCTGTTGTTCCTGATTGGAACACAGAACCGTGAATATTCCTTAAAGGAACCGACTGGGTTTGACACAACTCGAGAGAGGTTATTACATAGACCGTAAACCTACTCTATTGCATGACTTGATTATTCAAAAGATTTCACATTTTTACATTTGAAAAACAAAATAAAAATGGAAAGGGAAGGTACAACTTTGATAATGTCGGCTAAACTGCTTCTATGATGTTCCCATGCTGCTTCTACGAGTGTGCTTACTCTCTTTGAATCAAGATATACATTAAAGGGAAGGTACAGCATTGGTAATGTTGGCCAAACTGCTTCTATGAGCATGCTTACTCTCTTTGAATCAAGATATACATTACAGGGAAGGTACAGCATTGGTAATGTTGGCAAAACTGCTTCTATGAGTATGCTTACTCTCTTTGAATCAAGATATACATTGAAGGGAAGGTACAACATTGGTAATGTTGGCCAAACTGCTTCTATGAGTATGCTTACTCTCTTTGAATCAAGATATACATTGAAGGGAAGGTACAACATTGGTAATGTTGGCCAAACTGCTTCTATGAGTATGCTTACTCTCTTTGAATCAAGATATACATTGAAGGGAAGGTACAACATTGGAAATGTTGGCAAAACTGCTTCTATGAGTATGCTTACTCTCTTTGAATCAAGATATACATCAGGGAATGTACAGCATTGGTAATGTTGGCCAAACTGCTTCTATGAGTATGCTTACTCTCTTTGAATCAAGATATACATTGAAGGGAAGGTACAGCATTGGTAATGTTGGCCAAACTGCTTCTATGAGTATGCTTACTCTCTTTGAATCAAGATATACATTGAAGGGAAGGTACAGCATTGGTAATGTTGGCCAAACTGCTTCTATGAGTGTGCTTACTCTCTTTGAATCAAGATATACATTGAAGGGAAGGTACAGCATTGGTAATGTTGGCCAAACTGATTCTATGAGTGTGCTTACTCTCTTTGAATCAAGATATACATTGAAGGGAAGGTACAGCATTGGTAATGTTGGCCAAACTGCTTCTATGAGTGTGCTTACTCTCTTTGAATCAAGATATACATTGAAGGGAAAGTACAACATTGGAAATGTTGGCAAAACTGCTTCTATGAGTGTGCTTACTCTCTTTGAATCAAGATATACATTGAAGGGAAGGTACAGCATTGGTAATGTTGGCCAAACTGCTTCTATGAGTGTGCTTACTCTCTTTGAATCAAGATATACATTGAAGGGAAGGTACAGCATAGGTAATGTTGGCCAAACTGCTTCTATGAGTGTGCTTACTCTCTTTGAATCAAGATATACATTGAAGGGAAGGTACAACATTGGTAATGTTGGCCAAACTGCTTCTATGAGTATGCTTACTCTCTTTGAATCAAGATATACATTGAAGGGAAGGTACAACATTGGTAATGTTGGCCAAACTGCTTCTATGAGTATGCTTACTCTCTTTGAATCAAGATATACATTGAAGGGAAAGTACAACATTGGAAATGTTGGCAAAACTGCTTCTATGAGTATGCTTACTCTCTTTGAATCAAGATATACATTGAAGGGAAGGTACAGCATTGGTAATGTTAGCCAAACTGCTTCTATGAGTATGCTTACTCTCTTTGAATCAAGATATACATTGAAGGGAAGGTACAGCATAGGTAATGTTGGCCAAACTGCTTCTATGAGTATGCTTACTCTCTTTGAATCAAGATATACATTGAAGGGAAGGTACAGCATTGGTAATGTTGGCCAAACTGCTTCTATGAGTATGCTTACTCTCTTTGAATCAAGATATACATTGAAGGAAGGTACAGCATTGGTAATGTTGGCCAAACTGCTTCTATGAGTATGCTTACTCTCTTTGAATCAAGATATACATTGAAGGAAGGTACAGCATTGGTAATGTTAGCCAAACTGCTTCTATGAGTGTGCTTACTCTCTTTGAATCAAGATATACATTGAAGGAAGGTACAGCATTGGTAATGTTGGCCAAACTGCTTCTATGAGTGTGCTTACTCTCTTTGAATCAAGATATACATTGAAGGAAGGTACAGCATTGGTAATGTTGGCCAAACTGCTTCTATGAGTGTGCTTACTCTCTTTGAATCAAGATATACATTGAAGGGAAGGTACAGCATTGGTAATGTTGGCCAAACTGCTTCTATGAGTGTGCTTACTCTCTTTGAATCAAGATATACATTGAAGGAAGGTACAGCATTGGTAATGTTGGCCAAACTGCTTCTATGAGTGTGCTTACTCTCTTTGAATCAAGATATACATTGAAGGGAAGGTACAGCATTGGTAATGTTGGCCAAACTGCTTCTATGAGTGTGCTTACTCTCTTTGAATCAAGATATACATTGAAGGGAAGGTACAGCATTGGTAATGTTGGCCAAACTGCTTCTATGAGTGTGCTTACTCTCTTTGAATCAAGATATACATTGAAGGGAAGGTACAGCATTGGAAATGTCGGCAAAACTGCTTCTATGAGTGTGCTTACTCTCTTTGAATCAAGATATACATTGAAGGGAAGGTACAGCATTGGTAATGTCGGCCAAACTGCTTCTATGAGTGTGCTTACTCTCTTTGAATCAAGATATACATTGAAGGGAAGGTACAGCATTGGTAATGTCGGCCAAACTGCTTCTATGAGTGTGCTTACTCTCTTTGAATCAAGATATACATTGAAGGGAAGGTACAGCATTGGAAATGTCGGCAAAACTGCTTCTATGAGTGTGCTTACTCTCTTTGAATCAAGATATACATTGAAGGGAAGGTACAGCATTGGTAATGTCGGCCAAACTGCTTCTATGAGTGTGCTTACTCTCTTTGAATCAAGATATACATTGAAGGGAAGGTACAGCATAGGTAATGTCGGCCAAACTGCTTCTATGAGTGTGCTTACTCTCTTTGAATCAAGATATACATTGAAGGGAAGGTACAGCATAGGTAATGTCGTAAACTGCTTCTATGAGTGTGCTTACTCTCTTTGAATCAAGATATACATTGAAGGAAGGTACAGCATTGGTAATGTCAATAAACTGCTTCTATGAGTGTGCTTACTCTCTTTGAATCAAGATATACATTGAAGGGAAGGTACAGCATTGGTAATGTCGGCCAAACTGCTTCTATGAGTATGCTTACTCTCTTTGAATCAAGATATACATTGAAGGGAAGGTACAGCATTGGTAATGTCGGCCAAACTGCTTCTATGAGTGTGCTTACTCTCTTTGAATCAAGATATACATTGAAGGGAAGGTACAGCATTGGTAATGTCGGCCAAACTGCTTCTATGAGTGTGCTTACTCTCTTTGAATCAAGATATACATTGAAGGGAAGGTACAACATTGGTAATGTCGGCCAAACTGCTTCTATGAGTGTGCTTACTCTCTTTGAATCAAGATATACATTGAAGGGAAGGTACAACATTGGTGATGTTGACCAAACTGCTTCTATGAGTATGCTTACTCTCTTTGAATCAAGATATACATTGAAGGGAAGGTACAACATTGGTGATGTTGACCAAACTGCTTCTATGAGTATGCTTACTCTCTTTGAATCAAGATATACATTGAAGGGAAGGTACAGCATTGGTGATGTTGGCCAAACTGCTTCTATGAGTATGCTTACTCTCTTTGAATCAAGATATACATTGAAGGGAAGGTACAGCATTGGTAATGTTGGCCAAACTGCTTCTATGAGTATGCTTACTCTCTTTGAATCAAGATATACATTGAAGGGAAGGTACAGCATTGGTAATGTTGGCCAAACTGCTTCTATGAGTGTGCTTACTCTCTTTGAATCAAGATATACATTGAAGGGAAGGTACAACATTGGTAATGTTGGCAAAACTGCTTCTATGAGTATGCTTACTCTCTTTGAATCAAGATATACATTGAAGGGAAGGTACAACATTGGTAATGTTGGCCAAACTGCTTCTATGAGTATGCTTACTCTCTTTGAATCAAGATATACATTGAAGGGAAGGTACAGCATTGGTAATGTTGGCCAAACTGCTTCTATGAGTATGCTTACTCTCTTTGAATCAAGATATACATTGAAGAGAAAGGTACAGCATTGGTAATGTTGGCCAAACTGCTTCTATGAGTATGCTTACTCTCTTTGAATCAAGATATACATTGAAGGGAAGGTACAACATTGGTAATGTCGGCCAAACTGCTTCTATGAGTATGCTTACTCTCTTTGAATCAAGATATACATTGAAGGGAAGGTACAGCATTGGTAATGTCGGCCAAACTGCTTCTATGAGTATGCTTACTCTCTTTGAATCAAGATATACATTGAAGGGAAGGTACAGCATTGGTAATGTTGGCCAAACTGCTTCTATGAGTATGCTTACTCTCTTTGAATCAAGATAGACCAAGATATACATTTACCTGTGAAAGTTACATCACAAATTATCAAATTTTATGGCAAAATCCCACTTTTTGGCTCATACAGGTTGGATTCAAACAAATCAGCTACAACACAGGAATTTACCATGTTAAAAAAACAGCACTGAACTCACCGATTTCTAACTACCTTTTATGACATAGTGGTCAATGTACAAATAAGGCCAACAAAGTTTCCCGAATACTGGATTGGAATGGTCCATTACCTGTAGCGTCCATCGCTTGCTGTGACCACATTGCTCGCCGGTCTGACCTCCTGCGTCTCCGTTGACCGTGACATCACCGAGATCTTGACCCCCGCGAGACCCGGCCTGACCTGCCCGGCGATGAACACGCCGGCTCGACCTTCAAAATGGACGACTTTTCCCAAGCAATTGTCTCCTGTGTGAACAAAATGATGTTTGTTTTTATGGTCAAGTGTTCCATACTTCAACACCAAAAACTAGAAGATTCAAGCATTTTGGTTGAATTTTTATACCTTAAAATACCCGACCACCAAGCAATTCAGTTACTTTTTGTAACAATGAAATAAATAATAGCAGTTTGGTATTGCTCTCTGATTATACGGTGAAAACATATGCAGTAATAAGTTATATAAGGACTTTTTAATTATTTTTCTGCTCTTCAACAAAAATTCACAGTAAAACCGAAAACCATGTTTTTTTTCCCCCAGCAGTAAACCGGCTAGCCAAAAATTTAAAACTGCCCAAGTCTATAAGGGTCAGCTGGGTTGACTGGCCAATTTGTATACAGAGCTAAAAAAATATATACTACTCAAAACAATTTAGGGAACACCGGATTTTTAACATCAAACAGGTTTGAAATGTTCCATGAACCGGGATTTTCATTTGCAACCCCCTCTCTCTTGCAGTAGTCATGTCATGAAATGTGTAATCACTACATGCATCCTTTATCATCTGTTTCATTGTGCAGTTGTTTCTCATCAATTCTGTGAAACATTGTGTTTATCTTAAATAAATGATCTTGCTTTAACTGAGATTATTCCGGTGTTCCCTAAATTGTTTTGAGTAGTATATATCAAATTGGGTATTAATAATATGAATGAAACAAAATCTTGTTTCATACATATATTAAAGAATTAGCGGTTGCAAACTGCTTACCAACCTAAAGGGACGTGCAGTATAAATGCAAAATAATAGTTATTGGCCTTACGTTTCCAACCTAGAAGGTTCTTTCTCAAGGGACAAAATTTTTCCCTTGAGAAAGAACCCGTTAGGCCAATAATATTATCTACTTACCACTCTGTATAGTAACTTGTGTCTTCCCTGGGTAGAACAAAATAATTTTAGATGATGGCTTGATGTCTAATTTCTCTCCATTCCTTAATAAACAATCCAAACAAAAATAAATGAAACTCACAGCGACAATTTAAGTAGTTACTAAATATAGGGATGAAGGGGCTGTCCAAAGTTGTCAAAATTCTCCAGGTAGTACAGAGAGTACTACTTTTCAAGACCCCCCTCAATATAGTACTTATCTCACATTTTATTTTATGACTCGATTGATATTGATTCAAAATATACTACTCAAAACAATTTAGGGAACACCGGAATAATCTCAGTTAAAGCAAGATCATTTATTTCAGATAAACACAATGTTTCACAGAATTGATGAGAAACAACTGCACAATGAAACAGATGATAAAGGATGCATGTAGTGATTACACATTTCATGACATGACTTCTGAAAGAGAGAGGGGGTTGCAAATGAAAATCCCGGTTCATGGAACATTTCAAACCTATTTGATGTTAAAAATCCGGTGTTCCCTAAATTGTTTTGAGTAGTATAGTTATAATAAATAATTCTCCAAGTTACCTTGCCCAGTAAGAAAACTCGTACACAGATGGCCCCGTGTCCTCCTCCTCCTTAGTCTCTTCTCCAGCCGTAGTTTCATTGCCTTTTTGGACTGGTTTAGCCTTCTTCTTAGCCTCCAGTTCCAGCTCCTTTTGTGATTTGAAAGGTCCAAGGTGGACCAAAGGTTCCGTTTCAATTGAGGATCTGGGAAACGAATAATAACCATTTTGGACATCCATATGTCTGGGTTGATTCAAACTTTACAGGAAAGAATGCAGAAAACAGCCCTACGAGTGCCTAATCTACCAAATATACGTTTTTTAAATAGGTTTTTTAAGCAAAATATAGGTTATTATAGAAAATTCTGAGGTAAAGAAAGATTTGTAACAAATCCTGAAATCTGGAAAAATCCGGAGAAATCACAGGCTTGCTTAAAATTTGAATTATGTGTACTTCCATAAGGTTATTGGTGTGGGATATGAGAAACAAATGGAAAAACTATGGAAAAAGTAAAAATTGAAAAGACCTTTGAATCTGATTATCAAAGGATTGATCAAGGTGTTCCTTACTTGATGGTGACGGTGATGTCAGAGGAGGGTTGCTTAGCAATGATAGAACCCGTCATCAGATGTTTAGTAGCAGTCAGAGCCAACATGGCTGGGGACGCACTGTAAATCAACAGACAAAATACAGAATGATAGCTATAGGTTGATGAATCCCGACCGAGTCGCCTGTGAAGCTTTTTTTTTTCCACAGACACTCGGAAAGCACTGAGTATGCAGTGCTGTACACACGTCGGTGTAGGGCAACATTAAATCAGAGAATTACCTGTTGCAAACTGTTTTACCAACCTTTGGCCAAACAAAAAAAATTCCAGTTGTCAATCGGTTTCAAAATCGGTGTGGTGACAACCTTTTTTTTCTTCTTTTTTTCCCGCCAACCAGTGAAATACATGGTATACGTGGTTATTGGAACCAGACCAAATTTTCCCATACACAAAGTATGGTGGTTAAGAGAGGCCGCACAAATCGGGCAAACGTTCATACCCCTATGTGAACAAGTCGTTTAAAACACAGCACGGCAGAATTCCAACTGATCCAGCAATTTTTACTGCAATCGTTTCATAGCAAAAAAAAATAAAATAAAAAAATAAAAAAATGCCGACGGGCAGGTCTGAGGTGACACGCATGGAGACCAGAAACCGGAGAATTTTTTTGGTTTTGCTTTACGTATAAATGCAGAAATTCAGTCATTGGCCTCGTTCACATTTTGATCCGAGCAGGATCTTTCTCAAAGGGAAACAACTTACGTGTCAAAGTTGTACGACTCGTGCTCAAATTTGTGGCAGGAGACCGGTGTGAGCTTGTAGGAGCCGGACTTATCCAGACAGAACTGGTTCAGGCCTTTGGACAAATCCAACTGTTTGGTATGTTTCGGTGACTTGGCGTGGTGGTACAACTGCAGAAAATGCCGGATTAAGATTATTTAAAAAAATAAAAATTACACCTTTTTATCATTATCCTGTTTATTAATTCTACATGTACTCTGAAATCCAATCAAAGTATTTGATATATTCACAACGTGCATGAGCTGGTGATGGAACTCTGTTGATCGACAGGGCAGCAATACAGCGGCGTAGCCAGGACTTTTTCAGTGGGGGGGGGGAACAGGGGTCATTGCTTTTCAGTGGCAGGGGCCCAGGAGGTATGGGTTTTTTCCCTTTTCTTTTTCTTTTCTGTTTTTTGTGGCACTATGAGGATTTTTCGTGGGGGGCACCTGGGGGGGGGGGGCACTGGAAACTTGTGGGGGCACATGCCCCCCCAGGCCCCCCCGTGGCTACGCCGCTGCAGAAATACAGCGCTGCATTTGGCATATTTTCCAGTCGATACGTGCAGAATATCTCAAGTGCTCATTGGCTGGCATAAGGTGTAGGCACAAAAGTGGTGTAAGTCCACCAACTACAGAACAAGTCTGTGTGTACCTACCATTGCAATGGGATGCGAGACATGGCACTGCAGCATGTAACCAGCCTGTGTGAATTCTAACGACGTCACGTCACCGTCACTCACTTCAATGTCTGTTGATGACTCCACCCAACACCACTGATTCTGTATAACGCTCACTATATAAATTAACCAAATTATCGAAGATATATCGTCTGTGTCTGTTGCTAATTTTACGGCAATTTCTGAATTATTCATTTTCATCGGAACATGGATTATATCCTTTTAGAAAGGAAAACAAATACATTTGAAGGAATCTATTTCACAAAACAGTTGTTGGAAGCTCGGCTTAACAGTACTTAGGCCAAAAAGAAGTCTCTACATCTGCATTTTTAACCCTCCTACTCTAGCTGCACTTTAGTGGGAAGTTGCTGTAGAGGTCAAAACCAGTCAACTGCCTGTTTTGACTGTTGACCCAAATGTGCACACAGGGGCATTTTTGACTGGTTTTTACTGTCATTTTGACCACCCTCAACAACACCAGACTATGCTTTTACCAGTCAAAAACAGTCGACTCATTTCGACCTGTAAATGTACTTACTACACGTAAGATTCGACAGTGTTTGACTTTTAAGTGCACTAGATATACCTTGGCAAGTATATCAACATTTTGACTGATTTTGATTCTTGTAGTAGTAGGAGGGTTAATTTTCTTCTTTTTTTTTTTTTGGCAAAGGAAATGATGTCCAATTGCAGCCAAAATTGCTGGATCGATTGGAATTCTGCTGTGCTGTGTTTTAAACAACTTTTTTCACATAGGGGTATGAACGTTTGCCCGATTTGTGAGGCCACTCTTAGCCACCATACTGAGTATATGGGAAATTTAGTCCCTGTGTATGCCTGTATCACGTATTTTCCTGTTGACAAAAAAAAAAAAAAAGCCGATCTACGACCAGAAACTGGAGCTTTTTTTTGGTTGGCCTTAACCAGTTCGCGTCGGAGGCCGTGTATACACGCATTTTTTTTTGCACCACGGATCGGAGAGTGTCTAAACACGCCATAGGAAACTCCGGAATATTGGTATGCATGCTCGGTTGAGCCACCCGTGTACAGTGACATGCTCGGAAGTGCCGGCCACCCACTGTGGAAGCTTCCATTAACGTGTGTGTGGGAAATAGAAACCCGCCACAGGGGCCCAGAAAAACTTTTTTATTCCCGACGTGAACTGGTTAAGGTGCTCAAATGAGTTTATGACAGGACCCATTATAAATTAATTTTGGGACATATTTACTATGACACCATGCTTCTCATTATTATTTCAATAAATATGTCATTTTCAAATATTTGCTTTCCTTTCCTCAAGTAAATTAGCAATGTTCTGAAATTTCCAGAAATTGCCGGCAAAATAGTGGGGGGGGGGGGGGGGGGAAACATGGGTTATAAATCTTTTAAGAAAAAAGAAAATAAGACAGATGAATCAGAGAGTAATAGTGATGGATTAGGAATTAAGAAAATACAGAGATGGGGGAGGGGATTGTATACTCATGGAAAGGAAATAAATAAACCCATAGATAAGGCGGCCAACACAAATACCGTAATAAAAAATATAAAATATGACATCTTGTAGTTTAATTGTTTTTCGTTTTTGGTCACTCCACAAAACATGAATAAAACAGAAAGAAACCTTTATATTTTCCGGGCAGGACATTTTTTATTTATTTATTTAAACAAAAATTATTTATTTATTTTTTTTTTTTTTGTGCTCACTCAACAAAACATGAATAAAACAGAAAGAAACCTTTATATTTTCCGAGCAGGACATTTATTTATTTTTTATTTATTTTTTTTGTGTGCTCACTCAACAAAATATGAATAAAATAGACAGAAACCTTTGTATTTTCCAGGCAGGACATCTCTAAGTTTGAAGGAAGCTTGTTTAGTCTGTTGGGAGATGTGTGCAGGTGATCTCTCCTCCACACCGGCTTCTGTATGCAGAGTTATTTGTAAACTACCACATACATCTGCAATCAAAAAGAAAAAAAGAAAAAAACATTTTAAATAAGACTTGTGTACCGTCGTCTGAGTGCCTGCGCTCCAACATACCTGACTGACATACGCACCATCAAAGCAACTCTCCGATACCTGCGCTCCAGCTCTGACCAATCAGTCTTTTTCATTCCCAGAAGCAAGTACAGTTGGAGAGATTGTGCCTTTTCCATCACTGCACCCAGGATCTGGAACAATCTTCCTCGCAACATCAGACCATGGTCCATGGTCAGACAATCTTACTCAATATCCATGTTCAAAACTTTACTCAAGAGCTTACTGTAATGCGCCATGAGCAATGACCATTGGAATGGCACCTTATAAATCTAATGACTGATTATCACTTTCCATCTAATGTCGAGTCCAAAGTGTCGAGTCCAAAGTGTCGAGTCCAAAGTGTCGAGTCCAAAGGGTCGAGTCCAAAGTGTCGAGTCCAAAGTGTCGAGTCCAAAGGGTCGAGTCCAAAGGGTCGAGTCCAAAGTGTCGAGTCCAAAGTGTCGAGTCCAAAGTGTCGAGTCCAAAGTGTCGAGTCCAAAGTGTCGAGTCCAAAGTGTCGAGTCCAAAGTGTCGAGTCCAAAGTGTCGAGTCCAAAGTGTCGAGTCCAAAGTGTCGAGTCCAAAGTGTCGAGTCCAAAGTGTCGAGTCCAAAGTGTCGAGTCCAAAGTGTCGAGTCCAAAGGGTCGAGTCCAAAGGGTCGAGTCCAAAGTGTCGAGTCCAAAGGGTCAAGTCTGAGTCCAAGGTTCCTGTCCGAGTCACAAATCAGTATGAATCCAAGTCTTTGACAAAATAAAATTCTAACATAAGGAAGATTCCATTTCCACTAACCAATGCACTTGATGATTCCGCGGATGTCCGCTTTAAACTGGGAGAAGTTGATGTCAAACACTGGTGCGTTCCTCACTAGCGCCCTCTGTTGAGCAGGGATGATTTTCAGGCCGGCCATTGCTTCCTCGTTGCTGACTGTTGGCTGAAAGAAACGGACAAAGAATTCTTGTCACTGGAATTGGTCGCTAACAGGTGAAGTCGTGAATTGTCAAAATGTTCATGGTAGTATTTGACTGGGTGGAGGGGGGGGGAGGGTTTGCCAACCTTGTATATCTTTGAGAATGTCGATAATAATAATAATAATAATAATAATAATAATAATAATAATAATAATAATAATAATAATAATAATAATAATAATAATAATAATAATAATAATAATAATAATAATAATAATAATAATAATAATAATAATAATAATAATAATAATAATAATAATAATAATAATAATAATAATAATAATAATAATAATAATAATAATAATAATAATAATAATAATAATAATAATAATAATAATAATAATAATAATAATAATAATAATAATAATAATAATAATAATAATAATAAATCAGTGTTATATAGCGCAGGACATAACTGAAGGAAATTTCAAAGTGCTTTACAATATATTATTTCCCCTGGCCACTGGGCCAATATCATTCCTATAATCTTTCTCAGCTCCCTGGGTGAGTATACAGCCCATTATGTGCAACCATTTGTTGGCGCTACAGGGCTAATCAAACACAATTACCATCTCTACCCCTCACAGGTACCCATTTATACTCCTGGGTGAAGAGAAGCAATTACAGTAAAGTGCCTTGCTCAAGGATGCACGTATACAGCCCATTATGTGCAACCATTTGTTGGCGCTACAGGGCTAATCAAACACAATTACCACCTCTACCCTCACAGGTACCCATTTATACACCTGGGTGAAGAGAAGCAATTACAGTAAAGTGCCTTGCTCAAGGATGCACGTATACAGCCCATTATGTGCAACCATTTGTTGGCGCTACAGGGCTAATCAAACACAATTACCACCTCTACCCTCACAGGTACCCATTTATACACCTGGGTGAAGAGAAGCAATTACAGTAAAGTGCCTTGCTCAAGGATGCACGTATACAGCCCATTATGTGCAACCATTTGTTGGCGCTACAGGGCTAATCAAACACAATTACCACCTCTACCCTCACAGGTACCCATTTATACTCCTGGGTGAAGAGAAGCAATTACAGTTAAGTGTCTTGCTCAAGGACACAAGTATCATGGAACCCACATTCTAACAACTCAGACATCAGAACATAAGTCTGATGCACTAGACCGCTCAGCCATGACACACCATGCTTTATAGAAAACAGACGGCCTGAGGACAAACATACTAATTTTGGGCAAGAGAGCGGGTCATGAAAGGCAGCACTCTCTGTACTCTGTACTCAATTTTTTTTTTTTGGAAACGTACATTCATTTCAAAACCTTGTCTTTAATAAAAAAAATATATCATAAACTGCTCTGTGAGGCACTCACAAAAGGTGCTCACATTGGAGTGCCATGGTAGATGGAGTGCCATGGTCGAGCGGTTTAGTGCATCGGATTTGTGTTCTGATGGCCGAGTCGTCAGAATGTGGGTTCGAATCCCAACCGCGACTGTGGTGCTTGTGTCCTTGAGCAAGACACTTTACCATAATTGCTTCTCTCCACCCAGGGGTAAATGGGTACCTGTGAGGGCAGAGTTGGTTGTTGTTGTTTGATTAGCCCTATATGCGCTGTAATGGCAGCAATTGAGCTGTATACTCCCCAGGGAGCTGAGATGGTTTCTGGAATGATTTATGAGCCTGATGAGCAGGGGTAATAATATAATGCACCTTGAGCACCAGTTTGGTGGATACATGCGCTATACAAGTCCACATTATTATTTTCAGACGAACAATTTATCAAGGCGATTGATTCTTGTACCAACTCTACACCAAGAAAGATTTGAGATAATAATTTGTTCATTTGACAATCTAGTTATCTGTTGTTATTTACTCCTTAGGCTTCTTCCTACAAAACCAGCGATGTAAAAACCACGGTGAAACAAACATACCTGTACACTGTAACTGCCCGGTTTTACTCTGAAGCAGAAGGCGCCATCTTTGTCCGTTGCCACAGAAACGGTGTCTTTTGCAGAGCCACCTTCAGGGATGAGACTGACCCTTCTTGGACCACCAGAGGGCAGTGTCGCTGGCAACTTGTCGATAACGATCCGCCCGCATAGGCTGAAACTGCGAGGAGAAATGTAATGGTCAATGTTTGTCACCATGACAAACTGGCAATGAATTAGATGGTTTTTCACTTGACATCACACAGTGCCATGGTCGAGCGGTTTAGTGCATCGGATTTGTGTTCTGATGGCTGAGTCGTCAGAATGTGGGTTCGAATCCCAACCGCGACCATGGTGCTTGTGTCCTTGAGCAAGACACTTTACCATAATTGCTTCTCTCCACCCGGGGGTAAATGGGTACCCGTGAGGGCAGAGTTGGTTGTTGTGTTTGATTAGCCCTATATGCGCTGTAATGGCAGCAATTGAGCTGTATACCCCCCAGGGAGCTGAGATGGTTTCATGTCTATGAGAACATTGTTAAGGGGCACCAAGGCCAAGATCAGGGCAACAGAGGTCATGGTCTCCATGAAATGCAGACTTGGACTTTCATTCTTGGAGGGGCAAGGCCTCTTTTCCCGAGTAATGGCCACTTTCATTAGAATATCAGAATGTCTATCGAAACATTTGTAAGGGGCACCAAGGCCAAGACCTGGGCAACGAAGGCCACGGCCCGTGTGACACTCTAAATTTAACCCCGTCCCCCACCCCCTTCCCAACGTGCCCGACTAGATTACATACCTTGATGCTATGATGTCAGGAAGCCGAGGCGTGTTCGGGTTAATCTTCATCGTTTCGGGATCAAAGAACACATCCTCCTTGCTGGCCGACAACACGTACGTGCCCGACTTGATCTTCTCCAGTTCGTAGGTGCCGTCTGCTTTGGTGATGACCTCTGACCTGTCTTGAACTCTGACCTTTGCTCCTGCCACGGCGTTACCCTTTGTTAAATAGCAAAAACGGTGGTCAATTGGTGATCAACAGTTTTCAATCATAACATTTTATTTACATACATTATGGGGTGCCATGACCGAGCAGTTTAGCGCATCAGACTTGTGTTCTGATGGCCGAGTCGTCAGAATGTGGGTTTCGAATCCTGGCCCTGACCATGGTACTTATGTCCTTGAGCAAGACACTTCACTGTACAGTGCTCCTCTTCACCCAGGAGTATAAATGGGTACCTGTGAGGGTACCTGTGAGGGTAGAGGTTGATATTGTGGTTGAAAAAGCTTCTGATGCGCTACAGTAGCTCAGGGCTGTATACTCCCCAGGGAGCTGAGAAAGTTTAAGGATTGATATTGGCCCAATGACCAGGGATAATAATGTAAAAGCGCCTTGTATCCTTTGGCAATTTGGCACTCTATAAATCCAGTTATTATTATTATTATTATTATTACAAACAACAGGCTTGCCAGGACCCCTGACCCTGACCCTGACCCCTGACCCCTGAACCTGGTAGCTTACCCCTTCAGCATCTAACACCTGGCCTGACACTGAAAACCCTTCAACTCTAAATGTCGTCTGTGTATTGAAAGGAAAAGATGAAACACGAACAATGGTTAACAAGGGCATTAGTTTCTCAAAACTACTTTATTAACCCTCCTACTATCGCTGAACTTCAGTGGCAAGTAGCTATAGTGGTCAAAACCAGTCAACTGCCTGTTTTGACTGGTGACTCAAACGTGCACACAGGGGCATTTTTGACTGGTTTTTACCGTCATTTTGACCACGCTCAACAATACAATGCGATGCTTTTACCAGTCAAAAACGGTTGACTCATTTTGACCAGTAAATGTACTTACTACACGAAAGGTTCGACTTTTAAGTGCACTAGATATACCTTGGCAAGTATTTCAACATTTTGACTGATTTTGACCCTTGCAGTCGTAGGAGGGTTAATGGAACATGTAAGGCATAGGATTGGTTAACAGGCCTCCCAGTGCCTAATCTACAGTGTACCAAATATACGGTTTTTAAATAGGTTTTTAAACAATAGGTTTACCAGATGCCAAAATATAGGCTTTTATAGGTTATTTCCCATGATTATGGAGTATTAAGTAACAAGTTTTTGGTAAATTGCCTACCTTCTGAGTACTTTTTGCAACAAAGTACATTACCCCATACCCTGTCCGGCAGAAAATCTAAGAGCGGTACACAAGTTACAGTTTGGCTACTGTTTTGGCTTCATGTCTTTAAACTTAGGAAGTAATTTTTCTTCGAAGCCATGAGTATTTTATAAGTTGAAAATGTGTTGCAGGAGATTAAAAACATAGGTTTTTATAGGTCAATCTAGGTTTTTTGGGGGTAAATAAAGGTTCCAATTTTGAAATACAGGTTTTTATAGGTTTTACAGGTTTTATAGATTTCGCTGGGAGGCCTGTGATAAATACAAAAAATTACAATAATTGGGCAGATTTGATGGTAAAAAAACATAAATTTAAATGTTGAATTGCTGAAAAAATGTTGAATGAAAAAATGTTGAATGAAAAAATGTTGAATGAAAAAAATCTGTCAAGGAGTACCAGTAAAATAAAAACTCAAATGAATAAAATGCTGGCCCACTGTTTTAATCCTCAGCTTGCACGAGGGCATGTGGAATCTTCGATTGGCCAGCACGGCTGTCAATCAGAATCAAGCACATTTTAAATATCGCTTTTATACAGTTTCCGACAAAAGAAAAAAGAAAAAATTTCCTGAAAAAAATGGGTAGCGGGCCTAGGTGTCCCTTTGGTCTAGATGATAACAG
Source organism: Zoroaster sp. YZ-2022 (assembly GCA_029582265.1). Classification (NCBI taxonomy): domain Eukaryota; kingdom Metazoa; phylum Echinodermata; class Asteroidea; order Forcipulatida; family Zoroasteridae; genus Zoroaster; species Zoroaster sp. YZ-2022. The sequence goes on from CM055816.1 coordinate 45,817,480, forward strand.
CCACCCCCCCCCCTGAACCTCCTGGATGTTTAATTTTGGAGGATTTACAGACTCTCCACATCCCCGCACAAACAAGAAACTAGAGGTTTGGACACAATACAGGCTACTTGTTTCTTTCCTTGGTGGCTACTTCTCTTCTTTCAAGAATATTTTGAGGCAAAGGCAATATGGAAAAAATCCTGCAAAAATCACAGGCCTGTAATTAAAAATACATCTGGCGCCCCTTCCCCTTCCCCTTCCCCTTCCCCTTCTCCCACCCAACAGAACTTCTATATCCACGATCACACAGGCCCAACCCCTTAGGCTAGGGTTATCTACACTCCTATCTTCATGCTTTATATTGCCAATTAACTGTATCTAGATGCTCAATCCAGCTACCAAAAGCAGTTACAGCCTCAGAGTCCGGCATTCTTGATCCTGAAGGAAAGACGATGAAGTCTCCTTCTCGTCTTTCAAGAACATTTTTAGGCAAAGGGATATTTGTTTTAAAAAAACTGAAATTAGGAAAAATCCTGAGAAATCACAGTCCTGCAATTTAGACACTATTGCTTATGCCGACGTTTAAAGCTCTTAAAATTATCATTCGTTTGTTAATTAATCTTACCTGTAATGTGACACTGTCGTGAGCAACTTTAAAATCCATGGACTCCGGCATCACATCAAACGTGATGTGCTCACCCTGGTAAAATGGAACCTACAATAAAGAAAATATGAAGAAAAGGTTTAAAGGAATTGTAAATCATTGGTAAAATCTGTAAATGCATCAAAAAGATAAAAGATGCCAATGGATCTGTGAATCTTTTGCAAAAAAAACCCCCCAAAAACCCAAAAACCTAACCCCCAGTAATTTTGGCTACCTTCTTGAATCCACCAGCATTAAAACAATCATGCAGTTGTTGGACTTAGATGGAATTGGTACAGTAGCAAATGCAAAGCATCCATGGCTTGGCTATACACAGTCCTGAATCCAACAAAAAGCAGCCGGTGGAGTTTGATGGAATTGGTACAGTAGCAAATGCAAAGCATCCATGGCTTGGCTATACACAGTCCTGAATCCAACAAAAAGCAGCTGGTGGAGTTTGATGGAATTGGTACAGTAGCAAATGCAAAGCATCCATGGCTTGGCTATACAGTCCTGAATCCAACAAAAGCAGCCGGTGGAGTTTGATGGAATTGGTACAGTAGCAAATGCAAAGCATCCATGGCTTGGCTATACACAGTCCTGAATCCAACAAAAAGCAGCCGGTGGAGTTTGATGGAATTGGTACAGTAGCAAATGCAAAGCATCCATGGCTTGGCTATACACAGTCCTGAATCCAACAAAAAGCAGCTGGTGGAGTTTGATGGAATTGGTACAGTAGCAAATGCAAAGCATCCGTGGCTTGGCTATACAGTCCTGAATCCAACAAAAGCAGCCGGTGGAGTTTGATGGAATTGGTACAGTAGCAAATGCAAAGCATCCATGGCTTGGCTATACACAGTCCTGAATCCAACAAAAAGCAGCTGGTGGAGTTTGATGGAATTGGTACAGTGGCAAATGCAAAGCATCCATGGCTTGGCTATACACAGTCCTGAATCCAACAAAAGCAGCCGGTGGAGTTTGATGGAATTGGTACAGTAGCAAATGCAAAGCATCCGTGGCTTGGCTATACAGTCCTGAATCCAACAAAAGCAGCCGGTGGAATTTGATGGAATTGGTACAGTAGCAAATGCAAAGCATCCATGGCTTGGCTATACACAGTCCTGAATCCAACAAAAGCAGCCGGTGGAGTTTGATGGATTTGGTACAGTAGCAAATGCAAAGCATCCGTGGCTTGGCTATACACAGTCCTGAATCCAACAAAAGCAGCCGGTGGAGTTTGATGGAATTGGTACAGTAGCAAATGCAAAGCATCCATGGCTTGGCTATACACAGTCCTGAATCCAACAAAAGCAGCCGGTGGAGTTGGATGGAATTGGTACAGTAGCAAATGCAAAGCATCCGTGGCTTGGCTATACACAGTCATGAATCCAACAAAAGCAGCCGGTGGAGTTTGATGGAATTGGTACAGTAGCAAATGCAAAGCATCCGTGGCTTGGCTATACACAGTGCTGAATCCAACAAAAGCAGCCGGTGGAGTTGGATGGAATTGGTACAGTAGCAAATGCAAAGCATCCGTGGCTTGGCTATACACAGTCCTGAATCCAACAAAAGCAGCCGGTGGAGTTTGATGGAATTGGTACAGTAGCAAATGCAAAGCATCCATGGCTTGGCTATACACAGTCCTGAATCCAACAAAAGCAGCCGGTGGAGTTTGATGGAATTGGTACAGTAGCAAATGCAAAGCATCCGTGGCTTGGCTATACACAGTCCTGAATTCAACAAAAGCAGCCGGTGGAGTTTGATGGAATTGGTACAGTAGCAAATGCAAAGCATCCATGGCTTGGCTATACACAGTCCTGAATCCAACAAAAGCAGCCGGTGGAGTTGGATGGAATTGGTACAGTAGCAAATGCAAAGCATCCGTGGCTTGGCTATACACAGTCCTGAATCCAACAAAAGCAGCCGGTGGAGTTGGATGGAATTGGTACAGTAGCAAATGCAAAGCATCCGTGGCTTGGCTATACACAGTCCTGAATCCAACAAAAAGCAGCCGGTGGAGTTGGATGGAATTGGTACAGTAGCAAATGCAAAGCATCCGTGGCTTGGCTATACACAGTCCTGAATCCAACAAAAGCAGCCGGTGGAGTTGGATGGAATTGGTACAGTAGCAAATGCAAAGCATCCATGGCTTGGCTATACACAGTCCTGAATCCAACAAAAGCAGCCGGTGGAGTTGATGGAATTGGTACAGTGGCAAATGCAAAGCATCCGTGGCTTGGCTATACACAGTCCTGAATCCAACAAAAGCAGCCGGTGGAGTTTGATGGAATTGGTACAGTAGCAAATGCAAAGCATCCGTGGCTTGGCTATACACAGTCCTGAATCCAACAAAAGCAGCCGGTGGAGTTGGATGGAATTGGTACAGTGGCAAATGCAAAGCATCCGTGGCTTGGCTATACACAGTGCTGAATCCAACAAAAGCAGCCGGTGGAGTTTGATGGAATTGGTACAGTAGCAAATGCAAAGCAACCATGACTTGGCTATACACAGTCCTGAATCCAACAAAAAGCAGCCGGTGGAGTTTGATGGAATTGGTACAGTAGCAAATGCAAAGCATCCATGGCTTGGCTATACACAGTCCTGAATCCAACAAAAAGCAGCTGGTGGAGTTTGATGGAATTGGTACAGTAGCAAATGCAAAGCATCCGTGGCTTGGCTATACACAGTCCTGAATCCAACAAAAAGCAGCCGGTGGAGTTTGATGGAATTGGTACAGTAGCAAATGCAAAGCATCCGTGGCTTGGCTATCCACTCAGTGGTGAATTTGCACCCAGTGTCTTGATGATAGCCACTTTTGCATCGTGTGAGCGTTGTGCGTACACTTTATATGCGGATGTTATGGTACTAAGTGTGTGTGTACTTCTACCAGCCAATGGTTGCTGGTGATATTCTGTGCATATGCTCATCAACTGCACAATACGCCAAATGCGACGCACTATCGCTGCCCTTTCAGCCACAGTGATCTAACAACACGTGCCCTCAACAGCTCATGCACAGTGTGAATACACAGTCCTGAATCCAACAAAAAACAGCCGGTGGAGTTTGATGGATTTGGTATAGATGGCTACATGCTCTATTCACTGGGCTATACTATGGAGTACTGAATCCATCCAAATCAGGCAAAACCAGGAGAAGGATTTTGGAGGATTTTGCGTAGTTAGGGTTGATGTTCCTAAATTATCTATAAAAAAAAGTGAAGAATACACCAATCCAGCCTGCCAATCAAACAATATACAAATATAACATGGTTTCAGGGTGGACAGTCGATATTAGCTCCCCGAGGTATTGGAAGTTGAGAAACTAGTTCCCGAGGCAAAGCCGAGGGAACTAGTTCTCAACTTACAATACCGGCGAAACATCGACTGTCCACCGAAATCATGTTATATTTGTTTTACTATACCTCATACATATTCACAATATTCTCTAGTTCGGCATCATTGAGCTCGGTAAAAGCGAATTGACATTTACGTGTGCCGCCATCTTTTCATGTGTATGTAGCTAGGGCGATGTTCGCGCGTGCGTACTACACCCGTGCGACTGTTCCCCGCCGGCAGGGAACAGATCGTCGGGACTATTTCCCCGCCGGGACTGTTCCCTGATGCGACAGTCTACTATGCAATACTGCGCATGCGTATTTACCCCGTGCGTGAATACTCGCGGGCGCTTGGTAAATAGCTAAAATAGCATCTGGCACGTGATGGTGAATGGACCAGTGAGAATTCGGCTATCGATCATGAATATGTATGATGTATAGTAACATGGATTAACCCCTCTACTGTAGCTGAACTTTAGTGGCAAGTAGCTGTTTGGTCAAAACTGCCCGTTTTGACTGTTGACCCAAATGTGCACACAGGGGCATTTTTTGACTGGTTTTTACCGTCATTTTGACCACCCTGAACAATACCAGACAATGTTTTTACCAGTCAAAAATTAGGCGAACCCTGGAGAAGGATTTCTAAGCATGTTCACAAAGCGAACTATTACCATTGTATACTGCCCGGTTGGCAGACAAGGAAATGATATTTGTCCTTGCTGGCTAGACGTGACGCTGCATAACGGCATCATGCCCTGTGGATGGGCGTAGCCCTTGACTGGCGTACGATCACACTGGCTAATATCCTACAAGACAAAAAAAAAAGACACAAACCGTTATTATCATTCTCATCTCAAAGGCACAGTATCATCACGATCAGAGCAGACTTGTCAACAGGGCATGAAATCGGTGTCCTAGTCTATTAAGATGAACACAGTGACTGAAAATTACTGGCTCATTTATGCAGCAGCAACGGTAATACGAGCTTATCATGTGGGGGTATTATTTTCAGTCACTGGGTTCATCTAAAACTAGCACTCTGATTCCATGCCCTGTTGATCATGACGGTATGGATGTGGTTCAACATTGGTAATTTACAGATTATCATATGTGTGGCGGTCCAGGAAAACCCAACACATGGTCAAATTTTTACAATTCTTGTTGAGCATTTAATCAAGTAATACACCCTTTACTGATCTCATAACAGTTTTAATGAGTTTAATATTCAAACCACAACTAAAGTTTATGACCTTTCAAAGACGGTTCTAAAACCCACAAACGGAGAAATTAGGCTTCAAAGTTGGCTATGCAGTAAACGTAAATCCCTTGAATTGAGGTGAAATTGACATTATAGTAAAAACAGTGTAAAAGCGTTTTTCATTTCTTTCAAACTAAGATTTTTCACATAAAGGAGTTATGGTAAATTTTTACGTAAATCGGTCCATAATTACAAAATGTGCGTGGCGACTTCCGATGGGTTTTCCCCGACTGCCACACATATTAACAAATTATTGGCCGAGGTCTTTTTTTTTTATTATATAAAAAGTTACTTGGTGTTAATTAGAAATGGCAATAAAGTGCTTTCATCTTAGGCCAACCGAAAATAAAGTCTGTGGTTTTTGGTCTCCGCACTTGTCGCCCGAGACCCACGCGTCCCCATTTTTAGTTTTCTTATTTATTTTTGTTGCTATGCAACGATGTCCAATTGCAGCCAAAATTGCTGGATCGACTGGAATTCTGCCGTTGACTCATTTTGACCTGTAAATGTACTTATGGAGTGCCATGGTCGAGCGGTTTAGTGCATCGGATTTGTGTTCTGATGGCCGAGTCGTCAGAATGTGGGTTCGAATCCCAACCACGACCATGGTGCTTGTGTCCTTGAGCAAGACACTTTACCATAATTGCTTCTCTCCACCCAGGGGTAAATGGGTACCTGTGAGGGCAGAGTTGGTTGTTGTGTTTGATTAGCCCATATGCGCCGAAATGGCAGCAATTGAGCTGTATACTCCCCAGGGAGCTGAGATGGTTTCAGGAATGATTTATGAGTCTGATGAGCAGGGGTAATAATATAATGCGCCTTGAGCACCAGTTTGGTGGATACGTGCGCTATATAAGTCCACATTATTATTATTATTATTATTATTATTATTATTATTATTATTATTATTATTATTATTATTATTATTATTATTATTATTATTATTATTATTATTATTATTATTATTATTATTATTATTATTATTATTATTATTATTATTATTATTATTATTATTATTATTATTATTATTATTATTATTATTATTATTATTATTATTATTATTATTATTATTATTATTATTATTATTATTATTATTATTATTATTATTATTATTATTATTATTATTATTATTATTATTATTATTATTATTATTATTATTATTATTATTATTATTATTATTACTACACATAAGGTCTGACAGTGTTTGACTTTTAAGTGCAATAGATATACCTTGGGAAGTATATCAACATTTTGACTTATTTTGACCCTTGTAGTAGTAGGAGGGTTAGTGAACAAATATCGAAAAAGTGGAGAATATTTTTTGGAACATTCTGTACTAACTTCCTTTGAAACGGTATCCGAGAACAGCAAGAAATGAACGTCTTTGATTGGCTCCCCCTCACTCATCACATGACCGGTGACATCATAGCCAGATATGGTCATGGGCGGAGCTTGGGCACTACTGTCTCTGGCGACTGTGATTGGTAGACTGGGCTGCAAAAAAGGACACAAAGAAATATTGTATGCATCTCATTAGTGACTGTGAAAGACCTAGGGCTGTGCGTTTTCGGATATTTTTGGAACCAGATACCCGAAATCAGGAAACTTCGGATACCTGGATACCCGTTTTCATTTTTGTTGAAAACATGCCTCCGGTGGTATACAAATACATGTATTGTAAATGGTAACAAACCGACTTTTATAACACAGAGGATACCATACTTAAATCGATCTTTTCTTTATTGGAATGCAATCTCTTGAATTTAAAGATAATTGTCTGTACAAGTGCATTGTTCAAGAGTCACAGATTTCTGTTTGCACCGCTCAAATGTTAAGTCCGAATTTTGAAAAGTCGTTTACGGGTAAGTGGAACCGAAAAATGGAACCGGGTAATGACCGTTTCGGTTGGGTATCCAGATACCCGGATGGGGGGTTTTGACACTCCCCCAATAATCTTACACTTTTACAGACAATTATCTTTAAATTCAAGAGATTGCACTCCAATAAAGAAAAGATCGATTTAAGTATGGTATCCTCTGTATTATAAAGGTCAATTTGTTACCATTTATGCAGGCGTCAATTTGAAGCCTGGACCCACCCTCCTCACGTCATCACCTTTCTTCACCTGAGCCAATTATGTATAAGGTCAGGATTTCACCACCACTTCACTCTATCAGCAAATGTGTTAGTCCAGGCTTCACCCTTTGAATTATTTCCATAGGTGAAGCTTCACTTTTTCAGTTTTCGCCAGGTCTGACGCTTCACCACTGTTTCACCATATTGGCCTTTTGCATATAGTTCAAGCTTCACCTCTATTAAAATCAAGCTTCATTAATGTTTACTTATAACTAGACCATGACTGCAATGGTTAAATTTGTAATTCCACACTGCTAAAAAAGTACCAAGTCAACCAGGTTTCAATCCAAAGATACAGTGACATTTATTTTGTAAATCCAATGTTTCTACAAATAAATTTTTGTTGTTGTTATATAAAACTTAAAAAGCATGAAGTTTATTCAAAAGTTGTTTTAACTTTGACACTTGTTTACTAACTCTAAATTGTACTGAAATTGTACTGGCAAGTGGCAAGAATTCTCATATCATTTGTAACTAGATTTTGAATGCACAAATTTCCACTTCATATCAAAACCAATGCATTTCATAGCTATTAACCCCGAAAGAATTGGTCGTTTTGGTCGTTAGTTGCTAACGTTCGCCAACGTTGGCGGCGCACTTGAGATCGGTCAACCTCGTCCCCATGGTTTACTTTATTTCCAACATGTTTACGGTCAACCTCGTTTGCTCGACACACCCTGGGGCGAGGTTGGAGATCGGTGTAAGCAAGCGCAAACTTGGCAACGCTTATGCAAGTGGAACGCACCCCAGGATACAGTTTGCAAGGTGGTGCGGGCGCGATGTTTTAGATTGTGTGTATTTGTGTGGGCAAACTTCAGTTCAAAAATTGCGCACTAAATTCCAAGTTGGCTTCTGGCAATTTCAAAAGGCCATCTTCAAAGATTGCATCACAACAGTTGTTTGAAACGCCACGACTTGACATATTTTCGACACGACCGATGTAGTGGATTCGATGTCACATCACCAAACACAAATAAGGCTCGTCAACGCTTCACCCTTTCATCAACTTTTATAGGTAACGCTTCACCCAATTATTAAAAAAGAACGTTACGGCTTCACTATAACAACAAATTGTTGACCTCAGGCTTCGGCGTCGAAGCGGCGTCGATATTTTGCGACCTCTGAGGAGGGTGGGTCCAGGCTTCAAATTGACACCTGCATTACAGTACATGTATTTGTACACCACCGGAGGCATGTTTTCAACAAAAATGAAAACGGGTATCCGGGTATCCGAAGTTTCCAGATTTCGGGTATCTGGTTCCAAAAATATCCGAAAATGCACAGCCCTAGTAACTGACATCATTACTGACCCATAACAACTGTCATAGGTCAATCTATTTTCAATATTTATACACACTACAAAAGGGGCATATTTTACGCAATGCACGTTTCATGCATTGGTGAGCATGTACATGTGTTTACATATGTCAGAGATGTGATTTGCCAAAAGTTAAAAATCCTGAAAAATGGGTAGCGGACCTGGGTTTCCCCTTTGGTCTAGAGGACAAATCCCCCTGAACCTCCTGTGGGTAGCGGACCTGGGTTTCCCCTTTGGTCTAGAGGACAAATCCCCCTGAACCTCCTGTGGGTAGCGGACCTGGGTTTCCCCTTTGGTCAAGAGGACAAATCCCCCTGAACCTCCTGTGGGTAGCAGGCCTGGGTCTCCCTTTGGTATAGAGGACAAAGCCCCCTGAACCTCCTGTGGGTAGCGGACCTGGGTTTCCCTTTTGGTCTTGAGGACAAAGCCCCCTGAACCTCCTGTGTGTAGCGGACCTGGGTCTCCCTTTGGTCTAGAGGACAAAGCCCCCTGAACCTCCTGTGGGTAGCGGACCTGGGTCTCCCTTTGGTCTAGAGGACGAAGCTCCCTGAACCTCCTGTGGGTAGCGGACCTGGGTCTCCCTTTGGTCTAGAGGACAAAGCCCCCTGAACCTCCTGGATGTTTAATTTTGGAGGGAATTACAGACTCTCCACATCCCCACAAACAAGAAACTAGAGGTTAGGCCACAATACAGGCTTTTCTCTTTATTCAAGAAAACTTTGAGGCAAAGGGAGATTTGTAAAAAAAAAAAAAAATCTTGAAATCAGGAAAAATCCTGAGAAATCACAGGCCTGATATATAAATCAATGCACATTTTACTCGGCAGTTTTGTTAATTTCGGAAGAAAACTTTTCAAACTTAAAATATAAACCTGCTTGTCTTCAGCGCTGAAAATAGTCCCAAACGGGTATTGCATTTTATGTATGTACACGAATGCCCCACACAGTACGCTTTGATCGTCCTGAAAACGAAACGTCGACTTGTAACCTCCAGTTCTTTTCAGAACTAATTACTACTCAATTGAGAATTTCACACGGCGTCACCGCAATTAGTCTTTACTCACACAGAATGTATAAGGCACAACTTACCTTGACAAAGGACCATTTTGAATGGACCGCAACTAGGGTATAGTCACCCGGTAGTACCTGCTTGAAGGTGTATCTATTACATGACAGAATAATAATGCAGGAAAATGAGCAGATGACAAGTAGATCAGAGTGGACACTCAGACAGAGAAATATATACACGTAGACCACTTTGCTAATAAACATGCATGTGGCATCTTTGTTCACGTTACTGTGTACTTTATACTCAATACGCAATCCGCGTAGTTGAGTTATTAAACTAAGGCCAAAAAAAAAAAGTGTCTGGTTTCTGGTCATAGGTTGACTTCAAAATCGGTGCGGTGACGCACTTTTTTTCTTCTTTTTTCGGTAATCTTTTTTTTTTGCCAAGCACTGAAAGATGTGATACAATGTACATGTATATGCGGTTGGAACCAGACCAAATTTCCTACACACAAAGTATGATGGCTAAGAGAGGCCTCACTAATCAAGCAAACATTCATTCCCCTGTGAAAAAGTCATTTAACCATCCTACTGATAGACCATTTGAAACCATTCAAAATTTCCACTTTCAAAAATGCCCATTGGTTTTGTACACACATGGTGATACCATTTGAACAGTGTTGGTAGCAAGCTTTACTACCATTCAAATCCATTCAAATGCATAGAGGGTCCATTGATTCACCACTTAGAAGTATCCAAACAAGGTTTTGTAATAGCTGTACTACCATTTGGAAAGATCCAAACAAGGTTTTGTATTAGCTGACCTACCATTCAAAACCATTTGGGGGAATCAACACTGTACACAGTTATTTCACCATTCAAAACCACAAAAGCGAATGGTTTCAAATGGTGCACCAACTTGTATGAAAAAGGTACCAAAAGTACAGTAAGAGTGTTAAAACACAGCATGGCAGAATTCCAGTCAATCCAGAAATTTTGGCTGCAATTGGACATCGTTTCATATAAAAAAAAAATTAAACATGCCGACGCGCGGGACCTTCCTCCCTTAATCGTTCAAGCGACAGCTATTGGTGATATCTATGTTTGTTTTGGTAAACAGACCATAAATGGGCACCCGAAATGCCATAATAATAATAATAATAATGTGTGGACTTATATACATGTAGCGCACGTATCCACCAACTAAGTGGTGCTCAAGGCGCATTATATTATTACCCCTGCTCATAAGGCTCATAAATCATTCCTGAAACCATCTCAGCTCCCTAGGGAGTATACAGCTCAATTGCTGCCGTTATTATAGCGCATATAGGGCTAATCAACCAACTCTGCCCTCACAGGTACCCATTTAACCCCTGGGTGGAAAGAAGCAATTATGGTTAAGTGTCTTGCTCAAGGACACAAGTGTCACGGCCGGGATTCGAACCCACATTCTGCTGCTAACACCAGAACTTGAGTCCGGTAAGCTAGACCGCTCGGCCACGACACTCCATGAACTTGGAGCTGAAATGTATTTCACTGCTAGAGGGCTAACGATGTGCACTATTCAGATATGGCTGAAGAGTTCAATTTGTTCGATGACCTTCAGGTCCTATTTTCGAGTCCTGATAAAATCAATTCAGTCAAGCTTTGTTTTATATATAAATGACATACCCTCCGCCGGCAGATGTCTGTGCTTGCATCAAGGCCTCTTCACTGCCTCTCTTATGTAGTGACACTGTCACACCAGCTGGGCCCTCTGATTGGCCCATGCTCAGCACCTATATGTAAATAAGATAGGGACAAGGAGATGATTGGCCAATTTCACCTGTATGCAAATGAGATATTGCACCTGTATGCAACAGAAGATGTCAACAAGGAGATGATTGGCAATTTCACATGTATGCAAATGAGATATTGCACCTGTATGCAAAAGAAGATGTGAACAAGGAGATGATTGGCCAATTTCTCCTGTATGCAAATGAGATATTGCACCTGTATGCAACAGAAGATGTGAACAAGGAGATGATTGGCCAATTTCTCCTGTATGCAAATGAGATATTGCACCTGCATGCAAAAGATGTGAACAAGGAGATGATTGGCCAATTTCACATGTATGCAAATGAGATATTGCACCTGTATGCAAAAGAAGATGTGAACAAGGAGATGATTGGCCAATTTCACATGTATGCAAATGAGATATTGCACCTGCATGCAAAAGATGTGAACAAGGAGATGATTGGCCAATTTCACCTGTATGCAAATGAGATATTGCACCTGTATGCAAAAGAAGATGTCAACAAGGAGATGATTGGCCAATTTCACACGTATGCAAGAGGCCATTAAGTAAGTAAATTTCTTACCTTTCCGTTAAGCATGAATCCAGTAAACCTAAAATCAATGTCCTCCCCTCGGCTGCACTTATCCATCTCACCGTCGATATGCAAATCAACGCTGGTGGGCTCTGTGAAAGGTCGAGGGGGGTCAACAGGTCAAAAGGTTACCAAGTTGCAATCAGTAGATGGGTCAGGTTGGGGAATTGTTGCATTTTCAAGTCACTTTCAGCTCACAAATTGAAAGCATTTTTCATTAAATGTGTGATTAGAATCAAAATGGTTTGTCTTCTGTTTGAAAACTTGACAAGACCTCGGACTTGCGTTTCTTTTGCTGTCCTCGGACTTGCGTTTCTTTTGCTGTTCAGTATATTTGAAGTTAAAAAGACCATTTAAATGTTTTAATATTTTATATATGGATTTGATACATCCACATGTAGCCGTATATATGCAATACAAGTGCATGTACATGTACACGCAATGTTTAGTAGTTTGTTTTCTAATTTTATTTTTGTATATGTACAATACTTTGTTTCAAAAATACACACCTAGAAAAAAAAATAAAAATATGAACTCTACCTTTCGCGAGTTACTGGAAACAAAACATTTATTTTGTTTGGCCCAAAAGAAAATGAAAATTCGGGGTGGGGGATGTTTGATCCCCTTCCCACTAATTGACCCCCACCCCCCCCCCCCCTTGGCATCACGTATCTGTTTGATTTCTTACCAAAGCTCCACCCTGCCGGGGGTTCAACCTTCAAGACGAAGTCTCCCTTGTCGTAGATTGGTATCATGAAGTAGCCATTGTTTGGGGCGCAGTCCGTTTGATACTTCAAAGCGCCTTGTTTAGTGTACAGTTTAATCTGTAAAAAAAAATGAATAAAAAATACCCCAAAAAATGTCAAGGCCAATGGATCTGCTTTAGACTCATGTCTGGTAACCCCCCCCCCCCAATTTTTTTTTCTTTCTCTCTCTAAGTAAAGGGCCAATATATACATAACAGCAAAAGAAACGTCACCCCTAAAAATATTTATTATTTTCATTTTATAATTAATATAATTTGTGTAATGAAGAATATTATGAGTATGGAGTGTAACACGAAGACAATGTGGCAAATTTGGTTGACCTCAAAATTCGTCATGCATGACGTCTGAGGACACATAAGCTAAACACGTTCTCAGACTTATCAAAATTTAGGGGGTGACGTTTCTTTTGCTGTCATGTATACATGTAACATTGGTCGTCCCATTTTAGAGTCAATACACTAGACTTCCTCCATATCCTTGGCCCTAGCCCCACATGTACAAAAAAAAAGGATTGATTTGTTCAACATTAGATCTGCTAATTATTACAATCTAAAATTGTGTGATTAGGTAAGCTTGCCCAAGCAGACGCTTTTGTGAGATCGGTAATTTTTGTGAATTTTTAATTTTATTATTGTTATTTTTTTTTTAGTTTAAAAAAAATGTTTGAAAAATTTCATGAAAGTGAGCTACCCCAGAATAACAGATGTTATGCCAAAAGTGTCTGGTTAACCCTCCTGTTACTGTACATGCCAAAACCTGCCAAATTTGCACTGTGTAATAAGCATAGGGCCCACATAACATACATAGGGTAACATACAGTTTTAACATACGGTTTTAATACGTAAAAAATGTCAATTTTCTGACCGACCAACTTTCTCCTACATTGACTTTGTGCGATTGTTTACAATTTGTTTCCAAAACCTGACTCCCATAATTCATTGCGCGCACAATTCCGATAATGCTTATGACAATGATGTACAATTGACTGTTTCAACATTATCGTCCATATACGTAATTCGTCGCACTCATGAAATGACACACTTACCTTTGGCTTAGCATTTCTCGGAAAAATTACCAAATTATGGCGTATTAGGCCGAACAAAAAAATAGTTGTATTTCCTATTACACTGAAACAAAAATTAGGGTGGGTAGGTGGGTAGAATCTTTTTATTTTGCCCTAAAAATTTTTAGCCAAAAATATTAGGGTGGGATGACGGTCAATTTTTTTATTATTATTTTTTTTCCGCACTCATTTGTAACTGTTAACAAGTGACAATGTCAGATTTAATACTATACATGTTAATACTACCTATGAGCACTGTATATTCACTAGTTGAGTGGTTTAAGAATATATCTCAATTTAGAAAGCAGATGGTTATGAGTACAAATACACAAGAGCAAGCCACTTTTTTTCAAAGGCTTCCATTAGCCCTCCTACAATCAGTGCAATTTTTGAAACGACCCATTCAGGCCACTCCAAGCCATTAGCTGTTGCCAGTGGCCTCCTATGGTTACCCTTCTGTGCACTGTCACACCACTGGTATTGCAGGGTAAGGTGGTCTCCCATCAATACATTGTAGGCCATACTAATATGTTCAAACATTCAGTGGCCTTGGGTGGCACAGAGTTGATTTTGTAAGATTACTTGGAAAGGACAGCAGGCTTGTACATGTATGTACTGAAGGTTGCTAAAGAACAGAATTTTGTGGATCGGAGTGGCCTCCATGTGTAGGAGGGTTAACACCCATTTATTGTTTACCGATATGTCAAGCAAAACAAACATGACATTTACACTCGGTATGACTACAGAAAACCTGCAATATGTTACTGTTGTGTTTCATTACTTTGTCTTCTATAAATATGGAGAAATAAAGAAATAATATATTCCATGTTTTATGCTGTTTATTTTCTTTTTAGTTGTGTCTAATACGTGTGTGCAATGGCCTATGTATAGCGCGTAACAAATTTTTCTATTGGTCGAACGAGAACAATACGTCATCATACAACCAATAAAAATATCCGTTACGCGCTGTGTGCAATGCCTATAGCACGTGAAAACTTTTCTTATTGATCGAACGAGAACACATACCTTGTCATACAACCAACAGAAATATTCGTTACGTGATTTGGATCATATCACTCTCAAAATGTAAACATCGATCGAGCAAGCGAGACCTCGTACTGATCGTCGTGTCGACATCGATGTTTATGTCTTGCATATGTATGTACAGGGCCACAGCATTATGTGTACGCAATCCTGACTGGCCATTGAATGCTCTCTATTAATTAAAACCCTTGTATACATGCAGTCTCCAAAATGCCACAAAACTTGTGTCTGCTAAATACACAATGCTTTTTCTATGCATGCCTTAAAATATTGCATACTGTACACAAGAGTGGTACATGGATACCCAAAAATTCCCCTGGGACAAAAACAAAACATTCTGACCTTCACACAAACCGAGTGTGCCCCAGGGTGCCACATGGTATTTTGTGGATAACCCCTGCGAAATGTACAGTGTATTTTGTTGGTTGTGACATTTTGAAGTATGGGTCGACTTTGTTAAGAACAACACTGATGATATTGCCTTATTTTGGTCTGCACGACCGTCTGTGTTCGTCGTGTATCTCATTTGAAAATTACATACAAGGGCTGACCAAAAAAAATAAATAAAAAATACAGGACGATGTACACAAAAATTAGGCTCGGGGCCGGCACCATAAGTTTTTATTTTTTATTTTTTCGAATAAAAAGATATAGGTTCTGCGTGATTTTCTAGGTTGGGTCGGGTAACCGGAACACAGCTATTTTTTTATTTGGCCATGAACTAATCTAATGTAGGTCATGCTTGTTAAAAAAATAAAAATCATAGTGAAATTGTATGATTTACTGGAAAGTTAGTGCTTATGAAAGTGGAAAAGGTTGTTTAACCGCTGCTTTTACTAGATACAAATATGAAGGGATGTACATGACCTCAAATTTTTTTTCATGAACATCTGTGATTTTATTGTTCTATGCTGTAAATGAGCTATTGTCTGTGGAAACCAGAACATATTGAATGCTTTGCATTTGCAATGATTTTTTAAACAAATACTGATCCTCAAAATGGACATATTCCTTAGAAGAAACGAACGAAGACTACTTAATTCATAGGTGTTTACTTTTATACTTCATCAGTAGTGGAAAATGAAACATTAATATCATGGTTATGAAAAGAAATCTATTATTTGACAATATGTTACCAGTATTTTTTCATATAAATATTTCAAAGTTTTAAAGTACTTTTTGAAAAAAATTTCACCACCTTCCATTTTATTGGTCTTTCAAGAATATTGATTAAAAGTTTTGAGAGCTTCTCCAAATTATACCATTTTTTAAAAATGTAAAAAAATATTTTTACTTTCAAGATTAAAAACAATTTTACAACCATCTGAAATAACATGAAGCAAGATTCAACTGTTTTTCTTCATGAGTACAATTTTTGTGACCCCATAAACTTTTCCAGTTTGGGGGTGAGTCATTAGGCCTATACAACATCCTTCACTGACACAACTGAAACACCATACTTCTAATGTCATTTGTAAGTTACCGTCTAGTTGATTATACATGTATAACCTTAGGGACAAGGGCCAAAGTCATGGTACTGCCAAGCCTTTGAGAAGCCCGGCCAGGCCCAGGCTTTTCCCCTGCCTACTGGCCTATATAATGAGCTCTGCTTGCCTGGGCTAGGCCCTCTAGAATCCCAGGTTATGTTGACTGGCAGGTACTGTATTGTTACAGGATTAGGACCCACAAAAGTCAGATTAGGAGGCCAGGTAGTCTGGGCCTGGCCAGGCTTCATAAAAGGCTTAGCTGTACCATGACTTTGGCCCTCCTCCTTTAGATAGGTGCATCATTATAGCCAATATGTGATGTGTTCTACCGAAATCAGACACATTTGGGCAAGAAATCAAAATTGAGTTGGTTATTGATAATGAAAGTAGAGATCTTCAGTTTTAAAATGATAGCTTTTTTATTTTAACTGGATGTGCAAACGCGGAATTACGTAATTTTTAAGTTTGTCATTACAAAAACTCAAAACGGAGTTTTTGCCCTTTAAAGTTTAATACCAAATCTGGTATAATTTAAGTAATTAACTTCTTACAAAGGTACTTCATTTTCCCTATCAACGGGCATTACAGAAGAATAATATTGCCTTATATTTGCTTTATTAAGGGATTTATAATATATACATTAATTTTTTGGCTATTTGTCAGTTCTGAGCTCTGCCCAATTCTGTCTGATTTTGGTAGAATGCGTCACAGGGTAAATTAAGGATAGCCTACAGTAAATATACTAGGCCCCTACTCAAAAGTCAAAACAATCTATGGAACACCGGATTTTTAACATCAAATAGGTTTGAAATGTTCCATGAACCGGGATTTTCATTTGCAACCCCCTCTCTCTTTCAGTGGTCATATCATGAAATGTGTAATCACTATGCATCCTTTTATCATCTGTTTCATTGTGTAGTTGTTTCTCATCAATTCTGTGAAACATTGTGTTTATCTGAAATAAATGATCTTGCTTTAGCTGAGATTATTCCGGTGTTCCCTAAATTGTTTTGAGTAGTATAACGACTCAGTGTTAGAGATGAACATGCTTTAAATGACCAGCATAAAAATAGGCACCTTGTACATGTTGTAACCAAAAAAATTTAAACAATATAAAATCATCAATACAATACGTTAGGCGGTTAGCCAGTGCTGTACTGACAGTGATGTGGTGGTGCAAGCGGGTGGGGTTAACGTTAGGCTAGCTAACGTCGTTAAATAATGCGGGAGGAGCGTTTCTGGCTAATTTTACTTGCCTCAATGCGCGAGAAATTAATCTCTACGTCTGATTTGACGAATCCACCGCATCCAAGAAAGTCATCTGCTTCAATTGCAGTGAAAATACTGCAGATTGTTACACATAAAAGAAGGGAATACTGAAAAATAGCCATGGTTTCTTTATTTGCTTTCAGAACTGCCGGTATACGGCTAGTATATACTATTACTAAGCTTTTATTATTTTTTCTCGATATTATCGAATAACTGTGTTTGATTTTATATGCGACGATTCTTCCAGATGATGTGACATTTAAAGTGAGGTAGAAATAAGTATCGATTCCTGTATATGCGAGAAATTGGTTTGGAAGAATCGTTCTAAAATTAATCGCATCACCAGAACAAACACACAGCAGACCAGCAAAAAAACACGTGAAATTCAGTGCGCCCTCTGTAGTTTGAAAATTGCGAGTAACAATACATGGGCAAATTAGACAGCAGACCGTGGGAGAAAAATAGCATGCTGTGTCTTTTCTCCTGGGTTTTGTTTTAAATTCAGTCCATGATTATGGAGGAAAGAAAACAGAGGGGACGGTGCAAGTTAACTTGCATGTTGGTAGGGTGCAGACACAACGGTAGAAATTGTCCAAGCCGATCATTTTACCGATTTCCTCCCACATCTGAACCAGAGCGAAGGCAACGGTGGATACATTTGGCAGGCAGGGATGTGTACTGCAGGTAGGTACGTGTAGGCCTATCCGCTCCATAACGGCATAAGCACATACATTTTTTATCGCTGTCGATTATAGGGCAATGATACTTTGATAGTGTGTTGCGTTTACCATTTTTTACAGTTTGTGCGCATGTGCGCATGTGCGCATGTGCGCATAGCCATAGGCCTACATGTGCGCATAGGCCTACATGTGCGCATGTGCGCAAATTCCTCACAGTTAACAAGTTAGATACATTGTCATTGGGCTATGGCTGTTAGTCAGCAGAAATACGAGTGTATCAGTTAGACGTAACTGTTAGTTCTGTGTTACAAACACGCAAATTGTCAAAGTGTCAAGACACTGGGTGCATTTTCACCAGAGGGCGATATATATATATAATATATAATCCTAGCATTTTAGACAATAGCGGCAGCATTTCTTTGCCAATCGGCAATATAGAGGTGGGAAATTATGACATCAGGAGGTCCACATTTGTGACTATAATAAAACAAGAGAAACTTGTATTCATATTTGTTATTTTATGCATCCAGTATGTTTACAAAATTGTTTACGGGCAACCGGGTGTCCGAAGATTTCCAATTTCGGGTATCCAGTTCTAGAAATAACCGAAAAACGCACAGCCTTATACATTGTTGTTGTGGATCAGCATAAAGCCTCATTTATTTGATCTGATTTTAATAATAATAATAATAATAATAATAATAATGTCGGGCATTTTAAAGCACTCTTAAACAATGTATCAGAGCGCTGTACATTATTACCCCTGCTCATCAGGCGCATAAATCATTCCACAAACCATCTCAGCTCCCTGGGGAGTATACAGCTCAATTGCTGCCATGACAGCGCATATAGGGCTAATCAACCAACTCTGCCCTCACAGGTACCCATTTAACCCCTGGGTGGAGAGAAGCAATTATGGTTAAGTGTCTTGCTCAAGGACACAAGTACCACGGTCACGGACAGGATTCGAACCTACATTCTGACGACTCAGCCACCAGAACACAAATCCGATGCACTAAACTGCTCGACCATCAAAAAAGGTTTGCTTCATACGACAATATCAATTTCCAAAATAATTAAAGGGACAATATCTTCATGATCAGAGCAGACTTTCAACAGAGCACTGAATCTGTGTCCTAGTTTAAGATGAACACAGTGACTTGAAATTACTGGCTCATTTATGCAGCAGCAATGGTGATAATATAACCTTATCATGTGGGGTAATTGTTTCAGTCACTCACTGAGTTAGTCTAAAACTAGCACTCCGATTCCATGCCCTGTTGTTTGTGACGATACTGCCCCTTTAAATGAACATTTTGTGTACTTTTTTTTGGTGTAAATAGACAAGATGGCTCGCCGTGGTATCCCGCCAAAACCAGCAGCATTTGTGCCTGCCACTTCCAAGACGGAAACAAATCTAACGATCCGACTCTGCCAATGGGAAAAGACCACTCCAAGATTATGGCCGAAAAGAAAGAACGAAAGGACAGGCTCAAACAGATTCGTCTTCGACACAAGAACCCACCAAGCACCCGCACTCCTCTGGCTTGCGAGGATCATAACTATGTCAGCATGCGCCAATCAAAGAGAATTAAGTACAGTATGCGCAAGTCACACGTAGGAACTCAAGTCAGTTTACCAGCGGAGGATGTGTGTGACTGCGTCGGCAACCATGAACGTATATTTTCAATGTTGTGCTGCATGGAAGGCTTGGATGTGAGGATTCAAACATCTTACGAGGTTATTTGAACTACCTGAACTTAAGAGGTTATTTCAGCTGCCTGGACTCATCTTATGAGGTTATTTGGACTACTTGGACTTACAACTTACAAGGTTATTTGAGCTACCTGAACTTTTCTTACGAGGTTATTTCAGCTGCCTGGACTCATCTTAACCAGTTCGCGTTGGGAATAAAAAAGTTTTTCTGGGCCCCTGTGGCGGGTTTATTTTTCCCACACACATGTTAATGGAAGCTTCCACAGCGGGTGGCCGGCACTTCCAAGCATGTCACCGTTAGGCCTGGGCGAATAGTTAAAATTTACTATTCGATTAATCGCGCGCAACTATTCGCGAATAATCGACTATTCGCGAATAGTTGGTCATTTTTTCCCGCGGTTTATAAAAGTACTAAAACATTTCTGGCCTATTTGTAACATTCAGACAATAAACAAACACATACATGTACATTAAGCTCTTTAATGCCTGTTGTTTTTTTCCCTTTATTTCTTGCAAAATTGTACTCGAAATAATACATTTTCGTAAGTGAAAAGCCAATAACGTCGAGTTATTACTCTGGCAGCGTGAAACTTCCAGCACAAATTAAGCATTACGGTGCACATTGAGCACATGCTAAGTCAGCGCAGTTACGTTCATCCCATATCAACAGAGGGAAGTCCACCTAAACCCCATAAAATGAGCGCATTGAAGAGATCTTGTTTATATTTAAGAGAAATACCAATAACTTGGCGGTCACCCTGTTATTTCAAATCGATTAAGCCTAGTCCTATACAAAATAAATAACCAAGCAGTATGCGTGTTTATGCTCATGCAGGGGCCACTTTTTAGGCGTATTACGTTGTTTTACGCCCAAAGCTTCCGCGGTGTGCCCCGCACTATGCAAAACCTTTGGTTCAGGCACGCGCGTGGTGAGTGTACCCTGAACTGATTTTGTACGACCTATGCGTTTTGTGATTGACTTATGCTCACCGCATAGATTACGTTATCATTATTGGACAAACTTTCTTGGGAACCAAATGGGCGTGGCAAACAATTACGTCATGCAATAAGTGGATCGGTGGGATTTATCATTACTCATCAGTAGACCTCGTTACCTGCAAGTGCAAAACAATTACACCAGCAATGCGAAGGCGGTGACCAATAGAACCATGCTTTTTAGTTAATATTTATGAAAATAAATTGACATTTTCAAACAAATCGATGTGTAATAAATAAACAACATGAAATATTCAAGTTAGTGTAAATTAATCGCAGTTGTTTAATCATCAATTAGTCATCCCAGCTTTTCTTCAAAAACAAAAAGCGTTACATGATTTTGTAGTGTTCAAATTTAATTACTATTAACAAGTTTATGCTACAAAAATATGAAGTATGTTCATTCAGCACTCTGCAAGTACCCCAGCGGTGCAGAATTTAGAAAAAATGGGTCACTGTTTGAGACTGCAGGATTCAAGTATTGATATTCCCCTAGAAAAAAGCGGTGCAAACCCTAGTTCCCCGAAAATTTGTTCCTAGTTATGCCACTGCTCCAGAATGCCTACTGTCAGTTGCTGGCAGTGAGTGAAGTGGTTATTCTTCATAAATGTATTACACTGTATTACATTTATTCTTAAGCACTTTAACATCAGCAAGGCTATGGTGAAACAATGACAAGACAGTTACTTAGGACAAATGGTGCACGGTGTTATCATCATTCCTTTGGGTACAATGACAGTCGATGCGGTCACAGCCAGTCAGCCTGCTATGTATGGAAGCTATGGCAGGCTGGCTGGCTGTGTTCACTGCTTAACCTGGATGATAAACGGCTAAGGTACAATCGTGCCACTGCCAAGACAAAACTGTAATTGGCAGTGTTGCAAAATGGTAGTGAATGAATTAACAGACGGTTAGCGACCGCAATTTTTACCGGTCAAATGCAACATTGTACGGTAACCGTCACTGCGTCCAGCCATGCCTGCCCTGTTGCTTCCTCAAAGGCATTACTCGCGGTACTATTGGCGAATACTACATACTACCAGCGGTGCCTGAACAGGGCGGCGCAATTGGCAGCATTACTCGCGAATAGTGGCGAATGGTTCGCAAACAGTTCACGACCGAATTTTTATGCTGGCAAAGGCAATTATTGCAGATAACAATCGCTGGTCTAGCCATATCCAGCCTGCCCTGTCGAGCTTCCTCAAGGCATTGCACGCGAGTACTATTCACGAATACTACAATGCGTACAACTACCAGCGGTGCCTGAACAGAACAGCAATTGCGGCATTACCGCGGTATGGCGAATGATTCAGCGAATTGTTCACGACCGCCAATTTTATGTGTTGTGTAAAAGCGTACATTATTGGGTAACAGTCGCTGCAGTATCCCAGCCTGCCATATCGGCCACTCAAAGGCATTACTGTTTGCAAACACTACAAAGCTTACCACCATGACTAGAAAGCGGTGCAATTGCTGCCCGGCTTAATAGGATTACTTGCGAATAGTAGTGTGAATGAATAGTAAGCAAACAAACAACTGATCATTATTGCGAATATTTTGCGGTATTCGGCGCCTGCGCGTTAATCGTAATTCAAAAACCACGACTCGATTAGCGCAACTTTATTAGCGAATAATCGAATTATTCGCTGCAGGCCTAGTCACCATAAATTTGGCTCAACCGAGCATGCATACAAATATTCCGGAGTTTCCACTGGCGTGTTTAGACACTCTCCGATCCGTGGTGCAAAAAAAATTGCGTGCATACACGGCCTCCGACGCGAACTGGTTAAGAGGTTATTTCAGCTGCCTGGACTTACATTGTATCTTACGAGGTTATTTCAACTGCCTGGACTTACGTATCCAGTAGCTATGCCATTGTATTCATGGTGAATTCAAACGTTATATACCTAGAATAAATGGACCTCACCCCCATCTAGCCCCCATTTATACTCCTGGGTGAAGAGAAGCAATTCCACAAGCACCACGGTCGCAGCCAGGATTCGAACCCACATTCTGACGACTCAGCCATCAGAACACAAGTCCGATGCACTAAACCGCTCGGCCATGACACCCCAGTAATATCAAAAAATTGAAAACTGCGACGATACATCTTTAAAAACCATGCAAGCTGCCTGGTCTAAGTAGAACTTTGATCTGCTGTCATACTTGTTGTATTCAGTCAAGAATTATTGGGAAACTCATTCAAAGATTTCAATGGATGTTTGATATCCTTTGCCTAACCCTCCTACTGATAGACCATTTGAAACCATTCAAAAATGCCCATTGGTTTTGTACACACATGGTGATACCATTTGAATAGTGTTGGTAGCAAGCTTTACTACCATTCAAATGCATAGAGGGTCCATTGATTCACCACTTAGAAGTATCCAAACAAGGTTTTGTATTAGCTGACCTACCATTCAAAACCATTTGGGGGAATCACTACTGTACAGTTATTTCACCATTCAAAACCACAAAAGCGAATGGTTTCAAATGGTGCATCAACTTGTATGAAAAAGGTACCAGAAGTAGGAGGGTTAATAGTTATATGTAAAACTTCCATTATTTCTGAAATATGTTTAGATGTTAGTGTTGTATGTTCTCTTCAATTAATCTTATTTATTTATATCTTTTGAGGAAAATTGAAAATTAATGTGATATGTACATATGAACTTGTTATGTACGCTTTCCAATGTTTTATTTTATTTATGCATATTCCCCCACAAACAAGGCTAAAAGCCAGCAATAAAGAAATTTCTGGGCAGAACTCTGATTCCTATGTTTATAGCTTTCAAGAAATATATATCAGTGCTCTTTTTTTTAAACGTGTTTTTTGAGTTAACAGGTGTTACATATATTATATATAAACGGTTTCCGAGCAAAGAAAAATTGGCTGATGCCGAACCCGCGACCTCTTGATTACCGTACGAGCGCTCAACTAACTGAGCTAACCAGCCCCTATGTTGGTGTGCGGTCCACTTACCATATACTTTCCCTTCTCCTATAAATGGATGAGTTTTTATGTTGTACTTTGTCAAAGCCTCTGATGAAGGTCCGGATTGGATCGAAAGCTAAGGCCACCCTCCCGATTTATTTTATATATATATCCCTGGCTACTCGGCAGATATGGTTTGGCCTCTGACCTGGCCCCATAGAGCAATAGATAATTGGTATATATATATATTTACTTTTTTGGGGTAAATTTGACATAATTCCTATTAACCCTCCTATTACTACAAGGGTCAAAATCAGTCAAAGTGATGATATACTTGCCAAGGTATATCTAGTGCACTTAAAAGTCAAACACTGTCAAACCTTACGTGTAGTAAGTACATTTACAGGTCAAAATGAGTCTACCCTTTTTGACTGGTAAAAGCATTGTCTAGTATTGTTCAGGGTGGTCAAAATGACAGTAAAACCACTCAATAAAGCCCCCTGTATTGCACATTTGGGTCAACAATTTAAACACAAGGCAGTAGTCTTGTGCAAGACACGTTATTATCTCTGCGGATCCCTGGTTACCACGCGATCCAGCGCCAATCTAAATCACCCACCGTGGCTGGCGCTATAAAAAATTTTTACGATCTCGGCACGCTGGGCAGCTAGGACGTAAAGGTGGACGGCGTGGACAGGAATGAATGGGCGCCGCCCAGCGCGCGAACTTGTTTATCAAAATCACAGCCGGATCGGCGACGCGATATCGTGCAAATCAGGCGAGTAACGTCTTTTTGCAAGACTAACAAGGCAGTTGACTGGTTTTGACCTCTGTAGCAACTTCCCACTAAAGTGCAGCAATAGTAGGAGGGTCAATACAAAGCAGTACTTCAAATACAATAAGTAAATTTGGCTTTGGACAGTTTATGAAATAAATAAGCAAATAAATACTTTAATTAATATTTTACATATATCTATTTCTTATTTAAAATATATTTTATGTATAATATTACACACCTTACCAAAAGTTGGCAGCATAGTTTTGTTTCTGAATTGAAATTTCTGCTTAACTTCCTTGCTTAGGTATTATGGCTAGGAACCTTCCTGAATCACCAATATCCATCAATTGCACTTTTGGAAACATGGCCTTATCTTCAAAAATGCACCATGCATTTTTTGTTGATCTTTCTGTATTCAGCACGTAAAATGGCCTGTACACTTGCCAGGTGGCTGTAATTTTGCCCCATTTGAAGGGTGAAAAGTACCAATTCTAACAATTACTGAATTTTCCAAAAAGTTCCTTGGAGATTTTGGAGGATTTGGGGTGGTTGAGAGGATTAAAGGAATATACAACTTGCGGTACCATTATGAGAGAAGAAGAAAAATAAAACATGTTTTGATTAGAAGTGCTTTCATCTTTGAGAAAAAGGAAATTTTAATAGTGAATGTATTTTCGCTGTTGGTTTTTCTTTCTCAAAACAGATGGTTCAAATGAATATTCATTATCAAATACCAATTGTTGTACCTTCCATTTAACAAGCATTGATTTGTCACAGTTAAATATTGTAGTATTTCCAATTGTGCCATTCCACTAGTAAGGCAAGTTGACTGTGGGCACAAAAGAAAACGGGTACATGTTCATTTATTGGTCATCACCAGTACATCAAAATTACTTGGCACACCCTAGACATTTGCCTTTACATAAGTTGAACCTCCAGATCTTCAGTAGTCAATTCTCCTTTAACCCTTATTATCATACAGTCTCAAAATGCCACAAAAACAAAAACTGTTTTTTCTACATGCCTTGTGATTCTGCATTACTAAGAATGGTATGAATCCCAAAATGCCCTAGATTCTGGGACAAAAAACAAAGTGTTTTCCGAGTGACTTTTTAGTATGGGTCACTCAGAACACTGATAATAGGAGGGTTAATTATAAAACTAATACTGAGATAATTCTCATGAGTTCCCCTGCTGATGAACAAAGCATTTAGATAGTAAAACCTGTGTAAAGTGGCCAATGAATGGGCCCATGAAAAGTACTAGCCATATTTAACAGGTGACCTTAATATACAGGTTTTAATAACGCAATTTAGCTATTTGTGTTATTAGGACTATCAAAAGTTGGACAGGACCCTCTTTATTCAGGTGACCACAGTGGCAGGTTTGAACACACTTTCACAACAGTTACAACAAATGTTTCTTTGAAAAAAATCATACCCATTTCCCCGGGAGACAATAAGTTCTTCAGATTGCTTTACTGTAAGTTTTGTTTATTAAAGTCTTGTTAAAATATTGGGCCTCTAATTATAGCTCAAAACACTGTGGTAAAAGTTCCTTATGTTTTTTCATACTTCACCCAAGAAAAAATGGTTTCAGCTAGTATTTTGATAATTGGGGGTATAGGGGCTTTAACCCTCCTACTGTTTGACCATTTGAAACCATTCAAAATTTCCACTTACCAAAATGCCCATTGGTTTTGTACACACATGGTGATACCATTTGAACAGTGTTGGTAGCAAGCTTTACTACCATTCAAATGCATAGAGAGTCCATTGATTCACCACTTAGGAGTATCCAAACAAGGTTTTGTATTAGCTGACCTACCATTCAAAACCACAAAAGCGAATGGTTTCAAATGGTGGATCAACTTGTATGAAAAAGGTACCAGAAGTAGGAGGGTTAATATACAAGAGGCTCTGACAAATTAGACAGATAACAGCAAACTTTGAAGATAGAATTAATACAATGAAGGCATTTATATAGCGCTCTTACACAAACGGTATCACAGCGCTTTACAGTGAGATGCAAGTACAATTTAAAAATACACAGTGCCTAAAATAAATGAGTCTTGAGAGATGTTTTAAATTGACTCAATGAAGAAGCATGACGGATACCAGATGGTAGTTCATTCCAAATGCTGGGTGCAGCAGTATAGAAACCCTTGTTAGCCGCAGTTAAACGTGTAGTTGGCTTTTTGAAGATACGGGAATCAGAATTTGAACGGAGTCCACTGTGGTTAGGTTGGTACGGTATAATAAGCTCACAGAGACAGGATGGCGCAGAGTCGGTAACACATTATAGGCAATAGTCAATGTTTTGAAATCAATCCGGTCTCGAATGGGAAGCCTGTGAAGCTGTCGTAGGAGAGGGGAGACATGGTCATACTTTTTAGCCATGAAAATTAAATTTGCAGCACGATGTTGAAGACGTTTGATCTCTTTGCTAGAGGATCCTTGCAGAAGTGAATTTGCATAGTCCAAACGTGATGCGACCAGAGCACGGACTGCATGATGACAAGTGATTTCATCAATAAAGATACGAACTTGCGACAGATTTCTTAAATGAAAGTTAATGGTTTTGCATATTGAGGATACATGGTTAGACATACTCATAGTACTGTCAAAAATAACACCTAAGGTTTTTTACACATGAGGAGGGTTTGATAACTGTATTACCAATTGTAATGGTGACGTCAGATAATGTTTTCAAAAGTCTATGGTTGGCAGCAACAACAAATTCAGTCTTTTCATCATTGAGGAGGAGCATATTTTGTGACATCCATGCCTTGATGTTAGAAACACAAGCATATACAGTTGAAAGTGCACGATCTGTTTCACCATGTTTCCGGGGATCAGCACATATATAATTGGGTGTCATCAGCATAAAAATGGAATTTGACACCAGAATTATGCTTAATAATATCTGAGAGTGGGTGTGTGTAGTAAGAAAACATCAGAGATCCGACACAGGAACCTTGTGGTAAACCATAATCAAGAGTTTGCGGATCAGAATAATTATTGGCAATCTTAACTCTACAAGTCCTACCAGTAAGATAAGACTGAAACCATTTGGAAACATTATTATGAAAACCAAAAACACTAGACAATCTATTTAACAATATACAATGGTCTCAAAAGCAGCAGACAAATCTAGCAACACCACAAAAACAGCTTGTCGATTGTCAATCGCACGTATTATATCACTTAACTGTACTCTTCAGAGACAAGGGAATGTTGGGATCCAAAATATGAAATTGCTTTACTCTGCCTATAGCACGTTCAACATGAATTCTTGCTTCAGCGATATTCTGTCTCATGAACTTGAGAAACTGTAAACTGCCCAGACTCATTAAGAAAAGGAGCAATGTTTAAAAATGCACCCTGTTTATTTATTAGATCACCCACTGTAAATCCTTTGTCTGCCAGGACAAGATCTCCCTCATTGTTAAGTAAAAAGAAAGAAAACCACATTTTTCAGTGATTGTTCTATCAGATGTTCTGCCACCCCAGGCATCACTGACAAAAGTTATCAAACCTGTTGGGGATATTGCAATCAAAATTTTATAGTACATGTATTGTGGTGTTTGTATGAGCTCCAGGTTAGTGACGGCTGTGAAATTGGATGGAGTCTCTATAAAGAGTTCTGTGCAATCTATAATGAAACGTATATTTTCAAATTTACAAAATTGTCTATAGGTAAGGTCTGATTAATAACATTAATATCTGGTGCATAATTTAAAGGGGCTAGGACTTTCACCATTAGAAATATCCGTGTAGTGACGATACGGGACATGTGAGATGGGGATACATTAAACCTGTCAGCTAGATCATTTAAAAGTAAGCCAACTCTCAAGCGCATTAATGTTGGAAACAACTGGTCTTTTATTGGTAGTGACATATTTCTTTTAATACCTACAGTATCAATTGATTTAATTTTGCCCTACACCGACATGTGTATAGCACTGTATACTCCGTGCTTTCCGAGTCTCTGTGAAAAACTACACAGGCGGCGCGGGACTCGAACCCACGACCTCCTGCTTACTAGTGCAGACGTCTTAACCTCGCGACCACCGAGCTTGCCCGATGGCGATTGGCTGGCTAGAATCCTATATAGCAGCGGGTTCTGTGATATATATAGAATTCACCAACCGATACCTACAGTATCCTTATCCCCTGACCCATAATATTTCATCCCGTGTGTGAATGGTAAAAGAAGGTTAAAAAGCCAAACAAAAATGTCACCCAGTTTTATTAGCCCAGTATAGAATTTAGTGTTTGTGTCATTATCTTTAATGTTATCTGTTGACCAGGTGTGATGTTTTCTAGACTTAAGTTCCTCTACTTCTTTGGCCAACCTCTTCACATCAGCTTTGAGTTGTTCCTTTTCTGCATCCTCGACTTGGATTTCTGTAAAAGGGATTACATAATTTAACAGGATTTACAAATTGTTTTCAAAAGGAAGGTATAAAGATTTACCGTTATGGATATAAGGTTTGTCTAATGTAAGTCTATAATACTTCATCATAAAAGTATTTTTTACAACAACATAGGTCTACCACATCTATCCAGAATGGTGACACAACAACGAAGCTTCAGTTATTAAACATTGAGTCTACAATGTACTTCTAATGTGAAATATGTAGACAAATGTATATTATAAATAATTTGTATTCGACTAGTATAAACATAAAACACAATAAAGGGGGCCACTTTCCTACCGTCACTTTAGCAGTTTTTCTAATGGTTGTAATTTTTTTTAAATATCTGAAACCACCCAAAAAGAATTTCAACATTTGAATAGACATGCATGTTTATCCTAAAGATAATTTGAGTTGATTATTACCGTTATTTTTTTAATTACCCTAAAATTTCCATCAACAAATGGACGGAAAAGTGAGGTAACTTTTTCCGTCCAATTTTTATGGAAATTTGAGGGTAAAAAAATAAATTTAAAAAAAAATCAACTCAAATTAGTTCTAGTATAAGCCTGCATGTCCATTCACATACTTGTTGAAACACTTTTTGGTCGGTTTCAGGTACTTAAAAATAAATAACAACCATTGGAAAAACTGCTAACGTGACGGATGCAAAGTGGCCCTCTTTATTGTGTTTTATGTCATATACATAGGGGTCTACATTGTATTTTAAGTATTTTGGTTCAAATGGAAACATTGTATTCAAGTTCAATCTAACAATGTTCTTGTATTTATTCATATTTCTAAGATTTATCTGAAATAAAAAGTTCAACTTTTCAGAAATTGACTACGACTGTGTAATCTAGTTAATTTACACAGGACATACCCTAAACACCCAACCATCTTAAGCTTGATAACAAAATAAGTATAATCATTACATCCCCTAATCACAGCTATATATCCAAAGATGATTAGGGAAGATTAGTTCAGTTAATTAAATCCTAATTCTTGGGTAGGCAAATTTCTCTTGGTAAAAGACAATTTATTAATTTGTATATCACAAGGAATGTGGAACATTTCAAGGGGCACACTGGAGGCAAAGGATATTGGGCATGGTGGCATCTGTGAAGTTCAATTGATATGTATGTTAGAAGTAGAAAGAACATACATTTATATAAAATAGAAAATGACTTTGTATGACAAACCTTGTGATATGGTCTTGTGGTCTCCATCATCAGTAGAAGAGGCTTTGTCATAGCTGTGCATGTGCAAAGAAATGTTGAGTGCAGCTGCAGATGTATTTTTTTCAACTTGTGCATTAAGTCTTCTTTGCCTTTCATCTTGTTCAGCCTCCTAAAAAGATTATTGAAAATAAGATAACCATGATGCCAATGACAATGCTCAGACCAAACACATATTGGTAGTAAAAACCATGCATTATACATAAATTTATCATCTTAATTGCAGTCACAAACAAAATATGGGTTTGGATTCAGCTTGCTGACAGCATATAGAACAATGAAATCGCAGATGGTCATGAAAAAATTGAGGTCACATATGAATTTGTTACCCCCCATTTTGTTCACTCAAATTCACAGTTTAATTCATGGGCATACTGTCTTGAACAGGGCGGCAGGGCAATTAAACAGGATTAACGCGAAGTCAGTGTAGCTGTGCGTTCGGCTGTGAAATCAGTATGTGGAATGTTC
This sequence comes from Zoroaster sp. YZ-2022, assembly GCA_029582265.1. Lineage (NCBI taxonomy): Eukaryota > Metazoa > Echinodermata > Asteroidea > Forcipulatida > Zoroasteridae > Zoroaster > Zoroaster sp. YZ-2022. The sequence goes on from CM055816.1 coordinate 45,848,385, forward strand.
CACTCACAAAAGAGCTTGCACAAAACATGGCTACATGTACATGTATATGAGTAAATGTGGGAGACCTGAAACAATAAAACAAAGAGAATGTGTGTTTCTTAATGTTAAATCTTTTATTTTTCTCAAGAACACATACTTCACATTTTTCTCTACAAAATGAAAACCGTTTTTTTCCCAAGTTGTTAATAAATAATACAAAATTAGAAGGAAAAAAACCTACTTAAATGGAAGTAGCAGCTCTTATAAGTCCAATACATGATATTATGTAGTCACTTGACTTGCAATTTCAATTACATTTATTACATGTACTGAATAATTACTACTTTCGATATTGATTTCGGTAATGTATTTTGTTTTGGATACCGCAAGAATCCATACAAGTTTGACACTCAATGTGTGCTTCACAAAAATATAACATTTACAAAAAGTCTTTAGTTATGGAAATTTAAACCACAGTCAAAGGATACTATTTGACCCCATAATGATTTACCATGTAAAGAACAAAATCAAAATCAAAACAATCTATTTCTTACAATCTTTTTCACATTTGTTTACCAACTGTTTTTTTGTAAGTAGGTTTACACTTTGATAAGTTGTGTTTGGTTTTCTAGCACAAGACATACAAACAATTATATTTCACTTACTGCTTAATTATGTTTTTTCCAACTTAAATTATGTTGACACATGTCCGTTTATTATGACCTTCTTTGCCACAGATACTGCATATTATACTGAATTTTGGTTCTCTCTGGCAGCAAGGGGCAAGATATTCAATTCTATTTTGTTTGTTCATTAGTTGGGTTAAGGCATCAAGATTGCGATGGTTTGTAGCCTGAAAATTTATACAACTCGTGGCGATTGCCTGTCAGCTTGACAAAACGAAAAGCTAAAAGATACCCTCTGTGAAGGAGCCGTTTCTCAAGGGTCTTCTGTTCAGTCAGGACAAACTCCTCTAAACACCTACGCTCATGCAGCCAAATTTGTAAAGTATCTTCTTCTAGATAGGCAAAGTCACCGGCAGCATTGACAAGACGGTACCACCAGTCAGGTCCCAAAAATTCAGCAACAGATGCATGTGTAGCTCTGAAGAGTACTCTCCCTGCCTTTGAATTGTCCTCAATGGCTCCAATAGCATCTATAAATGTCTGAAATGTTTCTCTCTGATTGGGAAAATGAAGAGTTATTTCCGAGTCTCTAACTCGTGAAAGTTTTCCTTGACCTTTACCTTTAAGTCAATCTTCAACAAGTCAAGGGCATTTGTCTGTTCACTCTCTGATGGTGTATCAACTATCTCTGACTTGGGTCGCCATTCATCATATCGGTCATCCCAGCCGATGTAATGTACCTTCACCTCCTCTGATCCCAATGAAGTACTTCTTGTATCAACAACTTCTAATCGAAATAGTTCAGAGGTTGGCCACTTTATTTTAGTTGATTTTGTTGATTGAGTTTTGAGCTCTGGCCCGTTGTGGATGGCAAAGTAGTCCAGATTTTTTTCTCTCTCAAATTCATTACCTGAAAAATGAGAAAATAAAACTTTACTTTTCAATACAAGTACGAGGCCTACTGAAACTAAAACAATAAGCTGATGATGAAAACATGTTACGCAAAACATGAATTTTGCCAGCCCAAGCCAAAGTCAAGTATCCTATTTGACTTTTTTTGCCCTCATCAATTCAGTTTTCAGGCTAGCATCCGCCTTTGTAACTGTTGTTAATACAAAAGTGTTTTGTATGTTATATATGTTCCCTTCTCTTCAGTTTAAACTAAAACATTTTGAAAAGTCGCATTCTCTGTATTTTTAAATATAATAAGCCTAAGATCTCTCATTACCAATAGCAAACCGAAACGATATATAGCTAGCTAGTTCATCCCTCCTTTATATTGAACACACGTACTGTTCCCTTGTTAAAAATGGCATCTCCCAATGGCCACGTAGCGTCCCCTCGGCATCATGGATGTGACAAATTGCTCTAGCCTGCTAAACGAGAAGTGTTTTTTAGGATCCAATTTTACGTTATTTTAAGATCGAGTTACCCCATAAAAAGTTCACAATTTGTTTCTTGAATATTAAATAACACATGTAGTGTTTTGTAAAGGCTTACCTACGATATAAACGCAGAAACACGGATGATGAGAAAGTAGTCAACGATCAAGAAACGCGTGCAAAGCAATGGTGCATGCCCCAAACAATGCAATATCGATTGATTGTTGTCATTGGTCCTTTTTTTCTTTCAAAACATTTCTTATATCACAGTAAAGAGAATGATCTCAGCTATTCAATTGTTTTCGCCCCGGTTGATTTCGGTACTCCAGTTAGGATCTACGCTTAAAAGAACGATGTCCGGCGGTCCAAAACTGCATGCTTCCACAGGAAAATAAGGAGAAGTTAACATTTTCAAACCCAATTTTACAGTGGATTTTTCAAAAATTAAAAACAAATGATTCATTACTATTATTTTCTTGGCAATGAAATAAACTTTACAGAACTGTTCGCCCCCGTTTAATAGCTTTTACGGTTTTCAAGATACGAACGAAAAAGTACGAAATATTAACATCATTTTTAAGCAGTTTTTCATACAGGAAATGGGGGTTCACAGAGGAACAAGCTTAAGTGAACACAACAAATTCATATGGTATGTCCCTTAATATTTGTAGTAAAATCAGTGATAGTTAACCCTCCTATGCCCAGACTGAAATTTGGCCCAGTAAGCACCGCACCCACAGACAGTCACTTGAGTATTTTTGGTTGCATTGCCAATTGTTCACACATGTGTATAAGAGTGCTGGAGATAATGGCAAAGTCAAACACACTTGTGTATGTCTTACAAGTTATATGCAGAGTCACACAGAGCTGTGTAAATGTACTGAATTTAAGTTACAGTCGAGTGGTTTTGGTTTGACCTCCTACCATATCCACATGTGCTTGCATTTATTTGAGTGCACTGCACAAAGTCAATGGGTTGGGAGTGACATACAAATTTTGAGTGTCTTTGATTGTTAAACCTATAGGAGGGTTAATAAACTTTTTTTTAACTTTCACTAAGATTTTAATTTTTGTAACAAGCATAAAGTAGATAATATAAAGTTTATGCAACCAGTTACACAATATAGGGGTAGAATGTCGTATCTGGCCGCCACTATTTTTCATTAAATATAACCAATAATGTAATCTTACCTACCTGGTAAGGTGGAGAACATATGGATGATGATGGACATATACTTCAAATTATTCCAGGATATTTATATCATGAAAAATCAGGCATTTTTGGTATACGATGACTTCCTCAGTCATGTCAGTCTGATCTTATCAACTCTACAATTAGTGACCAACACAGTCATTGTACATGTGTAGTGGCAACTATAATAGGATCCTTCTATTTTCTGAAGGGGAGGATTTTTTTAGAAGGGAAATCAAGTCCGAAAACCATCATAAAAGTGGATTTTAAAGATAGTTTTCGCTTTCTGTACCACCAAAAATCGATAGAATGATTTTTTAACTGGTTAGTGGTTGCAAAAAAAATCCAAAAAAGCCCTTAAAAAGTGGCGGCCGGATACGACATTCTTTCCCAATATAGTTTTGAAAATTAATTTTCTAAGAAATGCTATTGCTAAGCCAAAGTGCGTCGTTTCACGAGTGTGGCGAATTACGTACACAGACATAAATAATATTTAATTATTTATCCTTAATTTACCCTAAATGACGCACCTAAGGTTATATAATCAACTGGACGGTAACTTACAAATGAAATTAGCAGTTTGGTGTTTCAGTTTGTTTCAGTGAAGGATTCTCTTGTAAAATGCTGAATTTCAATGCATGATCATACGCATGGATGTCTTGAGCGCCGTTTTTTGAGACGCACAGAATTGTGGTCATCAGAAAATTGATGTTGGTATAATGACTCACCCCAAACTGTTAAAGTTGATGGGGGCACAGAAAATGTACCCAAGAAGAAAAACAGTTGAAATCATGTTTCATCTTATTCCAGATGGCTGTAAAATTGTTTTTAAACTTGAAAATAAAAATATTGTTTTCGATTTTTAAAATAAAATGGTATAATTTGGAGAAGCTCTCAAAACTTTTAATCAATATTCTTGAAAGACCAATAAAATGGAGGGTTGTTCTTAAACCCCCTCGACCCCCACGACGTACGCGCGCTCAGAATCATATCGTATCCCAAATCGGAATCTGTGTTCGAATCATTTAATTAGAATGCCCGCTGCACTCCCGTACTACTGAACGTGAACAAACGGAGCTCTTTTTTAATAATCGAAGATCCTATAGGTTAATTGGGGAAAATAACTAAATCTTTTCTCCTCCAAAAGTCTAATTTTAAAATAGAATAATATAAAATAGGTTATTAAATGAGAAATGATAGCTGGGATTTTTTTCCACGTCCATCAAGTAAAAAATAATGTACATTTGGGGCTGTGCGCGCATGCCAGTTTGTGATGTAATGCTTATTGACCAATCAGGATGCCGGAAAGCCATGCGGCCGTCTTGGAAGTGATATCCTTCTACGACCGTACGAGTTGCAGGAAGAACGTTGCCAAAAACTGCGCCCAACTAGCAAAAATCTGACATAAGTATGCAATTTTTCGGATAGAATATGAAATTATCTACTCGGGAATGGTATAATTTGGCTTGTGGCAGCACTATAAATTCGTTGATTTCGCGACGACAGGTCGTCATGCAGCAAACAGCGCAACAGGCTAGCAAACTAGCCATTTTCGAACTCGGGCCGTAAACAGGTTCCCATTTGGGATACAATTTGATTCTGGCGCAGGCCGGCCAGCCGTGCGACATGCTTGCGCATGGGCATTGCGAAATACATACATACATTCGTACTGCACTGGTGGTAGTGAATTCCGTGAGTACGTGTGCTTCGTTTGAGCATACGTCGTGGGGTCGAGGGGTCGTGGGTGTCGAGGGGGTTTAAGAACAACCCTAAAATGGAAGGTGGTTAAATTTCTTGCAAAAAGTACTTTAAAACTTTGAAATGTATAAAATTGCTGTTAACATTTTGTCAAATAAAAGATTTCTTTTTTATAACCATGATATTATTAATGTTTCATTTTCTCAATAATTTTCCACTACCGTCGAAATAAACACCAACGAATTAAGTAGTCTTCGTTCGCTTCTTCTATAACAAAGTATAAGGAATGTGTCCAATTTGAGGATCAGTATTTCTTTAAAAAATCATTGCAAATGCAAAGCATTAACATATTTTGGTTTCCACAGACAACAGCTTGTTGACGGCATAGAACAATAAAATCACAGATGTTCGTGAAAAAAAATTGAGGTCATGTAAATCTCTTACTATTTGTATCTAGTAAAATCGGTGGTTAAATAACTTTTTCCACTTTCATAAGCACTAAGTTTCCAGTAAATCATACAATTTCACTATAATTTTTTTTTCTGTAAAAAGCACGACTTAGATAAGTTTATGCAACCAGTAATCATGGTAATACGCCATAGTTTTGTAAGTTTTCCGAGAAATGCTAAGCCAAAGGTAGGTGCGTCATTTCACGAGTGCGGCGAATTACATACATCATGTACATGGACGATATTTATGTTTTACTACTTACGATGACTGCATGGCATTTCTCAAGTCTTTTACATCGAGCCACATGTCGATGGCTTTTGTCCTGGTCATTTTAGTACTAGTACAGTAGTAGTGGCATGTTCAGAGTTGGCCTATAATTTTCATCTTCGATGAAGTCGCTTGGCCAGCCTTCCTACAAAAGTCAAAATGGACACTGCACAATATATCGTGAGCTGTTGGCTTCCATTTCCAACACGTCCAACTGCCCGCTTCCATGCCCCTCATTTAAGCCGATTATTTTTAGGAAATCTAAAAAAAGACACCTGTTTGTCTTCTTTATTCTTACGGTTTGTACAACCAGGTATGCAGCAGTTTACTGGCATTGCATCCAATGAAAATTAAGTCCAAAACGTATAAACGAAAAACAGCCCCCTCAATCAAGAGCATAAGCCAAGTGCAACCATGGATATGAAGGAAACAGAACTAACTTTGCCGGCGTGCGAATTTTTTTTCTGCAAACGAGAATTACCATCCCACAATATTTCAGCCAATCACATGGCACGATTTTTAAGATGACGTAGGATATTATTAACATGTGTCAAAGACACTACAACAGGTTTCCATGTACTATGTGTGCATATTATACAAATATAACATGGTTTGAGGGTGGTGGACAGTCGATATTTAATTTTAGCTCCCCGAGGTATTGGAAGTTGGCAAACTATAGTTCCCGAGGCGAAGCCGAGGGAACTAGTTTGTCAACTTCCAATACCGAGGGGAGCTAATATCGACTGTCCACCCGAAATAAACCATGTTATATTTGTTATACTATACCTCATACATATTCAGTTGTATTACAATAATAAGGAGCATCGATTGTCATTGAGCTCGGGGCGCGAATTGACATTTACGTGTGCCGCCATCTTTTCATGTGTATGTAGCTAGCTAGCTAGGGCGTTCGCGCGTACGTGCGTACTACACCGGTGCGACTGTTCCCCGATATTGCTTCGTAAAGCACATGCGTAGTAGTTTAACGCATATGCGTTAAACTACTACGCATGCGTATTTACCCTGTGCGTAAATACTCGGAGTGCGGCTATAAGCCAGGCATTTCATGTCTGACGTCACTGTGTTTGATCTGGTATTGCGCGGCGCCCAGTTGAGAACCCATTTGCAAACATATAAACAATATGCACACGTGTGCGTGCTTACACAGTATCGACAGTGGTTGCAGTATTTCACTAAACAGGTAGGTATAAAGCATCAGTTTGCAACAAAAAAATGCCTGTTTATTAACCTTTCCGTAAGATTCTGCTGTAGAAATGAAATGAATTATTTCGATGACCAATGGTGAATTATCTTTAATGTTATGCATGAGATGCCTGGCCTGCTAATATTGGAAGTCCATGCAGGCACTTACCGACATAACATGAGAAAAAAGGGGGAAAAATTTTAATTTGACATTGCATTGTTATACTAGTATACAATTGTACATGAGATGCCTGGCCTTCCAAAATTAGAAGGCCAGGCACTTGGATACAATATTAAAACCCTATGACAACTGTTAATTTGACATTGCATTGTTGTACATACTACTACTAGTATACAATTGTACATGAGATGCCTGGCCTTCCAAAATTAGAAGGTCAGGCACTTGGATACAATATTAAAATCCTATGACAACTGAGTAATATGAGAAAAAAAAGTTAATTTGACATTGCATTGTTGTACATACTACTACTAGTATACAATTGTACATGAGATGCCTGGCCTTCCAAAATTAGAAGGTCAGGCACTTGGATACAATATTAAAACCCTATGGGCAATTCCATGAGGAAGTGGACATGACCCTTAAATTTAGAATTGTGATTTTTAAGTAAAACTTGGCTTTACATCAGAGCATATATATGAAAGGTTCTGGGGAAAATGCTTACCATGTCATGGCTTTGAGAAAAAATTGCCAAAAATTCATTTTTATGTGATTGATGTTTCAGTGTGAAATTATTTGCTAAAAAGAACTAGAACTTGAATTAATTACTTAATGAGAAAGAAATCAATTTATCTAAATCAATCTAATCAGATTTTTTAATTGATTCAACCTAAATACCAGCTATTATTGTCATAAGTTGTGATTCGGATTGATTTAGACCACAGAATAGAGACTTCTACCCCATTAACATGTATGTAACGTAACTAACCAAAACGTCTTGTTTTTTTTGCCCACAGAAGAAGCATTTTCTTAGAAATTTGGTTTCTTATTTTTTCCTTCTTTGTCCAATCCTTAGTTCAAAAAAGCAAAGTAGATTCCTGTGTATTGCTATATATATTGAATAAAAAGCATTCAAAATCTGTAATGTAACTAACCTTGTAACGCAACTAACCAAGCGGTAATGTAACTAACCATTGTAAAATTGATGTATATGCTGCTTCATGGAAATTAATACAAATGTTGAAAAGTTAAGACAAAGAGGGCACATTACAAAACTGATTGTGCCCATGATGTAACTGTAAGAACATTCTAGATTCATGCGCTATGTGCATCATCCATGTGCAACAAATCTTGCTACTTTCTCCTCCATTGACTTTGTGCACAAACGTCAGAAATCAGCTGAGAAATCCTCCGTTTAAGTGGTTTATGGGAATAAAAAGAATAATAATTTAATTATACAAATGTTCTGTATGTAATTTAAATAATTCTTAATAATTTTCTCCATAATTTTGCTATAATACGTAAAAACATAAATTTTCTGACCGACCACCTTTCTCCTCCATTGACATTGTGCACAAAACGTGTGCATTTGTTTACAATTTACAAACCATACCACTTACAGTAAATATATATTGTTTTTTGCACTTGCAGATTAATTAAATAACTGGAATCTTGTTCTTGATCTTGCTCTCAACATTTTGAAAGCATTTGAGACCTATATCCCTTTTCAAGTGTGATTAAAAAGGAGCTTTGAAAATGTGTGTAGGCATGGACAAACTGTAACGTAACTAACCGTAACGTAACTAACCATGATTTTTTGGCAGTCCTTAAAACTGATGATAATAATTGCTCCATATTTTATGTGAAAACATTTGCCAGTAACGAATCAATGTTAGAGATATTACACTTTCTTTCAGTTGTATCCCACTTGAGGAAACTTTTTATGTAAAGACGTGAACTTTTTTTCCATGTCCTTTTTTTGTAACGTAACTAACCTTGATTAAAGTTGCTTTTACAATTCACATAACATGTCTGAATGTTTTGAATTCTTATTATGTGATAACTTTAGGTAGAGATGTATTAATGGTACCATAATGAAGAATTGATAGGCTTTCATCCTAATATAGGAGCCCAAAGAACTGTGCAGAGTCACTAAAAATGTAACGTAACTAACCGTGGAATTGCCCCTATGATTGCTAGGTTTTCATTGCTAGGTTTTCATTATTGATGTGTTAAGCGCTTTGATCTTGTTAAAGGCGCTATATAAATACCCGTTTATTATTATTATGATTATGATAACTGAGTAATACGAGAAAAAAAGTTAATTTGACATTGCATTGTTGTACATACTACTACTAGTAGTATACAATTGTACATGAGATGCCTGGCCTTCCAAAATTAGAAGGCCAGGTACTTGGATACAATATTAAAACCCTATGATAACTGAGTAAATATGAGGAAAAAAAAGTTAATTTGACATTGCATTGTTGTACATACTACTACTAGTATACAATTGTACATGAGATGCCTGGCCTTCCAAAATTAGAAGGCCAGGCACTTGGATACAATATTAAAACCCTTTGATAACTGAGTAATATGTGAGAAAAAAAGTTAATTTGACACCTAGCGATTTTTAGCGTACCAACTACATACATTTGGTACGCTAAAAATCGCTAGTTGGCGCTATACTGCCTGTTTTTCGTTTTTTACCGGTAGCAGGCTAGGCCAGGAGGGTCATTGTGTATGCGCGCAATGCATTGTTGGGAAATCCAGCAGTTCCCCGTTACCAGTTCAATCTTGCATTTTTCCAAACTTAAAATGTCCATAAAATTTCGCCAATGCAAGTTGCATGGTTTTAAACTTCAGAAGAGGCATCTGTAGGTGGCATAGAATCTTGGAGGTGAGTTTGAAGAGCATTTCTCATGTTTGGGACACCTTTTTGGGGTACAGAACATTGCCTGCTCGATATCGATTCTTGTCCATACAGGACTACCATGGGATGGGCATTCACCGCAGCGCTACTAGTATGTTGAGCGCAATCTTCAGAGGCGCGCTTTTTTTTTTTAAATGCGCGCTGCGCAATTTTTTAACACGCAAACTTTGATTACCAGAGTAAATTTAAAATTTGCGCAAGAGAGTTGGAGCGCAATTTTTGAAAGTCGCGCATTCTTTATTATTCAAACATAATTCTGACCATCACCGTGAAATACTTGCCGTAGAAATCGATTTTACCTCCAATGGGGTAATAGGGTAAGGTCGAAGTAGCGTTCTAGAGGATCCTAATTTCTGTCTGAAGTGTTATTTTTGCTTCGAAACTTACGTAGATAGTCGAGTCACCAGGGTTGCACACGAACTGTAAGTTCTAAATTTCTTGTAACAAGCGCTTGACAAGGGATGCTGGGATATTCAAGGTTTTGCAAAAGTAGCCTATGGAAAACCAGTACGTAAAACAAAAACAGAATGACAAACCTTTGCAAAAATGTTAGAAAATATTTAAAACAGTACTCAATCTAGTATTAGGAACAAGCAAATAAATAAGATGATGCATTTACCTTTCAAAAGATTCGTCTAACATTTTGATTTGGATCACACTAGATTTCTGTTAACAACAAATTCAAAAAGGGGAATCCTTGAAAAAAAAATATATTATTTCAGAATGTAAATTTTGGACTGCAAAAGGGCAATGTTGGTCAGGGGTTGTATAGCAGTGTATAGTGATCGCGATCGATCAATGTGCTGCCCATTGTTTCTTTTTGTACACAGGAATTGTCATTCTCGTTCCCTAATTTGTTGGAAATTAAAACAATTAATTTTCTCTACTAAAACATCGGCCGCCATGCATCTGACGCCGACGTTAAATTCATGTCTACCAATACCATGTAGGCCTAGTTCGTGTCAGTATAAATAGCATATCGTGTCCGTGGCGCGCAATTTAAATTTGCGCACGCAAACTTGATTTTCAAAAAATGCGTGCGCGCAGATTTTAAAAATTGCGCGCGCAAATTTAAAAACAGCCATTTTCAAAAATTGCGCTCAACAACATACACTAAACATGTACGTTAAACGCCATTACTTTGTACACAATAATGGTTAAAAAAAACAACCGCATAAACTGATTTTTGGGGGACAGTTTTTTAAAGGAAATAACCTTGTCCCAGACTTACTTTGTGGATGAAATAAAAGTAGATGCCATCATCGTTGATTTACTATGTCGATTGTGCTTATCAAAAATTCGGACGTATCCATGACGACAGCTAGAAAAACGTCTTCAAATGTTCAAGGCAACGACGACATTTAAATGGCTGCCTGCTTCCACTACGTAGACTTCACCGGCAATTCCACAATGTAAACAGCCTCAATTTCGCGGGAAAAGCTATCACGTGACTGTTTATTAACTTGAAAACCAATCACAAGAAAGCAAAATGTAAACAAACCAAATATAGATTTGAACCACACACGTTCCCCTGAAGCGCGCGATGTATGAATGACGGATCAAACGCCTCATTTGCATACTGTTTAACTTTCGACAACAGAGGGGGTACTTTTTTTAAAGGAAAACAGCCGTGCCTGGCTTGCGCTATAGCCGGCCGCACTCAGCCAGCGCCAACTGATGAGACAGACGAGGGCGCGCGAGTTCCAACAATTATTTTGTGCGTGATGATTTAACTGAGATTCGTCGATCGGATCGGAGTCAATCAGATCTCTACCGCGCGCGCACCGGCGGATTGATAAGCTAGTTGGACTAGGAAAGCTTTATAAGTACTCTCTTACCTTGAATTCGAGTCTAAGACTAGAGGATCTCTGAACATGCTGAACTCGAATCCAGATTCAAGGAGTTGGAAAATATTGCACCACTGAGACGAGCCTAACGTTTATCTGGATAAAGCCGAAAAACAACTGTCAGATCACACTCGCAGCGAAACTTGAACGTTTCAGTCGGCGGAACAACGTTAGGATCATTGGGCTTCCCCAACACAAGAACGAGGACTGTCTGGTGATCGTTTCAAAATTACTAGTAACATCTGTTACTAACAAGTAACATTCGACATGCCAAACATCCAACTGGAAAGAGCGCATCGGGATGGCCCCCAAGACCCCAGGCCAATCTCAACACCTTCTCGTGAAATTCAACGGCTACGAAGACAAGATCAAGGTACTCCGTCTTCAAAGGCAAGTCCTCGCCGATCAACCATTTTTCTGTGTGGAGGACTTGACCCAAACGGCGCTGGTCCGAGCAGGTGCGCCGTTGCTACCACGACGGCAAGAAGTACCGCTTCGTAGCCGCTAAGTGGCGGGATAACACCGGAGCCCTTGCTGAGTTCTACAGATCCTGAGCAGGTGATTAGAGTTGCTAACTATTATTGACTTTGCACCATCTCCATGTTTCATTATTGTAACTATATTGTCTACTTTTGCTCAACTGTCCATGCATCGTTAACTGTGCTCAACTTTGTTAGAGTTAGAGTTAGACAGTTTGGTTTTATATTTTAGTAGGGAGCCTACTAGGGTTTTCAGGTGAAAAATTATTCCTAAACCAATATGCTCAATATTTATATCAAATTAAAGGTCTTGATGAAAGAAATACAATCGGACGAGTAGTTTTTGAGGAATCCTGTTTTATTTAATCAAGTAGGCTATACAGCATTCGATGAAGCCCGAATGTCCATACACTGTGTATATCCCTAATGACACAAAAACCATTGAATCAGCCTACACACACCGTGATACACATGCACAGCGTTCGTGCTCGTTTCCCTCATAAGAGCTTTTGAAAGGGTGTAAAAAATACACTCTCTGCTCAAAACTAAACACAATTACGGCTCAAAACTTTTACATATGATAGAAAAGAGGTGTAAAATTCATTCAGACACCGCTCTTACCTTTTAACTTGAAGATTTCACCTCGAAAAAACAGTGTTTACTTTTTATCTCTTCGTAACTTCGGTTGTAGAGTATGGTGATCGAGCAAGCATGGGTATGTAAAGGAGCCCTTTGACTCGATAGGGAAACCCGTTTTCATGTCAATCACAATGTACTCGGGCACGGAGACAGCTCCGAAGTGGATGCCCTCAGCAGGCCTTGATGAAATTATCTCTGGGCTGAATGCGCCCGATCTCGGAACACTTCATGAAAGGCTGGGCGGGACGAGAGTGGTTCATTCATAAAAACCTAGGCTTTCGCACGTACTTCCGATTGCTATTTTATGTACATTGTTGGATAGCTGAAACTATAAGCTTTCCAATGAGCTATTACATGTAAGATTTCGACAGGTAAAAGTAGTAAACAAAATTGATTTAAAACTTTGATGTTTTTTGATGCGCTGTGCGTGTGGAGGGCTTCGGTCAAGCACGTACGAACTGAAGACCCTAATTTTAGTAATTTATTCACCGATGCTTATTTCACTTTTGGTCATTACGTTGTAGGGCCTACTAATATTTTGTTCCCATTTCATTTTCTTGGTAATTTTCATAGCCCACATACCTTAAATTAGTTTATTCCCGGTTAGGCCTTTTGCAATACCTGTTTATTTAGTTATTTTTTAGTTATTTTTTAGTTTCGTTTTATTTCCAGTTTAGTTTTCTTTGGAGCTCGGGAAACATTTCACCGTATTCATTCTTGTTTCCTTTAACCTGCTTTTTGTTTTTTTGTTTTTGTTTTAGTTTTACTTATTGATGTTCTCTAATTTTCTGAAGTTCTGTTGACAATGATGTAAATAATACTTGTGATTATTTTGATTCCCAACAATTCAATAGCATTAATTCTTCTCCAGGCAATTTCTCCATTTATTACATGAACTCCAGGAGCCTTTGTACAAATTTATTCGATATTCAAGATTTCTTGGCCACTCTAGACCATTCCTTTTCGATTTATGGCTTTACCGAAATGTGGTTCAAAGAAGCACCTCCGTTGTATGTCCATATGAATAATTACCAACTTGTTCAGACATCGCGTTCTTTAAAACCCGGCGGAGGGGCGGCCATGTTTATAAGCAACTCGCTGAATTTCAACATTCGCGAAGATCTTATGCCATCTCAAGATGACTTCGACACAATTTTTCATTGAAATTCAGCGAGATAATGCTTCTAACTTAATTGTTGGGAATGTCTACAGGCCTCCTGGAACTTGTCTTAATAACTTTCACAAATGTTTTGATTCTTGCCTTGAAAAGGTTACTTCAGAGGGGAAGCTCTGTTACATAATGGGTGATTTCAACCTAAATCTGCTCAATTGTGAAGGACATCAACCCACGGACCTGTTTGTTAATACATTTTATTCATATGGATTCCTCCCTCTGATTACCAAACCCACTCGTATCACCCCACACACAGCCTCTCTGATAGATAACATCCTTACTAACTCCGATCTTGATATCACAGCTGGTCTTTTATGTTCGGACATTTCCGACCATTGTCCTCTTTTCCAGTTGACAGCATCTTGCTTTAAGAATTCTGTGCCTCTTCAAAAAACCCTCGTTACTAGAGGACATTAATAGCAATTCCCTTCATTCATTCAGCTGTGATCTTAACAGTGTTGATTGGCACGAGGTTTATGAAGCTCAAGGGGTTGACCCTGAATAATAATTATTTCCTTTCTGTCTTTACCTCTCGTTATAATAATCATTTCCCACTTATCACCAAAATTACTGGGACATCACAGAAAAATCAACCATGGATCACCCAGTCTATAGTTAATTCTTGTCCATTCAAAAATAGACTCCACAGGTGTTATCCTGCGCAAGCCCTCAGAAGAAAACAAACGGTTTTATAAGATCTACCGTAATCGTCTTACTGCCACTATTTGTTCCGCCAAGAAAAATTATTAAGGGCAACCTTAAAAATACGTGGCGTGAAATAAATAACATTTTGGGTAAGTGTAAAGAGTCCTCGTTTCCAGATAGTTTCACAATAGATGGTGAACACTTTGCCTCCCAACCTAATGATATTTGTGATTCTTTTAACAAATTCTTTACTAACATTGGGTCTTCTCTTGCCAGTAAGATACCTGCTTCCGGTACTCACTTTTAGGACTATTTGCACAACCCAAATGGTCCTTCTTTTTTCTTAACCCCTACTAACGCTCAAGAAATCTTATGTATCGGCAAAGACATGAATAGAGGAAGAAGCTGCGGTTTTGATAAAATTTGTTCTACCGTTGTGAAATATGACCTTCCCTCTATTGCGGAACCTCTTGCTTACATTTTTAATCTTTCCCTTCACAGTAGATCTGTGCCTCTTAATCTTAAGGTTGCTAAAATTATTCCCGTTTTCAAAAACGGTGATAAGTGCAACATTAGTAACTACAGGCCTATTTCCATCCTTCCTTGTTTCTCAAAAATTCTTCAAAGGCTTATGTACAATCGTCTTTCTTGTTTCATTTCTCGTTTCCATCTTCTCTTTGGTCATCAATTTGGCTTTAGATCTAAACATTCCACTGACTTGGCCCTCATCGAACTTGTTGATAGTGTCACCCAGGCATTGAACAATAAAATATGTGCTGCCGGTGTTTTCATTGACCTTTCTAAAAAAGCCTTTGACACCATTGATCACTCTATTCTTCTTTCTAAACTTGAACATTTTAGCATCAGGGGAGTCGCACTTTAATGGTTTGCTGACTACCTTGCCAATAGATACCAGGGACCTTATTCACGAAGCATCCGCTATTACCGGGTCCGTAACATCCTTTGCGGATGGCCTAACGGATACATTAGAATTGCGCTACGCCGTATTCACGAAAGGTTCCGTTAGGTATCGGTAAACTTGCGGAGCTCCGCTAATAATGGGGTGTCGTTCAACGAGCTTTACGGGTTAATGGCGCCTGCATGATTATGTAACAATTCATAAGCGTTTCTATACATGCATGAATTGTTATTTAATTCTGAGGTGGTACGGTATTGATCGGAATTGATGGTGCACACTTGTGCAGTCTTATTGAGTGGTAGCGGTTTCTTGTGATTTCGCTTTCTTGACGCTGTTGAAATGAGTGAGAAAAAGAGGCTAAGGAAACCCAAATTTACTGACAATGAAGTCAATAGACTTTTGGACCTCATCGAGGTCAACTACTGGCGTAATAAAGTCAAAGTTCTCGGACCAAGTAACCCTTCAAGAAAGAAGCGAGTGTTGGGAAGGAATCTGCACCAAAATCAGCTATCTCTCCGTGCATCAGAGCGGTGGAAGAACTAAAGAAAAGGTGGGATGACATGCAGGGAGATCAAAGAAAAGGCCAATAAAGCAAGAGCGGAGGACTCAAAAACTGGAAATTTGCCCGCGAGGAAGGGACATCTGACGAAATTTGACGGAGAGAGATCGGCGTGTGATCGAATGATGGGTACCACCAAGGTTTCTGCGGGATAGATGGAGGATTCGATACGGCCGAGCCTGATGCAATGCCGCCACCAGTAAAGAAATCAAAGGTAGAAGAGACCCGGCATTTTTAAAAAACAATTGGATATTTTTCCTACAGGAAGCAAATAGGACACGACTATAAGTGACCATTACAAATGAAGCCTGTATGGAATGTTTCCAACTTAGTTCCTTCTTTTATTCAATCTATGTATACTCTACATTTAAACTTCAGTAACAAAAGCCGATGCACTTACAAAATAATCAACAGATAAAAAGTGGCATTGATTCTGTGATCCGATCCGAACACAATGTTAAAGATCTAATTTTTGTTTATTTGTTTTTACTGAATTATTTAATTCGTGTAGGTGTCCCATGCTGCTGCCACTGTATCGGTACCACCGATTCAATCAGACGATGACCTAGATGACCAGTCGGGGGATGACCACACCTTCGCGTCATCCGTGCAGCCACAGGCAGCCAAGCCGACAAGCATGGGTGATGGTAGTGCACGGAGTTCACGCACGTGTAGTCCATTGCCGTCAACTATCACCAGTGGTACTGCTAGCACTGAAAGTGGAAAAGGAGAGGCTTGGAAGTTGAAAAACGTCGTTTTGGCAATCGAAGAAAAAAAGTTGCATGCGCTTGAACAGCTGGTAGAAATTGAAAGAAATAAGCTGCGTCTACATCAGCAGAATTTGCAAGATCATAACGTAGTGGCAACATTCCAGCCAGGAAATGATGTCCCAGGAGGCTCAACCACTAACCTGAGAAATTTGTTTGATAGCTTTTCGGATATATAACAGAATTATTGCAGTACATATATATCCCGTTTAATACAATTGTTTTTGCACTATTTTATTATAACTTGAGAGTTTCTAAAGTTTACTAGCTCTATATATTTCCAGTTCTGTACCTATATATTTGGCCCCCAAAGGTCGGGAACATTATAGAAACGTTAATTTTGATCCAGTTACTATTAAATGTGTGACTTATTTTGTATTCCTTTAAACCGAAGCAGATTAGGCGGCTATGTTATTTTAATTAACGAGAGTCAAATGTAAGCGAGACGAATAAACATTTCCACATGGCAGCAGCCACAGCCAAATGTTAAAATCCATAGAGTTTTTATTGTGCTGCCATCTATCAGTTTACAGTGTTTCCGAACGGACATTACATGCATTTTCCCCGTTTTTATTTGATTAAAATCTATAATAATGACATACCTTTTCAGTTCCAGAAATATTCTCTTATTAGCCCTGCCCTTCTAACAATGCTGTCGGCGTCCTCATCCACGATGGGTGGGTTATCGTCAAAGTCGGGGTTATCCCTAGGGTCAGGAACTACTGCCGGGCAGGTAGGCCATGATCTTCACAGATATTATGTAGCACTGCCGTAGCCACAATGATCTTGCAGCAACGCTCTGGCGAAGGTTAAGGATACCACCTGAATTGTAAAATCAAAATGTAGTCGATTTGTTATGAATCCAAAATACATATGTTAGCTGATTGCGGCCTACATTTCAAAGTCTTTGCGAAAAAAAAACAATGTCCACAGTGCACTGGTTATTTTTTTAAACTAAGGAACGATTTCTTGATTTTTTTTCGAGGGTGGTGTACATCTTACACTATCGGAAACAGTCTTCGATTAACACGATCCGGCATCCAAACGAATTTACAGTCATCACAAAAACATTTCCGTGCAATAGTAAATAACCATTAAGCTTTATTTGTTACGATACTTTCACTGACGTCGACCACATGATTTTTTATTGTGCATTACAGAAGGTGGTTGTCAGTTAATTCTAAATTACTTGAAAATATGTCAAGAGACAATGCTACTTTCTGGATGACAGCACCATTTCACAAGTTTAGAGTTGCATCCAGAAATATGCGATGGCTCCTGGCTGGCAGAGTTCACATACACATACACTTGTAGGCCTTCTACTGACAGCGTAAACGCCTACCTTCGCTATGCAGGCACTGCCACCTCATTTTCCATCGGCCAAAAGTTCCCTCGATGTTCTGTCGGATTCTTCGGTGATGAATATTGTACCGACGTTCTGCATCATCATCAGGTTGTGGTACTGGTGTTGGCAGCCATGATCGAAGGGTACGCAGAATCGCCCAGAAGGTGACCATCGTTTACAACACCATTGGCTGGTTGGTGGTTGAGGCTTGAGTGAGTCCACATAAGCGAATCATGGGTCGAGCCTGGCCACTGGGCAACAATATTGGTGAACTTCTTCTGGTGGTGTAAACCCCTGGACATTTATAGCATGGTAGTTATGTCTGCATATGTAGGCACCTTAGTCACGTGCAGGACATTTAATCTCGACAAGTGATCCATCAAGGCATCCCAAAGCGTTTGGAATCCGACGGCGTTCATCGTGAAACCTTCTTTGATCGCATTCTGACTGGCTATGTTCCTCGAAATCGAATTATTTGTGGCGAGGAAATTCTTTGAAGGGCAGTTGCGACCGGGTAACAATTCGAGAAGTTGATGGCTGACTAATTCCACTTAAATCTCCACTTGTTAATTGGAAAGAACCTTCGGCGAAAAATCGGAGGGCTGTTATGATCTGCAGCGTGGCGGGTATTGCATGTGACCTATTTGTTGGATGTTCAACTTGATCACGGATCAAATCTATCACCTCCAACAGTACATGCCTTAATTGGCATTCGATACCTCTTTATCAGTTCCACATCGTCATAAATGTCCAGTGGCTGTAACCTATCCCGAAATACTCGCTGGCGGCGAAGAGCACGCCTGTTTTCCTCCTCCAGCAGAACCACAAAAACTGCCGCCATTTCATTTTATCGCTATGCGGAGACCCGTAAGCATTTACGGGAACGCTGGAGTTCCCGCAAAACAATTGCTCTTTTACGCACGTGTTCTGCGGATGCGCTATTATGCGGTAATATGGCGCAAACCATAACGGAGGCTTAACGGATCCGTTAAAGCGTGCGGATGCTTCGTGAATAAGGTCCCAGTTTACTTCAATCAAGGGTTGCGACTCGGATCGTTTAAACATTAAGCATGGAGTTCCCCAAGGTTCAATTCTTGGCCCACTCCTCTTTCTCGTCTATATTAACCCTCCTATGCCCAGGCTGAAATTTGGCCCAGTAAGCACCGCACCCACAGACAGTCACTTGAGTATTTTTGGTTGCATTGCCAATTGTTCACACATGTGTATTTTTGTGCTGGAGTATAGTGGCAAAGTCAAACACACTTGTGTATGTCCTACATAAGTTAAATGCAGAGTCACACAGAGCTGTGTATGTACTTAGCAGCAGACTCATATACAGTTGAGTGGTTTTGGTTTGACCTCCTACCATAACCACACGTCCTTGCATTTATTTGAGTGCACTGCACAAAGTCAATGGGTTGGGAGTTATACATACAAATTTTGAGTGTCTTTGATTGTTAAACCTATTTAATGACCTCCACTACTCCTCCCCCTTTTATCTTTTACTTTGTTTACTGATGATACAACTATTTTCTACTCTAGTCCCCAGCTCTCCTCCTTGATCAACACACTCAACATTGAACTTGCTCAGGTATCTTCATGGTTTAAGGCAAACAAATTTTTTTCTTTTTCTCCAAGTCTTATCGTCCTGAAGACATCGATTTGCCGCCGGTGATCATTGATGGTATTTCTATAGCAAGAGTCTTCTCAGCAAATTTTTTTTGGTGTCATCATCAACCATAAACTTTCCTGGTAGGAACATATTTCTTCTGTTAACCCTCCTATGCCCAGGCTGAAATTTGGCCCAGTCAGCACGGCACCCACAGACACTCACTTGAGTATTTTTGGTTGCATTGCCAATAGGTCAAACCACAGAGTCACACAGAGCCACACAGAGCTGTGTACATGTATGTACTTGGTTTTGGTTTGACCTCCTTGAGTGCACTGCACAAAGTCAATGGGTTGGGAGTTACATACAAATTTTGAGTGTCTTTGGGTTTGACCTCCTGTCACAGCCACATGTGCTTGCGTGTATTTGAGTGCACTGCACAAAGTCAATGGGTTAAGAGAGACATACAAATTTTGAGTGTCTTTGAGTGTTAAACCTATAGGAGGGTTTTTAATAAGGTTATTTGTCGTAATTTGGGTGCCTGTTTTAACCTTTTTAAATAAAAATCATCTTCAGTTATCGGCCATTACTGTCATTGTTCGCTTACTTAAAAAAAATGTCTGAATCAGGTACTATTTGCTCACCACATGTCAGCGTCTTTCGTACACGTCTTTCTGCGACAATTCCATTTTGAAATCTGTTGCCGAGTTCTCACCAGTTCTCACAAGTGACATCATAATGTACGCATTTATGCAATGATGTTGGCAATAAATATGCAATTCACATGAACGGCATGCTTGCCGTTTCTAAATGTACTGAACTGTACATGGGAAATGCATACTATACTAATATCATTTTTATACATGAATACATTATCTCTGTGACTTCAAGGGTCAAAAATCAGTCAAAATGTTGATATACTTGCCAAGGTATATCTAGTGCACTTAAAAAGTCAAACACTGTCAAACCTTACGTGTAGTAACCCTCCTACTACTACAAGGGTCAAAATCAGTCAAAATGTTGATATACTTGCCAAGGTATATCTAGTGCACTTAAAAAGTCAAACACTGTCAAACCTTACGTGAAGTAAGTACTTTTACTGGTCAAAATGAGTCCACTGTTTGTGACTGGTAAAAGCATTGTCTTGTATTGCTGAGGGTGGTCAAAATGATAGTAAAAACCAGTCAAAAATGCCCATGTGTGCACATTTGGGTCTACAGTCAAAACAGACAGCTTTTGACCACTATAACTACTTGCCACAAAAGTTCAGCTATATAGTAGGAGGGTTATTCTGCCATTTTGAATGTTATGTGCTATTGTCAGAGTACATAATAAATCAAATTAATTCCAAAAGAAAAGGAATGACAATTATTTTTTATATCTATTATCTTGCAGGAAAGAATATTTACAATAATGAAACAAACAGCCAACATTGTGGCACTGATAGGTAAGTAGGTCAACACAGAGCCTAACCCTAACCACCCTATATCATGCAAAATCCTCCAAGAGAAACTGGTACTTCTTCAAATGGGACAAAATTACTACCTGGCAAGAAGTACATGTACAGGCAATAAGTGCTGAATATGACAAGATCAATGAAAATGCATGGTGCATTTTAAAGAAAAGGGCATGTTTCCAAAAGTGCACTGATGGATGTTGGATGGATTCAGGAAGGTTCCTAGCCAGAATGCCTAGGGGATTAGGGTTAAAGAAGGTTCCTAGCCAGAATACCTATAGGGGGTTAGGGTTAAAGAAGGTTCCTAACCA
This sequence comes from Zoroaster sp. YZ-2022, assembly GCA_029582265.1. NCBI lineage: Eukaryota > Metazoa > Echinodermata > Asteroidea > Forcipulatida > Zoroasteridae > Zoroaster > Zoroaster sp. YZ-2022. The sequence continues at coordinate 45,869,823 of CM055816.1, forward strand.
GATTGCCTAGGGGTTAGGGTTAATTCATAGATTGTGACATGGAGTGGGGAACCAAAACGTGGGCCACACATAGAGGGTTAACGCTCAAGTGCACAGGGAAAATGCGAACACAACAGCTTCACACATAAGTGAACACGTAATTGGCTTCAAGTCTCTCTGTATATGGCTTTGGGCCAACATATCACCCGACACAAGAATTCATAAATATATACAAATATCGCGGAACCCACTGCTATATAGGATTCCAGCCGGCCAATCACCATCGGGCAAGCGCGGTGGGCGAGAGGTTAAGATGTCTGCAACTCTGCACTAGTAAGCAGGAGGCCGTGGGTTCAAATCCCACCCGAGTCACCTCAGGTTTTGTCAGAGACACTCGGAAAGCACCGAGTATGCAGTGTTACATACATACGTCGGTGTAAGAGAAAAAACTAATCAATCATCAAATAATAGACATACAAAAACCTCACACAGAGCTTGTCACCAGAGAGAGATGAAAATATGTATCGGGCAAATACACATTTCATACAAACCCATAAATAATTGCAGTTTCTGTAATAGACCTTATGCACATGACGTCATTTGAGTAGGGCGCCCTCGGCTAGAGGTCAAAATAAGGTTGCTCATTGGCCCAATCTGTGCGCCGCGCGTGTATAGATGTGCGTTTCCATTGATTCATCATCGTTTTACCTCTAAGATGGCGGCGTGATCATGACGTCAACGCATAGTCTATTGGAATTCGATGTTATGGTCAAAGATTCTGAAATTTGTTTCATGATTTGTGTTCTTTAAGTGATACTTGTACCTACGTACGTCAACGCAACCATCATTGACAGAGGCAACCGTGGTATTGTGCCCTGTCCTCCCATACAAACCGGCCAGTTCGCTGTAAAAGATACAGCTGCGGTGTACTGGTCATTTCGTCCTAATGGTGGGACTGCACCATCTCCAACAATAATATCATACTTCCAAGGGGAGATTAAGCCTCAAAACGGAAACGATGGTGTGTACAATATGACTGAGGAGTTCTCACTGGTGATTAAGAACGTAACCCAATTGAGTGAGGGAGAATACTCCTATGAGTACAAACCAAGTTTGAATGGACCGAAGTATGGATCTGTGACAGTTTCTGAAAGAGGTGAGTACACTGTAATTCAAATTAACCCTACTTCCCATGGAGGCCACTCCGATCCACTAAATTTTCAATATGTTCTTCACCAACCTTTAGTTCAAACAAGCCTGCTGTCCTTTCCAAGTAATTTTACAGAATCAAGTGTGTGCCACCCAAGGCCACTGTGTTTGAACATATTGGTATGGCCTGCAATGTATCGATGGGAGACCACTTTACCCTGCAATCTCAGTGTTGTGACAGTGCACAGAAGGGTAACCATAGGAGGCCACTGGCAAGAGCTAATGGCTTGGAGTGGCCTGAATGGGTTGTTTCAAAAAGTGCACTGATTGTAGGAGGGTTAAATAATTAGAAAAGAATTTTACTTTTAAACCAGAAGGAATTTTGAGTTGCATATTCTGCTAGCATCACCTAATAAGTTATGAACTTTTTCAAATGACACATCGAACAAAAAATTCCCATTAACACATGAATTTATTGTGGTGCGATAACAAACGTAAATTGAAGTCATCAAAAGTTTGGCCGAACTTTGTTCAGATTGAGTGCATAAAAGTGCCTTCATCATCTTCCCTTCAGGATCAAGAATGCCAGACTCTGAGGCTGGAACTGCTTTTGGTAGCTGGATTGAGCATCTAGATACAGTTAATTGGCAAAATAAAGCATGAAGATAGGAGTGTAGATAACCCTAGCCTAAGGGTTGGGCCTGTGTGATCGTGGATATAGAAGTTCTGTTGGGTGGGAGAAGGGCGCCAGATTTTTAATTAGCATACTAACATTTGAACCAAAAAGTTTTGATAAATATTATAATAAGTACGACTATTTGCGGTGACACCATGTGAAATGCTCAATCAGTATGCTCTGATCGTCCTCAGGAGAACGATCAGAGCAAACGATCAGAGCATACTGATCGAAACGTCGAGTTGTACCTCCATTTCTTTTCAGAACTAATTACTACTCAATTGAGCATTTCACATGGTGTTACCGCAATTAGTCGTACTTATCCTCCTTACCATGCAAAGCTACAAGTTTTACATAAATATTATGATTCATTTATTCATAGTCACCCCAAAGGATATGTATCCTCAAGTCGTCGGGTGCCCTGGCCATACTCCAGCATGTGCGTTAGTGGTACCCTACGACACATCGACATTCAACCTGACGTGTTTTGTAGAATATGTCAAACCTCCAGTGAATATCAGCTGGCTGCGTGTGTCTGGAAATGACACGGTGGACCTCAACGCTGACACTAAAGTGAAGTATATAGTGCTGAATGAACAGGATAAAGGTAGGTATAGATCGATAATGTACCGATGGGCAGTATAGGTGAAGTCTCTGTTTTTCTGCATTTGTACTTCTTGCATGAGCGTGGAAATGCTTGACTTTATCAGGTAGTTTTACATGTGGATTGCGAAAATAACATCATCAAAAGTAACAAGTGTTGTATTTGTTTCTTAGATGTATCCCCCGACTATGCAAGCAGCTAAATTTGGTTTACTGGGGGCAGAGGATGGACTCGGGGGGAAATGATGGGGATATATAGTTAGTGTGTGAGGAGCCATATATACTTACTTACCTCGTCATTCAAGTGTTGTATTAATATGACATAATCCTCCAATATTCCAATTCAATTGATATTAATATTTTCCACTTGGCTACTTCAATAGTTAGTTGTTTTTACTGCAGTTCAGCACATATTGATCAATAGTGGCGTTCTTTGTTTTAAGTTGATGCTCAAGTGTGGCTGACTGACCTACTTAACTTGAAGGTCACAGGTCACCACTCCTGCACAACCTTTATGAGGTAAATTTGTTATCCTTATCCATTACTTTATTATATTCTTCAGTAGTCATAGAGCACTGCTATTATAATTTGTAGTTTATGCTCTTTATAAAAAGAGTGATTTTGGGATAAGAAAAGTTGAGAAAAGTGAAAGGAATTTATGTAATGTATAAGCTTTGTATAAGGCAGACATGAGTCAACCAGTTCGCGTCGGAGGCCGTGTATGTACACGCAATTTTTTTTTTGCACCACGGATCGGAGAGCGTCTATACACGCCAGGGGAAACTCCGGAATATTTGTATGCATGCTCGGTTGACGTGGCAACAAGCCGAGTGTACAGTGACATGCTCGGTAGACGTGGCCACGCGCTGTGGAAGCTTCCAATTAACATGTTTGTGTGGGGAAAAGAAACCCGCACAGGGGACCAGAAAAGCTTTTTTATTCACGACGCGAACTGGTTAATGGGATCTATAGAAAGGCATATGCGCCCACTGTTGGGACTGTGCATAGTTGTGTTTTGGTAGTGGAGTCAATTAAGATGTTAATGTGGTAGTGGCTTTGTCATGTCTGTGGTTGTTACTGACAACATTTGGGCAATGGGGTATGGGTGTGTGTGATAGTTTGTGTGTGTAAGAAAAGCCGGCTTGCGAATGTTAGTGAACCTATGCCTTTTTGCCTTGTGTTGTCGGGAAACTTCTCATTGGCATGTCATTGTTACTATGGTTTAAGGAGTAGATAAATAGAGAATTGGCTGTTGTAGACTGCTGGGGTTTAAGGTGTAGATAAATAGAGAATTGGCTGTTGTAGTCTGCTAGGGTGTAAGGAGCAGATAAATAGAGATTGGCTGTTGTAGTCTGCTGGGGTTTAAGGAGTAGATGAATAGAGAATTGGCTGTTGTAGTCTGCTAGGGTTTAAGGTGTAGATAAATAGAGAATTGGCTGTTGTAGTCTGCTAGGGTGTAAGGAGCAGATAAATAGAGAATTGGCTGTTGTAGTCTGCTGGGGTTTAAGGAGTAGATAAATAGAGAATTGGCTGTTGTAGTCTGCTAGGGTTTAAGGAGCAGATAAATAGAGAATTGGCTGTTGTAGTCTGCTAGGGTTTAAGGAGTAGATAAATAGAGAATTGGCTGTTGTAGTCTGCTAGGGTGTAAGGAGCAGATAAATAGAGAATTGGCTGTTGTAGTCTGCTGGGGTTTAAGGAGTAGATAAATAGAGAATTGGCTGTTGTAGACTGCTAGGGTTTAAGGAGCAGATAAATAGAGAATTGGCTGTTGTAGTCTGCTGGGGTTTAAGGAGTAGATAAATAGAGAATTGGCTGTTGTAGACTGCTAGGGTTTAAGGAGCAGATAAATAGAGAATTGGCTGTTGTAGTCTGCTAGGGTTTAAGGAGCAGATAAATAGAGAATTGGCTGTTGTAGTCTGCTAGGGTGTAAGGAGCAGATAAATAGAGAATTGGCTGTTGTAGTCTGCTAGGGTGTAAGGAGCAGATAAATAGAGAATTGGCTGTTGTAGTCTGCTAGGGTGTAAGGAGCAGATAAATTGAGAATTGGCTGTTGTAGTCTGCTGGGGTTTAAGGAGTAGATAAATAGAGAATTGGCTGTTATACATGTTGTGTGTAGTCTGCTAGGGTTTAAGGAGTAGATAAATAGAGAATTGGCTGTTGTAGTCTGCTAGGGTTTAAGGAGCAGATAAATAGAGAATTGGCTGTTGTAGTCTGCTAGGGTTTAAGGAGTAGATAAATAGAGAATTGGCTGTTGTAGTCTGCTAGGGTTTAAGGAGCAGATAAATAGAGAATTGGCTGTTGTAGACTGCTAGGGTTTAAGGAGCAGATAAATAGAGAATTGGCTGTTGTAGTCTGCTGGGGTTTAAGGAGTAGATAAATAGAGAATTGGCTGTTATACATGTTGTGTGTAGTCTGCTAGGGTTTAAGGAGTAGATAAATAGAGAATTGGCTGTTGTAGTCTGCTAGGGTTTAAGGAGCAGATAAATAGAGAATTGGCTGTTGTAGACTGCTAGGGTTTAAGGAGTAGATAAATAGAGAATTGGCTGTTGTAGTCTGCTAGGGTTTAAGGAGTAGATAAATAGAGAATTGGCTGTTGTAGTCTGCTAGGGTTTAAGGAGCAGATAAATAGAGAATTGGCTGTTGTAGACTGCTAGGGTTTAAGGAGTAGATAAATAGAGAATTGGCTGTTGTAGACTGCTAGGGTTTAAGGAGCAGATAAATAGAGAATTGGCTGTTGTAGACTGCTAGGGTTTAAGGAGTAGATAAATAGAGAATTGGCTGTTGTAGTCTGCTAGGGTTTAAGGAGTAGATAAATAGAGAATTGGCTGTTGTAGTCTGCTAGGGTTTAAGGAGTAGATAAATAGAGAATTGGCTGTTGTAGTCTGCTAGGGTTTAAGGAGCAGATAAATAGAGAATTGGCTGTTGTAGTCTGCTAGGGTTTAAGGAGTAGATAAATAGAGAATTGGCTGTTGTAGTCTGCTAGGGTTTAAGGAGTAGATAAATAGAGAATTGGCTGTTGTAGTCTGCTAGGGTTTAAGGAGTAGATAAATAGAGAATTGGCTGTTGTAGTCTGCTAGGGTTTAAGGAGTAGATAAATAGAGAATTGGCTGTTGTAGTCTGCTAGGGTTTAAGGAGTAGATAAATAGAGAATTGGCTGTTGTAGTCTGCTAGGGTTTAAGGAGCAGATAAATAGAGAATTGGCTGTTGTAGTCTGCTAGGGTTTAAGGAGTAGATAAATAGAGAATTGGCTGTTGTAGTCTGCTAGGGTTTAAGGAGTAGATAAATAGAGAATTGGCTGTTGTAGACTGCTAGGGTTTAAGGAGTAGATAAATAGAGAATTGGCTGTTGTAGTCTGCTAGGGTTTAAGGAGTAGATAAATAGATAATTGGCTGTTGTAGTCTGCTAGGGTTTAAGGAGCAGATAAATAGAGAATTGGCTGTTGTAGACTGCTAGGGTTTAAGGAGTAGATAAATAGAGAATTGGCTGTTGTAGACTGCTAGGGTTTAATGAGTAGATAAATAGAGAATTGGCTGTTGTAGTCTGCTAGGGTTTAAGGAGTAGATAAATAGAGAATTGGCTGTTGTAGTCTGCTAGGGTTTAAGGAGCAGATAAATAGAGAATTGGCTGTTGTAGACTGCTAGGGTTTAAGGAGTAGATAAATAGAGAATTGGCTGTTGTAGTCTGCTAGGGTTTAAGGAGTAGATAAATAGAGAATTGGCTGTTGTAGTCTGCTAGGGTTTAAGGAGTAGATAAATAGAGAATTGGCTGTTGTAGTCTGCTAGGGTTTAAGGAGTAGATAAATAGAGAATTGGCTGTTGTAGTCTGCTAGGGTTTAAGGAGTAGATAAATAGAGAATTGGCTGTTGTAGTCTGCTAGGGTTTAAGGAGCAGATAAATAGAGAATTGGCTGTTGTAGTCTGCTAGGGTTTAAGGAGTAGATAAATAGAGAATTGGCTGTTGTAGTCTGCTAGGGTTTAAGGAGTAGATAAATAGAGAATTGGCTGTTGTAGACTGCTAGGGTTTAAGGAGTAGATAAATAGAGAATTGGCTGTTGTAGTCTGCTAGGGTTTAAGGAGTAGATAAATAGAGAATTGGCTGTTGTAGTCTGCTAGGGTTTAAGGAGTAGATAAATAGAGAATTGGCTGTTGTAGACTGCTAGGGTTTAAGGAGTAGATAAATAGAGAATTGGCTGTTGTAGTCTGCTAGGGTTTAAGGAGTAGATAAATAGAGAATTGGCTGTTGTAGACTGCTAGGGTTTAAGGAGTAGATAAATAGAGAATTGGCTGTTGTAGTCTGCTAGGGTTTAAGGAGTAGGTAAATAGAGAATTGGCTGTTGTAGACTGCTAGGGTTTAAGGAGTAGATAAATAGAGAATTGTCTGCTGTAGTCTGCTAGGGTTTAAGGAGTAGATAAATAGAATTGGCTGTTGTAGACTGCTAGGGTTTAAGGAGTAGATAAATAGAGAATTGGCTGTTGTAGTCTGCTGGGGTTTAAGGAGTAGATAAATAGAGAATTGGCTGTTGTAGTCTGCTAGGGTTTAAGGAGTAGATAAATAGAGAATTGGCTGTTGTAGTCTGCTAGGGTTTAAGGAGCAGATAAATAGAGAATTGGCTGTTGTAGACTGCTAGGGTTTAAGGAGTAGATAAATAGAGAATTGGCTGTTGTAGACTGCTAGGGTTTAAGGAGTAGATAAATAGAGAATTGGCTGTTGTAGTCTGCTAGGGTTTAAGGAGTAGATAAATAGAGAATTGGCTGTTGTGGTCTGCTAGGGTTTAAGGAGCAGATAAATAGAGAATTGGCTGTTGTAGACTGCTAGGGTTTAAGGAGTAGATAAATAGAGAATTGGCTGTTGTAGTCTGCTAGGGTTTAAGGAGTAGATAAATAGAGAATTGGCTGTTGTAGTCTGCTAGGGTTTAAGGAGTAGATAAATAGAGAATTGGCTGTTGTAGTCTGCTAGGGTTTAAGGAGTAGATAAATAGAAATTGGCTGTTGTAGTCTGCTAGGGTTTAAGGAGTAGATAAATAGAGAATTGGCTGTTGTAGTCTGCTAGGGTTTAAGGAGCAGATAAATAGAGAATTGGCTGTTGTAGGCTGCTAGGGTTTAAGGAGCAGATAAATAGAGAATTGGCTGTTGTAGTCTGCTAGGGTTTAAGGAGTAGATAAATAGAGAATTGGCTGTTGTAGACTGCTAGGGTTTAAGGAGTAGATAAATAGAGAATTGGCTGTTGTAGTCTGCTAGGGTTTAAGGAGTAGATAAATAGAGAATTGGCTGTTGTAGTCTGCTAGGGTTTAAGGAGCAGATAAATAGAGAATTGGCTGTTGTAGACTGCTAGGGTTTAAGGAGTAGATAAATAGAGAATTGGCTGTTGTAGACTGCTAGGGTTTAAGGAGTAGATAAATAGAGAATTGGCTGTTGTAGTCTGCTAGGGTTTAAGGAGTAGATAAATAGAGAATTGGCTGTTGTAGTCTGCTAGGGTTTAAGGAGCAGATAAATAGAGAATTGGCTGTTGTAGACTGCTAGGGTTTAAGGAGTAGATAAATAGAGAATTGGCTGTTGTAGTCTGCTAGGGTTTAAGGAGTAGATAAATAGAGAATTGGCTGTTGTAGTCTGCTAGGGTTTAAGGAGTAGATAAATAGAGAATTGCTGTTGTAGTCTGCTAGGGTTTAAGGAGTAGATAAATAGAGAATTGGCTGTTGTAGTCTGCTAGGGTTTAAGGAGTAGATAAATAGAGAATTGGCTGTTGTAGTCTGCTAGGGTTTAAGGAGCAGATAAATAGAGAATTGGCTGTTGTAGTCTGCTAGGGTTTAAGGAGTAGATAAATAGAGAATTGGCTGTTGTAGTCTGCTAGGGTTTAAGGAGTAGATAAATAGAGAATTGGCTGTTGTAGACTGCTAGGGTTTAAGGAGTAGATAAATAGAGAATTGGCTGTTGTAGTCTGCTAGGGTTTAAGGAGTAGGTAAATAGAGAATTGGCTGTTGTAGACTGCTAGGGTTTAAGGAGTAGATAAATAGAGAATTGTCTGCTGTAGTCTGCTAGGGTTTAAGGAGTAGATAAATAGAGAATTGGCTGTTGTAGACTGCTAGGGTTTAAGGAGTAGATAAATAGAGAATTGGCTGTTGTAGTCTGCTGGGGTTTAAGGAGTAGATAAATAGAGAATTGGCTGTTGTAGTCTGCTAGGGTTTAAGGAGTAGATAAATAGAGAATTGGCTGTTGTAGTCTGCTAGGGTTTAAGGAGCAGATAAATAGAGAATTGGCTGTTGTAGACTGCTAGGGTTTAAGGAGTAGATAAATAGAGAATTGGCTGTTGTAGACTGCTAGGGTTTAAGGAGTAGATAAATAGAGAATTGGCTGTTGTAGTCTGCTAGGGTTTAAGGAGTAGATAAATAGAGAATTGGCTGTTGTAGTCTGCTAGGGTTTAAGGAGCAGATAAATAGAGAATTGGCTGTTGTAGACTGCTAGGGTTTAAGGAGTAGATAAATAGAGAATTGGCTGTTGTAGTCTGCTAGGGTTTAAGGAGTAGATAAATAGAGAATTGGCTGTTGTAGTCTGCTAGGGTTTAAGGAGTAGATAAATAGAGAATTGGCTGTTGTAGTCTGCTAGGGTTTAAGGAGTAGATAAATAGAGAATTGGCTGTTGTAGTCTGCTAGGGTTTAAGGAGTAGATAAATAGAGAATTGGCTGTTGTAGTCTGCTAGGGTTTAAGGAGCAGATAAATAGAGAATTGGCTGTTGTAGGCTGCTAGGGTTTAAGGAGCAGATAAATAGAGAATTGGCTGTTGTAGTCTGCTAGGGTTTAAGGAGTAGATAAATAGAGAATTGGCTGTTGTAGACTGCTAGGGTTTAAGGAGTAGATAAATAGAGAATTGGCTGTTGTAGTCTGCTAGGGTTTAAGGAGTAGATAAATAGAGAATTGGCTGTTGTAGTCTGCTAGGGTTTAAGGAGCAGATAAATAGAGAATTGGCTGTTGTAGACTGCTAGGGTTTAAGGAGTAGATAAATAGAGAATTGGCTGTTGTAGACTGCTAGGGTTTAAGGAGTAGATAAATAGAGAATTGGCTGTTGTAGTCTGCTAGGGTTTAAGGAGTAGATAAATAGAGAATTGGCTGTTGTAGTCTGCTAGGGTTTAAGGAGCAGATAAATAGAGAATTGGCTGTTGTAGACTGCTAGGGTTTAAGGAGTAGATAAATAGAGAATTGGCTGTTGTAGTCTGCTAGGGTTTAAGGAGTAGATAAATAGAGAATTGGCTGTTGTAGTCTGCTAGGGTTTAAGGAGTAGATAAATAGAGAATTGCTGTTGTAGTCTGCTAGGGTTTAAGGAGTAGATAAATAGAGAATTGGCTGTTGTAGTCTGCTAGGGTTTAAGGAGTAGATAAATAGAGAATTGGCTGTTGTAGTCTGCTAGGGTTTAAGGAGCAGATAAATAGAGAATTGGCTGTTGTAGTCTGCTAGGGTTTAAGGAGTAGATAAATAGAGAATTGGCTGTTGTAGTCTGCTAGGGTTTAAGGAGTAGATAAATAGAGAATTGGCTGTTGTAGACTGCTAGGGTTTAAGGAGTAGATAAATAGAGAATTGGCTGTTGTAGTCTGCTAGGGTTTAAGGAGTAGATAAATAGAGAATTGGCTGTTGTAGTCTGCTAGGGTTTAAGGAGTAGATAAATAGAGAATTGGCTGTTGTAGACTGCTAGGGTTTAAGGAGTAGATAAATAGAGAATTGGCTGTTGTAGTCTGCTAGGGTTTAAGGAGTAGATAAATAGAGAATTGGCTGTTGTAGACTGCTAGGGTTTAAGGAGTAGATAAATAGAGAATTGGCTGTTGTAGTCTGCTAGGGTTTAAGGAGTAGATAAATAGAGAATTGGCTGTTGTAGACTGCTAGGGTTTAAGGAGTAGATAAATAGAGAATTGTCTGCTGTAGTCTGCTAGGGTTTAAGGAGTAGATAAATAGAGAATTGGCTGTTGTAGACTGCTAGGGTTTAAGGAGTAGATAAATAGAGAATTGGCTGTTGTAGTCTGCTGGGGTTTAAGGAGCAGATAAATAGAGAATTGGCTGTTGTACACTGCTAGGGTTTAAGGGGTAGATAAATAGAGAATTGGCTGTTGTAGTCTGCTAGGGTTTAAGGAATAGATAAATAGAGAATTGGCTGTTGTAGACTGCTAGGGTTTAAGGAGTAGATAAATAGAGAATTGGCTGTTGTAGACTGCTAGGGTTTAAGGAGTAGATAAATAGAGAATTGGCTGTTGTAGACTGCTAGGGTTTAAGGAGTAGATAAATAGAGAATTGGCTGTTGTAGTCTGCTAGGGTTTAAGGAGTAGATAAATAGAGAATTGGCTGTTGTAGTCTGCTAGGGTTTAAGGAATAGATAAATAGAGAATTGGCTGTTGTAGACTGCTAGGGTTTAAGGAGTAGATAAATAGAGAATTGGCTGTTGTAGACTGCTAGGGTTTAAGGAGTAGATAAATAGAGAATTGGCTGTTGTAGTCTGCTAGGGTTTAAGGAGTAGATAAATAGAGAATTGGCTGTTGTAGTCTGCTAGGGTTTAAGGAGTAGATAAATAGAGAATTGGCTGTTGTAGACTGCTAGGGTTTAAGGAGTAGATAAATAGAGAATTGGCTGTTGTAGACTGCTAGGGTTTAAGGAGTAGATAAATAGAGAATTGGCTGTTGTAGTCTGCTAGGGTTTAAGGAGTAGATAAATAGAGAATTGGCTGTTGTAGACTGCTAGGGTTTAAGGAGTAGATAAATAGAGAATTGGCTGTTGTAGACTGCTAGGGTTTAAGGAGTAGATAAATAGAGAATTGGCTGTTATACATGTTGTGTGTAGTCTGCTAGGGTTTAAGGGGTAGATAAATAGAGAATTGGCTGTTGTAGACTGCTAGGGTTTAAGGAGTAGATGAATAGAGAATTGGCTGTTGTAGACTGCTAGAGTTTAAGGGGTAGATAAATAGAGAATTGGCTGTTGTAGACTGCTAGGGTTTAAGGAGTAGATAAATAGAGAATTGGCTGTTGTAGACTGCTAGGGTTTAAGGAGTAGATAAATAGAGAATTGGCTGTTGTAGTCTGCTAGGGTTTAAGGAGCAGATAAATAGAGAATTGGCTGTTGTAGTCTGCTAGGGTTTAAGGAGTAGATAAATAGAGAATTGGCTGTTGTAGACTGCTAGGGTTTAAGGAGTAGATAAATAGAGAATTAACTGTTGTAGTCTGCTGGGGTTTAAGGAGCAGATAAATAGAGAATTGGCTGTTGTAGACTGCTAGGGTTTAAGGAGTAGATAAATAGAGAATTGGCTGTTGTAGTCTGCTAGGGTTTAAGGAGTAGATAAATAGAGAATTGGCTGTTGTAGACTGCTAGGGTTTAAGGAGTAGATAAATAGAGAATTGGCTGTTGTAGTCTGCTAGGGTTTAAGGAGTAGATAAATAGAGAATTGGCTGTTGTAGACTGCTAGGGTTTAAGGAGTAGATAAATAGAGAATTGGCTGTTGTAGTCTGCTAGGGTTTAAGGAGCAGATAAATAGAGAATTGGCTGTTGTAGTCTGCTAGGGTTTAAGGAGTAGATAAATAGAGAATTGGCTGTTGTAGACTGCTAGGGTTTAAGGAGTAGATAAATAGAGAATTGGCTGTTGTAGTCTGCTAGGGTTTAAGGAGCAGATAAATAGAGAATTGGCTGTTGTAGTCTGCTAGGGTTTAAGGAGTAGATAAATAGAGAATTGGCTGTTGTAGACTGCTAGGGTTTAAGGAGTAGATAAATAGAGAATTGGCTGTTGTAGACTGCTAGGGTTTAAGGAGTAGATAAATAGAGAATTAACTGTTGTAGTCTGCTGGGGTTTAAGGAGCAGATAAATAGAGAATTGGCTGTTGTAGACTGCTAGGGTTTAAGGAGTAGATAAATAGAGAATTGGCTGTTGTAGACTGCTAGGGTTTAAGGAGTAGATAAATAGAGAATTGACTGTTGTAGTCTGCTGGGGTTTAAGGAGCAGATAAATAGAGAATTGGCTGTTGTAGACTGCTAGGGTTTAAGGAGTAGATAAATAGAGAATTGACTGTTGTAGTCTGCTGGGGTTTAAGGAGCAGATAAATAGAGAATTGGCTGTTGTAGACTGCTAGGGTTTAAGGAGTAGATAAATAGAGAATTGGCTGTTGTAGTCTGCTGGGGTTTAAGGAGTAGATAAATAGAGAATTGGCTGTTGTAGTCTGCTAGGGTTTAAGGAGTAGATAAATAGAGAATTGGCTGTTGTAGTCTGCTAGGGTTTAAGGAGTAGATAAATAGAGAATTGGCTGTTGTAGACTGCTAGGGTTTAAGGAGTAGATAAATAGAGAATTGGCTGTTGTAGTCTGCTAGGGTTTAAGGAGTAGATAAATAGAGAATTGGCTGTTGTAGACTGCTAGGGTTTAAGGAGTAGATAAATAGAGAATTGGCTGTTGTAGTCTGCTAGGGTTTAAGGAGTAGATAAATAGAGAATTGGCTGTTGTAGTCTGCTAGGGTTTAAGGAGTAGATAAATAGAGAATTGGCTGTTGTAGTCTGCTAGGGTTTAAGGAGTAGATAAATAGAGAATTGGCTGTTGTAGTCTGCTGGGGTTTAAGGAGTAGATAAATAGAGAATTGGCTGTTATACATGTTGTGTGTAGTCTGCTAGGGTTTAAGGAGTAGATAAATAGAGAATTGGCTGTTGTAGTCTGCTAGGGTTTAAGGAGTAGATAAATAGAGAATTGGCTGTTGTAGTATGCTAGGCTTTAAGGAGTAGATAAATAGAGAATTGGCTGTTGTAGTCTGCTGGGCTTTAAGGAGTAGATACATAGAGAATTGGCTGTTGTAGATTTGCTAGTTTCTAGTTATGATTTGCAAATATAAGTATAAAGCAGTGGTTAGAGTTAAGTGATGTAATTTGTGCATACCAACAGGCTAGACAAATAGTCAAATTAGGTTTTATCACCATTTTAAGATGTAGAACATTAGGCCCACATTCCTAAGGTGTTTAGCAGCGAACCTGATTGGAACTGAATATTAATTTGCATATGAATGGGCAGTGTTGTAACCAAGTCATTTTTTCTCAAGTCAAGTCACAAGTCAAATTTTCTCAAGTCAAGTCTCAAGTCAAATTTTCCCAAGTCAAGGCCCAAGTCATTTTTGCCCAGGTCAAGTCGCAAGTCACAAAATTGGCGACTCGAGTCAGACTCGAGTCCGAGTCACCGACTCGAGTCAACAACAGTAATAATAATAATAATGTGTGGATTTATATAGCGCACGTATCCACCAACTAAGTGGTGCTAAAGGCGCATTATATTATTATCCCTGCTCATAAGGCTCATAAATCATTCCTGAAACCATCTCAGCTCCCTGGGGAGTATACAGCTCAATTGCTGCCATTTCTAGCGCATATAGAGCAAACCAACTCTGCCTTCTCTGGTACCCATTTAACCCCTGGGTGGAGAGAAGCAATTATGATTAAGTGTCTTGCTCAAGGACACAAGTGTCACGGCCGTGATTCGAACCCACATTATGTTGCTAACACCAGAACTTGAATCCGGTAAGCTAGACCGCTCGGCCACGACAGTGTGAATGGGTCACATCTAACTCTATTTCTAATTTCCATTTAAGTTAAGGAATTGATCCCCTAATCGAGCTTATTCATTATATACACATGTACTAAATCTTATTTCTTTGTCATCATCACTCCTGCACATCCTTTATTAGTTTCTGCAGGTTAGCTCACTCGTGCTGTTAACTTAAATAGGCTAAGAGACATGATTTATTGAGCCACTGGCCTCAAATCCTTGAACCTGCGTCCAACTCGTTACAGTAGTGCCCTCGGACCCCTTTACATTAGGGTAACATCAGAGATCTTTCATGTAATGGAAGGAGCTTCTTCTTTCTTTTTTTTGTGGAATAATTGCTCCTGAAATATTTAGGCATATAATTTTTTTTTTAAACTGAAGGTTTGCGGTGACACCATGTGATGAGTAAATCTCTCTTTTGAGTATGTGTGTGGTTCCGAAGGAACTGGTTGACTCAACGTTTTGGACAGTATGCTCTGTCCATCGTCAGGAGAATGGACAGAGCATACTGTCCGAACAGAGCATACTGTCCGAAACGTTGAGTCAACCGGTTCCTTCGGAACCACACATACTCAAGAGAGATTCACTTATCACATGGTGTCACCGCAAACCTTTCAGTTTATTCTTCCACCATGCAAACCTTCAAGTCTTATTTAATTAATTTTTTGTTGGTCGCAGATTGGTTTTGGAGAAACAACACATTTAACACCTTAGCAACAATCCAACTACCATTCCTGGATGATGAAGCAACCTATGTGTGTCAAGCTTCTGGTGAAGCTATGGGAGACAATGGGGGAAACTTAACTGTGACCGTAACTAGATCTCCACGTCTCTCAACCGGTAAGTAGCCATGAACCCTCTAGACTGGTCCCCTGTCTGTATCCTATCAAGGATATAGACAGGCTCCAGGCACGGCACTCAAAGGATTTCATTGGATACGTTAACGCGTTGTGCTGAAGAGGCTTGCACGCGCTAGCTACCAACTAAGGTCAAAGTTGGACATCAGGAAAAATATAGCGGCTGCACGGCCAGGATCTGGCGTAATTTACGCGCCCCTAGCTCAAAGCGTGACATCAGATCTTCAGGCTATTGACCCTCCTACTCTAGCTGCACTTTAAGGGGAAGTAGCTACAGAGGTCAAAACCAGTTAACACATCAAATCGTCGTGTCAGTGCAACAACGAGTTACGACGTTTTTGCGCAAAACCAGTTTGTGTCAGTGCAAAAAGGTCGTATGTAACAAGTTCCCGGATGAATGCACAAAAGCAATGGCTGAGATACGACGTTGTTGCACAAACATTTTTTAATGTATGTAAATTCATGCAGATTGACGACGCGCTGTACATACGACCTTATTGCATTGTGAACATACAACGTTGTTGTACTGACACGACGAAATGTTAGGATGACTGATTTTACCAAATTTATGATGAAATAAATTGCATGGTCTAGTTCCGGCGTGTCCAGTGCTGAACATGCTATTCTTAGTAAAACGGTACCAGACTAGGCCTGGGCGAATAGTGAAATTTACTATTTGATTATTCGCACGGCAACATTTCACGAACAATGGACTATTCGCGAATAATTGGCCAAATTTTTCCCGCGATACAAAAACATGTGCTTTGATAGTAATTTCTGGCCAATTTGTAAGCTTCAGACAATACACAAATACATACATTGAGTTCTTGAATGCCTATTGTTGTTTCCTCAAAATTGTACTTGAAATAACATAATTTGTAAGTGAAACTCCAATGGTCGTCAGGTTATGTTTGTTATACTTTGGCAGCGTGGGATATTTTAGCACATGTTATATTCACGCGCATGGTTATGTTCATCCCATATCGACAGAGGGAAGTCCACATAAACATAATGAAATGAACACGATCGAGTTGTATTTAAGTCGTCGTTAAGAGTAATGCCAGTATGTTAACGGTTACCCCTATTATTCCAAATTGATCAGCCCTACAGGCGAAACAAAAAATCACCAGTGTATGCAATTTTTATGCTCGTGGTAAGGGCCACTGTTTAGACGTTATTCGTTGTTCACAAAAACACAAAGCTTCCAAGGTGTGCCCCGCGCAATATGCTGATTTTTGTACTATGCCTGCTTTGAGCTGCAGACTGTCAATTGTGCACGAGGTTGTAATTCAGGATCCCAGTATCACGTGCCCATTTCCTCACGTCGTGATTGGATAGATTTGCATAGTTGATAATTTATTATTTTTCTCATTGGCTGTTCGATCATGAATACAATGTATGTTCATTTTGAATATTCATGATTATTGGGGTCGATATTTCACCGTGTTTTTCACTGGTGCCTGTCTTTAGAAAAGAAGCACCTTTCTATTGGGTCTGGGAAAGGGAATCAGTGAATCGCTGTTTGGCGCCTGCATTCATGTTACGTTATGGGTTTTCTGTGATGTGAATTTCATTCAGTGCATGCGTGATAAACATGCTGACATGTAAACATGTAGACATGCTGACATGCAGACATGCTGACATGCAGACATGCTGACATGCAGACATGCTGACATGCTGACATGCAGACATGCTGACATGCAGACATGCTGACATGCAGACATGCTGACATGCAGACATGCTGACATGCAGACATGCTGACATGCTGACATGCTGACATGCAGACATGCTGACATGCTGACATGCAGACATGCTGACATGCAGACATGCTGACATGCAGACATGCTGACATGCTGACATGCTGACATGCTGACATGCAGACATGCTGACATGCAGACATGCTGACATGCAGACATGCTGACATGCAGACATGCTGACATGCTGACATGCAGACATGCTGACATGCAGACATGCTGACATGCTGACATGCTGACATGCAGACATGCTGACATGCAGACATGCAGACATGCAGACATGCAGACATGCTGACATGCAGACATGCAGACATGCTGACATGCAGACATGCAGACATGCTGACATGTAAACAGAGCGTGTTCGGTGTTGGTGTTGTACACGAAAGTGGGATTATAACTTATTATTCCCCGGACCACTTTTTTCAATGCAAACAGTAAAGGTACCGTACGTATCGGGTGGAAAAATGTGCTCGGCAATTTTGGTTGTCAGCGTATCGGCCAAAAATCTTTGCGTATCGGGTCGATACGCTAGCTTGTATGTGGGGAGAACCCTCTGTTCCATTTTTCCAGGCATTGATTGAATTCACAAGGATGCTAACATTTTTTTAAGCATACCTTATACTTTATAATTCTCATCATTAACCAGTAGATATTTCTTCTAAACACGTTGGCAAGGCAAAGTGATTTATTCTTTTTCATACAAAATACAATGTAGGCTATGTACATCGGCCAACGAACTGAACCATGACACTGTTACATTAATGAAGCGGCATACCTCTGATGTTATCAGTAGGTAACAGTCGTTGCAGTCACAGCCAGCCATGTCAGCTTTCTCAAAGGCATTAAGTACTATTCATGAATACTACCAGCAGTACCTAGACAGAACAGTGCAATTGGCAGTCACGACCATATTCGTGAATACTACAATGTGTACCACTAACCAGCAGTGCCTAGACAAAATGGTGTAATTGGCAGTGTTACTCGCGAATAGTAGTCACGAATAGTTAGCAAACAGTTCACAACCAGGAAGTTATGCAGTGCAAAGGCAATACATTATTGCAGGTAACAGTCGCTGCAGTCACACCCAGCCAGCCAGCCAGCCACGTCGGCTTCCTCATAGGCATTACTTGCGAGCACTATTCGCGAATACTACAAAGCTTACCACTACCAGCAGTGCCTAGACAAAACAGTGCAATTGGCAATGTTACTCGCGAATAGAAGTCACGAATAATTAGCAAACAGTTCACGACCAGGAAGTTATGCAGTGCAAAGGCAATACATGATTACTCACACTTAATCGTGAATGGTCATTATTGACGAATAGTTGCAGGTATTCGCGCCATCCCGATTAATCGAATAGTTTAAAAAATGTGAATACGAGTACGATTAGCAACAACTTTTTGCAAATATTTGAATAATCGCCCAGGCCTAACACCAGACCATCACCTAATTTGGATATCCAAGATTTTTGGATATCCAGTTCCAGGACGAGAGAGCAGTGGGTTCGACGCTGAAATTTGCCATGTAGACTTTTAATATCATTTTTATTTTAAACAGAATTTACAACTTATGAAGCAAAGACAACTGTCAACCCATCGATATCAGTCAATAATTTCTTCTGGATAATACCTGTGAGCTTCCTTGTCATTGGTTTGGTTGTGGTCCTGTTGGTGAGTTAAAATGTTTAATTTTTTAAATAATAATATCAATAATAATGTGTGGACTTATATAGCGCACGTATCCACCAACTGAGTGGTGCTCAAGGCGCATTATATTATTACCCCTGCTCATAAGGCTCATAAATCATTCCTGAAACCATCTCAGCTCCCTGGGGAGTATACAGCTCAATTGCTGCCATTATAGGGCTAATCAACCAACTCTGCCCTTACAGCTACCCATTTAACCTCTGGGTGGAGAGAAGCAATTATGGTTAAGTGTCTTGCTCAAGGACACAAGTGTCACGGCCGGGATTCGAACCCACATTCTGCTGCTAACACCAGAACTTGAGTCCTGTAAGCTAGACCGCTCGGCCACGACACTGCATATAATACACAAATTTGTTTGTGAGCGGATGAGTATGCCATAATGGCGAAGCATTGGTGAACCATCTAACAATAGTTGTACGTATTCGCACCTTGCATGAGCCATTGAGGGCACATGTTGTTAGACCACTGTGGGCGAAAGGCCAGTGATAGTGCATCGTGTTTGGCATATTTTGCAGTTGATGTGCATATGCATGGAATATCTCCAGCGATCATTGACTGGGTGCAAATTCACTGCTAGATTGCTATGATGTGCACTGAGCGAATATGCCCTATTTACTCTATCATTTGCATCACCAGGTGAGGGTTCGAACGACCCCCATTATGGTCGGAATTTAAACTTTATTCACTCGGAACCATATTTTGGATCCTAACAATTGCTTAGAAAAAAAACGCAGACCTTCTGGAGGCTTCTCCCCCTGGACCCATTCTCTGACATTTTTAGATTGAAATTCATTCTAACAATTTGCAAATTGTCACCAGTTTCAATAAGGTTAAAGGGGCAGTATCATCACGATCAGAGCAGACTTCCCACAGGGCATGGAATCGATGTCCTTGTTTAAGATGAAACACAGTGACTGAAAATTACTGGCTCATTTATGACCTTATCATGTGGGGTATTATGGTAGTCAGTGAGTTAATCTAAAACTAGCCTTCCGATTCCATGCCCTGAAGATAGTCCCTTTAAAATAAATTTCATTCTAAAAATTGTATAGCCACTATAGTGAAAGTATTGCAGGGGTGGATCCAGTGTCTCGGGAAGAAATGAGGCATAGATTGCATAAACAAACATTTGCTACAACTATAGCGTAGAAACGTTTGTTCCGTCCATGGTCTATATAAACTGCATTATCATGCTCATGAACAAATTTATTGTAGTGAAATCATAGGGCTCGACAGCCTAAACGTGGAGGTACAGTCCTCAAGTTAATGTGGACGAAGGCCTTACAAATACTTGAGAAGACGATCAACTTGTAGATTAAATTCTGCTCAATTTAATGATCCAAAAATGAAGAAACACCCTCGGATTTATTGTAGTGAAATCATAGGCCTCGACAGCCTAATCGTGGATATAATCCAAAATAAATTAAAAAAATTAAAAAAATTAAAAACCAAACCAAACCAAAACCCCCATTGCCTGGAATGAGACACAGAATATACACAATATGTAAGTATTAAGTGAATGCATACAGACAACATTGATCCATAACACATAACAACACACGATAAAACTCACGAGTAGCAACTTACAAACTAAACAGAAAACCCACAATTTCTCTAACAAAGAGTACACACAAAATACAGAAATACTCACTGGGGGTTTCCGCAAGAATAAATTACTAGATGGTGATATTAACCCATCATGGCAATGCCAGACTCACGACAAAAATGAGAAATAATGCAGAGTAAAATACTCATAGAAGTGCCTCTCATTAAACCATAACAGCGAGAGATCGAACGACCTTTTCGTATCACCAAAGTTGTCTGCCTGCATATTCCTGCGCAAATGAAACTCAATCAAACTTATTATCCAGACAATATTAGATCTATCTGTAAACTGAAAAGTTACTTAAATTACTTTACATCAATTAATCATTGACAAATGTGAACACCTTCCTCATGGATCAGATGTCCTAAATCATTTCAATCTCAATCTCAATCTTTTTACTGTTTCAACCGGTGGTTATGGAGTAGTGTAGGCTAGGTTAATGCCTGACTAGGAGATGGTGACCTGCGAATTGACAGCCTACGGGGCCCAGGCCCATAAAGTGTGGGTGAACGGCACGCCTAGTCAGGTAGTAGGGCTCTGGTAGGGTAGTTTTTTAGGTTTCCTGGACACCATGACCACCAGTCACATGATAACCAAATTTTTACGTTGTTGTTACTTATGATCCATTTTTTATTTTTGTCTTATTGCAACTTATTTGCTATGGACCACTCTTCATCTTTATTGATGTTTTCATCAGGTCCCTGAATTCAAGTTTAAAAAAAAAAAAAAAAAAAAAATTCTCCCCAGATACGGGGGAATGAGCAATAGAGTCATTTACCAATCCCCACATTAATTTGTGTTTTCAACAAGATATGACATTAACCCTCCTACTACTACAAGGGTCAAAATCTGTCAAAATGTTAATATACTTGCCAAGGTATATCTAGTGCACTTAAAAGTCAAACACTGTCAAACCTTACATGTAGTAAGTACATTTACAGGTTGAAATGAGTTGACCGTTTTTGACTGGTAAAAGCATTGTCTGGTATTGTTCAGGGTAGTCAAAATGACGGTCAAAACCAGTCAAAAATGCCTCTCTGTGCACATTTGGGTCAACAGTCAAAACAGGTAGTTGACTGGTTTTGACCTCTACAGCAACTTTCCACTAAAGTGCAGCAATAGTAGCAGGGTTAAAAGCATTTTTACGTGAAACGAAATATTTTTTTTGTGGTGGTATTTCAGTTGAACTCGAGGAGAAATTAGACCGGAAAATAAATAATATAATTTGTCATTGTTCATTACAGCTGTGGTTCTTGAGGCACATAAGGATAAGGCCGGCATATAAAGGAGTATCAGTTGGGGTAACCTCTCAGAAGCAAGATGAACAGTCACCTCGTTTGACAGTTGAAGAAACTTCCATGTAAAGAGCATCTCAAAAGTCAAAAACTTGCCCGTTATTTAGTCATCTGTTGGCCATTGTTACTGATTAGGTTAGTTCGGCTGTAATTCTATTATTATTGTGGAGAATGCCATCCCTGGATACACATTCTATTTTTAGCTTTGTCAGGCATGCGACTTCTCCGCGGATTTCCTCGTTTAAAAAAAATCCTGCCGTCCAAAAAGTAATCCACAATGATGAGGTTTTGTATGCCCATTTTGGTTCGCAACATGGCTTTCCCCTAAGCTAGCCATAGGCTATTTCCAGAACCTGTGGTGGGTGTAAATTTATGTATACTCGGACGCAATAGAAACTTACCACTTTTTCGACCTTAAATTATCAGTAATCACAATGCACAAATGTAATATGTGCACTCACGGTGAAGTGGATACAGATGGGATCGAGTACAGTGGACAAAACGTGGACATTTCCTCAATAAAATGCCAACATTTCTAATCCAAATTGTTGTGTTGTCTTATTTTGAACCATTTCAATTTTATGCTGTTCCAAAACAAGTGGTAAGTTTCTATTGCGTCTCAGTATATTTTGGTGGCGAAATGTGAGATGTTTTATGTTAATCCTTGACATGTGCGGCATTGTCAAGCACGCACATTAACTACTGGTATGTTATACTATGCAGAATTTCATAGGGAATCCAATCCAAGTGGTTAATTTGGACAAAACAAAGCTGCTTCTCATGGACACGCCAATAAACTTCAAGAAAATGTCTGATTTTAATATCACAATTGGCGATCATTGTATCACACAGTTGAAAAACCTTGCAGAAATTTTTGACTGTAACACGAAGATGCAGGCTGATATTTGTGAGATATCTTGCAATGCTTTTAATCATTTACACAATATTAGTAAGATCAAGCAGTATTTGAATTATGATGCAGCACATTTTTGTATGTATTTTTAAGATATGTGTAAAATAGTATCATTTTTCTATTAACCCTAGCCTGGGCTTCTCAAAGGCTTGGCTGTACCATGACTTTGGCCCTCCTCCATTAACCCTATCCTTCCCAAAATCCTCCAAAATCCTCTTTGCTAAAGTGAAGGATTTTGAAGGATTGAGGTTACATGCTACATGCTCTTTGCTAAAGTGAAGGATTTTGGAGGATTGAGGTTACATCCTCTTTGCTAAAGTGAAGGATTTTGAAGGATTGAGGTTACATCCTCTTTGCTAAAGTGAAGGATTTTGGAGGATTGAGGTTACATCCTCTTTGCTAAAGTGAAGGATTTTGAAGGATTGAGGTTACATGCTACATGCTCTTTGCTAACGTGAAGGATTTTGGAGGATTGAGGTTATTAGGCATACTTGCCTTTCCATGGTACATGTACATCCATGTTTGTTGTAGTGATTGCAAGGTCAGTGCTTGGGTCAGTGGACACTGTTTATTGCTCCATGCATGCAGGGAGGATCCCTGGCCATGTACATATATCACAGATTAGAAACACGTGTGCATACATGTCATGTGCTTGCTTTACTACCGTACTGAAGGATTTTAAGCAAATGGGCCTAGGGAGTTAGGAAGGATTCAGGTTATGTGTAAGCAAATGGGCCTAGGGAGTTAGGAAGGATTCAGGTTATGTGTAAGCAAGTGGGCCTAGGGAGTTAGGAAGGATTCAGGTTATGTGTAAGCAAATGGGCCTAGGGAGTTAGGAAGGATTCAGGTTATGTGTAAGCAAATGGGCCTAGGGAGTTAGGAAGGATTCAGGTTATGTGTAAGCAAGTGGGCCTAGGGAGTTAGGAAGGATTCAGGTTATGTGTAAGCAAATGGGCCTAGGGAGTTAGGAAGGATTCAGGTTATGTGTAAGCAAATGGGCCTAGGGAGTTAGGAAGGATTCAGGTTATGTGTAAGCAAGTGGGCCTAGGGAGTTAGGAAGGATTCAGGTTATGTGTAAGCAAATGGGCGTTAGGGTTAATAACTCACTTCAATAAAACATCGACTTTAGGTATTACGTAAATTGTTTGGCAGCACATATACATAACGGCAAAAGAAACGTCACCCCTAAAAGTATTTATTTTATAATTAATATAATTTGTTTAATGAAGAATATTATGAGTATGGAGTGTAACACGAACACAATGTGGCAAATTTGGTTGACCTGGCAGCCAACCATCCCACAACATTGTATATTTATTATGTTTAATAATATAATTACTTAACAAAATTTAGGGGGTGACGTTTCTTTTGCTGTTATGTATATTATTGTATGTGGTAGTACATTTTGTCACTCCGTTACCAGACACAAAATCGTTAAGGATATTGTATAATTTGTTTTAAAGTGGGGTATCATATTAAAGCTTATGCTTTGTACTTTAATATTGACACTATAGACAACTATGAAAACATTTCATTTCACAGGGAGTAAATGAGCCATAAATATTCATAATTAATGGAAGTGGAAAGGAAAAGAAAAGACAGATACAAGTACTTGGTATTTAAATGTTACGAAACTTTCAGGATTAATTAATAAACTCTTTGTGATAAATATAAATGTGTTTTGGTGTCACTCTGTTACCGTGGAATTGCCCTTATGTTTTCTGGGAGAAATATGGATTTTTTGGGAGTAAGTCTTTTTTGTTGCTGAACTGCCAACGTTGCTAAATGGAGTGAAATTCACCTTCATATGGGTGAGAAGGGGCTGGAACGCTGCTGTAGGCTGCATAATTACGTGTTAAAAGAAAGTTGAGCCATATTTTGGATGTATAGACCTTATGCATTATCTTAGAGGGAAAACGATGATGAAACAATGGGAAAACGCACATCTATACACGCGCGGTGCACAGATTGGGCCAATGAGCAACCTTCTTTTGACCTCTAGCCGAGGGCGCCCTACTCAAATGACGTCATGTGCATCAGGTCTATTATGACCCTCAAAATGTATGTGTTAGTAAATTAGTTTTTTTAATTTTAGATTACATAACACCAACAATGCAAAATTTTACAATGTAGTCAACTGAAGATTATTTACTTTTAATTTCTCAAACAAACAATCCCCCCTTTGTCTGCTGGGTCCACTTTAGGGAGGTCAAAATTTCGGTAATGGAATTACGGCGAAGGACAAGCAGTTTTCAGGTCTTGCATAAATTAATAAAATTAATCTATGTGAAGTTTAGTAATTTCCAAAAGGGATGTTATTTGTAGTATATAGACTTTAGTAGGGTTAACAACTACAATGCAAAATCAAATTTTAAATATTGTTCCTTTGTTGAAAAAAATTACCTTCAATCATGGTAACGGAATTACGTATTATATTTGTACAGGTGTAAAAACCGCTAAATGCAAGGCAAAAATGGTAATTTACTTGAATTTCTACATTTAGGCATATCCATTTTGTGTGTTTTTATGATATTGTAGTGATATTGGTTTTTTGTCTTTCGACATTGACTTGAGGGGAGCCTGAGCCAGCTTGTTAGTTGTAACTAGTGTACATTTGTCTGCAACAACATAAAAGGGGATGTTGTTGCATTGAGCAGGGTAATGCTGAAGACACAACACAGACTATTTGCTATATAAACACTGTCCAGTGCTGAATGCAACAAGATACAACAGATTGAGTCGTCAGTACTGGCTGCTGAATGCAACAACGTCCATCGGAATTTTACAACTGTTGCATCCTGTTGCATTTAGCATGGTTAGGGTTAATGCCCATATTTATTTAGTAACTACTTAAATTGTTGCTGTAACTTTCATTTATTTTTGTTTGCTTTGTTTATTGAAGGAATGAACAGAAATTAGACATCCAGCCATCATCATTTTAGGGGGTCCTACATGTATTGACTGGAAATTTATCAATATCAATTGAGTCGTAAAATAAAATAAGTATTACTTTGAGGGAAGAGGGGATTCTTGAAAAGTAGTACTGTTACTACTCTCTTTAAAATGTTGACGGCTTTGGACAGCCCCTTATTTTCCCACTGCTACTTTTGAGACATTGTTTGTCATTAAAGGAGGACTGACATCCTTTACTTAAGGCGTTTTGTAATAAAAAATTGTTTTTGAGACCCACCTGTGTCTATTTAATCATTGATTTCTGAGTACAAGTATTTTAAAACAATGTTTGAAGTGTTTGGGGGAGGCAACCCCGCCCCATGGTGGAAGCTTCATTTGCATAAGATTATGTGATGTTAGGTCGGGAAGATCCGATGTGTATATGATGTACATGTACATACATACGTTTCACACACGTAGCGTCGATATCATTTCTTCCGTGATTTTTGTTTCTGGAACTAATAAAATGCCGGGAAGATGTGTTGCTGCACGATGCAGCAACACCACCAAAGACGGTGTTAGCCTTCATCTGTTCCCAAGTGACCCAAAATATCGCCGTATTTGGACGAGCAAAGTTCGACTGACAAGAGTAAAGTGGTCAGGTCCATCGGCTCTCACAGTTTTGTGCAGCGATCATTTTGAGCCGAATTTCTCTTCCCGACATGACGTCACGAACAGATCTTCTGTGCAGGGCGGGAACAACCAGTAAAAGTGGGGGGCATTTTTACAATGGTAAAATAACACTCTCAAAAACAATAAAAACACAAAACAAAAATTGCATTGATCTTTTACTGATATAAAAGAATAAAACAATCACATATTTAACTGTTTGATTTAAATCCACGACAGTCCCCCTTTAAGTGGAGTACAATGCCATAAACAGACAAAATCAATTGTTCTTTGAATACCGCAACCCAGAGAATGCTGATTGAGTCACCAAAAAAAATAAATGACTGTCCTTGAGATAAGTAAGACTAATTGCGGTGACACCATGTGGAATCTCAATTGAGTAGTAATTACTGTAATTCTGAAAAGAACTGGCGGTACAACTCGACGTTTTGATCAGTATGCTCTGATCGTCCTCAGGAGAATGAGATAGACAATTAACTACACTGAGATAGACAATTAACTACACTGTAAAAATGGTGTATAGAATTTAAACACATGCCAAATAAACGCGTTTAGGAATGCGTTTAAATGCTAAACGGCCATCCTCTGTACATGTCACAAAGCTAAACGGCCATCCTCTGTACATGTCACAAAGCTAAACGGCCATCCTCTGCACATGTCACTAAGCTAAACGTGCTTAGCTTTTTGACACCTGTTCATATAATATTTAGCATTCAAATACACATCACAGAAAAGCAGTAGATAAATAGAGAATTGGCTGTTGTAGTCTGCTAGGGTTTAAGGAGCAGATAAATAGAGAATTGGCTGTTGTAGTCTGCTAGGGTTTAAGGAGTAGATAAATAGAGAATTGGCTGTTGTAGTCTGCTAGGGTTTAAGGAGCAGTTAAATAGAGAATTGGCTGTTGTAGACTGCTAGGGTTTAAGGAGTAGATAAATAGAGAATTGGCTGTTGTAGTCTGCTAGGGTTTAAGGAGCAGATAAATAGAGAATTGGCTGTTGTAGTCTGCTAGGGTTTAAGGAGTAGATAAATAGAGAATCGGCTGTTGTAGTCTGCTAGGGTTTAAGGAGCAGATAAATAGAGAATCGGCTGTTGTAGTCTGCTAGGGTTTAAGGAGCAGATAAATAGAGAATCGGCTGTTGTAGTCTGCTAGGGTGTAAGGAGCAGATAAATAGAGAATTGGCTGTTGTAGTCTGCTAGGGTTTAAGGAGTAGATAAATAGAGAATTGGCTGTTGTAGTCTGCTAGGATTTAAGGAGTAGATAAATAGAGAATTGGCTGTTGTAGTCTGCTAGGGTTTAAGGAGTAGATAAATAGAGAATTGGCTGTTGTAGACTGCTAGGGTTTAAGGAGCAGATAAATAGAGAATTGGCTGTTGTAGACTGCTAGGGTTTAAGGAGCAGATAAATAGAGAATTGGCTGTTGTAGTCTGCTAGGGTTTAAGGAGCAGATAAATAGAGAATTGGCTGTTGTAGTCTGCTAGGGTTTAAGGAGTAGATAAATAGAGAATTGGCTGTTGTAGTCTGCTAGGATTTAAGGAGCAGATAAATAGAGAATTGGTTGTTGTAGTCTGCTAGGGTTTAAGGAGCAGATAAATAGAGAATTGGCTGTTGTAGTCTGCTAGGGTTTAAGGAGCAGATAAATAGAGAATTGGCTGTTGTAGTCTGCTAGGGTTTAAGGAGCAGATAAATAGAGAATTGGTTGTTGTAGTCTGCTAGGGTTTAAGGTGTAGATAAATAGAGAATCGGTTGTTGTAGTCTGCTAGGGTTTAAGGAGTAGATAAATAGAGAATCGGCTGTTGTAGTCTGCTAGGGTTTAAGGAGCAGATAAATAGAGAATCGGCTGTTGTAGACTGCTAGGGTTTAAGGTGTAGATAAATAGAGAATCGGCTGTTGTAGTCTGCTAGGGTTTAAGGAGCAGATAAATAGAGAATTGGCTGTTGTAGTCTGCTAGGGTTTAAGGAGCAGATAAATAGAGAATTGGCTGTTGTAGTCTGCTAGGGTTTAAGGAGCAGATAAATAGAGAATTGGTTGTTGTAGTCTGCTAGGGTTTAAGGAGCAGATAAATAGAGAATTGGCTGTTGTAGTCTGCTAGGGTTTAAGGAGCAGATAAATAGAGAATTGGCTGTTGTAGTCTGCTAGGGTTTAAGGAGCAGATAAATAGAGAATTGGCTGTTGTAGTCTGCTAGGGTTTAAGGAGCAGATAAATAGAGAATTGGCTGTTGTAGACTGCTAGGGTTTAAGGAGTAGATAAATAAAGAATTGGCTGTTGTAGTCTGCTAGGGTTTAAGGAGTAGATAAATAGAGAATTGGCTGTTGTAGACTGCTAGGGTTTAAGGAGTAGATAAATAGAGAATTGGCTGTTGTAGTCTGCTAGGGTTGAAGGAGCAGATAAATAGAGAATTGGCTGTTGTAGACTGCTAGGGTTTAAGGTGTAGATAAATAGAGAATTGGCTGTTGTAGTCTGCTAGGGTTTAAGGAGTAGATAAATAGAGAATTGGCTGTTGTAGTCTGCTAGGGTTTAAGGAGCAGATAAATAGAGAATTGGCTGTTGTAGACTGCTAGGGTTTAAGGTGTAGATAAATAGAGAATTGGCTGTTGTAGTCTGCTAGGGTTTAAGGAGTAGATAAATAGAGAATTGGTTGTTGTAGTCTGCTAGGGTTTAAGGAGCAGATAAATAGAGAATTGGCTGTTGTAGACTGCTAGGGTTTAAGGAGTAGATAAATAGAGAATTGGCTGTTGTATAGTCTGCTGGGGTTTAAGGAGTAGATAAATAGAGAATTGGCTGTTAGTCTGCTAGAGTTTAAGGAGTAGATAAATAGAGAATTGGCTGTTGTAGATTTGCTAGTTTCTAGTTATGATTTGCAAATATAAGTATAAAGCAGTGATTAGAGTTAAGTGATGTAATTTGTGCATACCAACAGGCTAGACAAATAGTCAAATTAGGTTTTATCACCATTTTAAGATGTAGAGCATTAGGCCCACATTCCTAAGGTGTTTAGCAGCGAACCTGATTGGAACTGAATATTAATTTACATATGAATGGGCAGTGTTGTAACCAAGTCATTTTTTCTCAAGTCAAGTCAAGTCAAGTCACAAGTCAAATTTTCTCAAGTCAAGTCTCAAGTCAAATTTTCCCAAGTCAAGTCCCAAGTCATTTTTGCCCAGGTCAAGTCGCAAGTCACAAAAATTGGCGACTCGAGTCAGACTCGAGTCCGAGTCACCGACTCGAGTCAACAACAGTGTGAATGGGTCACATCTAACTCTATTTCTAATTTCCATTTAAGTTAAGGAATTGATCCCCTAATCGAGCTTATTCATTATATACACATGTACTAAATCTTATTTCTTTGTCATCATCACTCCTGCACATCCTTTATTAGTTTCTGCAGGCTAGCTCACTCGTGCTGTTAACTTAAATAGGCTAAGAGACATGATTTAATGAGCCACTGGCCTCAAATCCTTGAACCTGCGTCCAACTCGTTACAGTAGTGCCCTCGGACCCCTTTACATTAGGGTAACATCAGAGATCTTTCATGTAATGGAAGGAGCTTCTTTATTATTTTTTTTGTGGAATAATTGCTCCTGAAATATTTAGGCATACAATTTTTTTTTTAAACTGAAGGTTTGCGGTGACACCATGTGATGAGTAAATCTCTCTTTTGAGTATGTGTGTGGTTCCGAAGGAACTGGTTGACTCAACGTTTTGGACAGTATGCTCTGTCCATCGTCAGGAGAATGGACAGAGCATACTGTCCGAACAGAGCATACTGTCCGAAACGTTGAGTCAACCGGTTCCTTCGGAACCACACATACTCAAGAGAGATTCACTTATCACATGGTGTCACCGCAAACCTTTCAGTTTATTCTTCCACCATGCAAACCTTCAAGTCTTATTTAATTAATTTTTTGTTTGTCGCAGATTGGTTTTGGAGAAACAACACATTTAACACCTTAGCAACAATCCAACTACCATTCCTGGATGATGAAGCAACCTATGTGTGTCAAGCTTCTGGTGAAGCTATGGGAGACAATGGGGGAAACTTAACTGTGACCGTAACTAGATCTCCACGTCTCTCAACCGGTAAGTAGCCATGAACCCTCTAGACTGGTCCCCTGTCTGTATCCTATCAAGGATATAGACAGGCTCCAGGCACGGCACTCAAAGGATTTCATTGGATACGTTAACGCATTGTGCTGAAGAGGCTTGCACGCGCTAGCTACCAACTAAGGTCAAAGTTGGACATCAGGAAAAATATAGCGGCTGCACGGCCAGGATCTGGCGTAATTTACGTGCCTTTAGCTCAAAGCGTGACATCAGATCTTCAGGCTATTGACCCTCCTACTCTAGCTGCACTTTAAGGGGAAGTAGCTACAGAGGTCAAAACCAGTTAACACATCAAATCGTCGTGTCAGCTAGTGCAACAACGAGTTACGACGTTTTTGCGCAAAACCAGTTTGTGTCAGTGCAAAAAGGTCGTATGTAACAAGTTCCCGGATGAATGCACAAAAGCAATGGCTGAGATACGACGTTGTTGCACAAACATTTTTTAATGTATGTAAATTCATGCAGATTGACGACGCGCTGTACATACGACCTTATTGCATTGTGAACATACAACGTTGTTGTACTGACACGACGAAATGTTAGGATGACTGATTTTACCAAATTTATGATGAAATAAATTGCATGGTCTAGTTCCGGCGTGTCCAGTGCTGAACATGCTATTCTTAGTAAAACGGTACCAAACTAGGCCTGGGCGAATAGTGAAATTTACTATTCGATTATTCGCACGGCAACATTTCACGAATAATCTACTATTCGCGAAAATAATTGGCCAAATTTTTCCCGCGGTACGAAAACATGTGCTTTGATAGTAATTTCTGGCCTATTTGTAAGCTTCAGACAATACACAAATACATACATTGAGTTCTTGAATGCCTATTGTTGTTTCCTCAAAATTGTACTTGAAATAACATAATTTGTAAGTGAAACTCCAATGGTCGTCAGGTTATGTTTGTTATACTTTGGCAGCGTGGGATATTTTAGCACATGTTATATTCACGCGCATGGTTAATGTTCATCCCATATCGACGGAGGGAAGTCCACCTAAACGTAATGAAATGAACACGATCGAGTTGTATTTAAGTCGTCGTTAAGAGTAATGCCAGTATGTTAACGATCACCCCTATTATTTCAAATCGATCAGCCCTACAGGCGAAACAAAAAAAATCACCAGTGTGAGCAATCTTTATGCTCATGGTAAGGGTCACTGTTTAGACGTTATTCGTTGTTCACAAAAACACAAAGCTTCCACGGTGTGCCCCGTGCAATATGCTGATTTTGTACTATGCCTGCTTTGAGCTGCAGACTGTGTCCATTGTGCACGAGGTTGTAATTCAGGGACCTTATTCACGAAGCATCCGCACGCTTTAACGGATCCGTTAAGCCTCCGTTATGGTTTGCGCCATATTCACGAAGTAACCGCATAATAGCGCATCCGCAGAACACGTCCGTAAAAGAGCAATTGTTTTGCGGGAACTCCAGCGTTCCCGTAAATGCTTACGGGTCTCCGCATAGCGCTAAAATGAAATGGCGGCAGTGTTTGTGGTTCTGCTGGAGGAGGAAAACAGGCGTGCTCTTCGCCGCCAGCGAGTATTTCGGGATAGGTTACAGCCACTGGACATTTATGACGATGTGGAACTGATAAAGAGGTATCGAATGCCAAGGCATGTACTGTTGGAGGTGATAGATTTGATCCGTGATCAAGTTGAACATCCAACAAAGAGGTCACATGCAATACCCGCCACGCTGCAGATCATAACAGCCCTCTGATTTTTCGCCGAAGGTTCTTTCCAATTAACAAGTGGAGATTTAAGTGGAATTAGTCAGCCGTCAACTTCTCGAATTGTTACCCGGGTCGCAACTGCCCTTCAAAGAATTTCGCCACAAATAATTCGATTTCCGAGGAACATAGCCAGTCAGAATGCTATCAAAGAAGGTTTCTACGATGAACGTCGTCGAATTCCAAACGTTTTGGGATGCCTTGATGGATCGATCACTTGTCGAGATTAAATGTCCTGCACGTGACGAAGGTGCCTACATATGCAGACATAACTACCATGCTATAAATGTCCAGGGGGTTTGCGACCACCAGAAGAAGTTCACCAATATTGTTGCCCAGTGGCCAGGCTCGACCCATGATTCGTTTATGTGGACTCACTCAAGCCTCAACCACCAACTAGCCAATGGTCTTGTAAACGATGGTCACCTTCTGGGCGATTCTGCGTACCCCCTTCGATCATGGCTGCTAACACCAGTACCACAACCTGATGATGATGCAGAACGTCGGTACAATATTCATCACCAAAGAATCCGACAGAACATCGAGGGAACTTTTGGCCGATGGAAAATGAGGTGGCAGTGCCTGCATAGCGAAGGTAGGCGTTTACGCTGTCAGTAGAAGGCCTACAAGTGTATGTATATGTGAACTCTGCCAGCCAGGAGCCATCGCATCTTTCTGGTTGCAATTCTAAACTTGTGAAATGGTGCTGTCATCCACCCGTAAAGCTCGTTGAACGACACCCCCATTATTAGCGGAGCTCCGCAAGTTTACCGATACCTAACGGAACCTTTCGTGAATACGGCGTAGCGCAATTCTAATGTATCCGTTAGGCCATCCGCAAAGGATGTTACGGACCCGGTAATAGCGGATGCTTCGTGAATAAGGTCCCAGGATCCCAGTATCACGTGCCCATTTCCTCACGTTGTGATTGGATAGATTTGCATAGTTGATAATTTATTATTTTTCTCATTGGCTGTTCGATCATGAATATGTTCTTTTTGTATATTCGTGATTATTGGGGTCGATATTTCACTCTGGTTTCACTGGTGCCCGTCTTTAGAAAAGAAGCACCTTTCTATTGGGTCTGGGAAAGGGAATCAGTGAATCGCTGTTTGGCGCCTGCATTCAAGTTACGTTACGGGTTTTCTGTGATGTGAATTTCATTCCGTGCATGCGTGATAAACATGCTGACATGTAAACAGAGCGTGTTCAGTGTAGGTGTGTACACGAAAGTGGGATTATAACTTATTATGCCCCGGACCACTTTTTTCAATACAAAGGTACTGTATCGGGTGGAAAAATGTACTCGGCAATTTTGGTTGTCAGCGTATTGGGTCGATACCCTAGCTTGTATGTAAGCTTGGGTGATAACACGATAATATAAAATATCGCGATACCTTTTTTATTCTATTACGATATCGAGATCCTTTTGAAGTTATCGAGATATCGGCAAATCGCGATTAACAAAATATATCGCGATTTAAATTTTTTTAAATCGCCCTTGTGACTCAATTCAGAAATTCCATGGAAACAAAATTAGCACAGTCTTTTCAACTTTTGGAAGCAAGAAACTACTTCAGCAGTACATACACACTATGCAAACGAATTTGGGATTTATTGTGACGCTTGTGGTTATCGACTCTAAAGCAATCATGCATAAAATGAAATAAAAATCACAATATTATCGAAAATCGCAATATATGTTTGCCGATATATCGTGGATGAAAAAAATCGATATCGCCCAAGCTTACTTGTATGTGGGGAGAACCCTCTGTCCCATTTGATTGAATTCACAAGGATGCTAACATTGTTTTTAACCATACCTTATACTTTATAATTCCCATCATTAACCAGTAGATATTTCTTCTAAACACGTTGGCCAAGGCAAAGTGATTTATTCTTCTTCATACAAAATACAATGTATGTACATCGGCCAACCCACGAACTGAACAATGGCAACACCATGACACTGTTACATTAACCCTCCTACAATCAGTGCAATTATTGAAACAACCCATTCAGGCCACTCCAAGCCATTAGCTGTTGCCAGTGGCCTCCTATGGTTACCCTTCAGTGCACTGTCACACCACTGAGATTACAGGGTAAGGTGGTCTCCCATAAACCCTCCTACAATCAGTGCAATTATTGAAACAACCCATGCAGGCTACTCCAAGCCATTAGCTGTTGCCAGTGGCCTCCTATGGTTAGCCCTCTGTGCACTGTCACACCACTGAGATTACAGGGTAAAGTGGTCTCCCATTAACCCTCCTACAATCAGTGCAATTTTTTGAAACAACCCATTCAGGCTACTCCAAGCCATTAGCTGTTGCCAGTGGCCTCCTATGGTTACCCTTCTGTGCACTGTCACAACACTGAGATTGCAGGGTAAAGTGGTCTCCCATTAACCCTCCTACAATCAGTGCAATTATTGAAACAACCCATGCAGGCTACTCCAAGCCATTAGCTGTTGCCAGTGGCCTCCTATGGTTAGCCCTCTGTGCACTGTCACACCACTGAGATTACAGGGTAAAGTGGTCTCCCATTAACCCTCCTACAATCAGTGCAATTTTTTGAAACAACCCATTCAGGCTACTCCAAGCCATTAGCTGTTGCCAGTGGCCTCCTATGGTTACCCTTCTGTGCACTGTCACAACACTGAGATTGCAGGGTAAAGTGGTCTCCCATTAACCCTCCTACAATCAGTGCAATTATTGAAACAACCCATGCAGGCTACTCCAAGCCATTAGCTGTTGCCAGTGGCCTCCTATGGTTACCCTTACTGTGCACTGTCACACCACTGAGATTACAGGGTAAAGTGGTCTCCCATTAAACCTCCTACAATCAGTGCAATTTTTTGAAACAACCCATTCAGGCCACTCCAAGCCATTAGCTGTTGCCAGTGGCCTCCTATGGTTACCCTTCTGTGCACTGTCACACCACTGAGATTGCAGGGTAAGGTGGTCTCCCATCGATACATTGTAGGCCATACCAATATGTTCAAACAGTGGCCTTGGGTGGCACACAGTTGATTTTGTAAGATGGAATTTGTAACTTGGAAAGGACATCAGGCTTGTACATGTATGTACTGAAGGTTGCTGAAGAACAGAATTTAGTGGATCGGAGTGGCCTCCATGTGTAGAAGGGTTAATGACGCGGCATACCTCTGATGTTATCAGTAGGTAACAGTTGTTGCAGTCACGGCCAGCCATGTCAGCTTCCTCAAAGGCATGACTCCCAAGTACTATCCATGAATACTACCAGCAGTACGTAGACAGAACAGTGCAATTGGCAGTCACGAATAGTTTGCAAACAGTTCACGACCATATTCGCGAATACTACAATGTGTACCACTAACCAGCAGTGCCTAGACAAAACATTGCAATTGGCAGCATTACTCGCGAATAGTAGGCAAACAGTTCACAACCGGGAAGTTATGCAGTGCAAAGGCAATACATTATTACTTACAATTAATCGTGAATGGTCATTATTCTCGAATACATGTAGTTGCAGGTTTTCGCGCCATCCTGATTAATCGAATAGTTTAAAAAAAACGTGAATACGAGTACGATTAGCAACAACTATTCGCGAATATTTGAATAATCGCCCAGGCCTAACCCCAGACCATCACCTAATTTGGATATCCAAGATTTTTGGATATCCAGTTCCAGGACGAGAGAGCAGTGGGTTCGAGGCTGAAATTTGCCATGTGGACTTTTAATATAATTTTTATTTTAAACAGAATTTACAACTTATGAAGCAAACACAACAACTGTCAACCCGTCTGTGAGCGTTGTGGTTGTGGTTGTGGTCGTGGTCGTGGTCGTGGTCCTGGTCCTGGTCCTGGTCCTGGTCCTGTTGGTGAGTTAAAATGTTTAATTTTTTTTAAATGCATATAATGCACAAATTTGTTTGTGAGCGGATGAGTATGCCATAATGGCGAAGTATTGGTGAACCATCTAACAATAGTCGTACGTATTTGCACCGTGCATGAGCCATTGAGGGCACATGTTGTTAGACCACTGTGGGCGAAAGGGCAGTCATAGTGCGTCGCGTTTGGCGTATTTTGCAGTTGATGTGCATATGCGTGGAATGTCTCCAGCGATCATTGACTGGGTGCAAATTCACCGCTAGATTGCTATGATGTGCACTGAGCGAATATGCCCTATTTACTCTATCATTTGCATCACCAGGTGAGGGTTCGAACGACCCCCATTATGGTCGGAATTTAAACTTTATTTACTCAGAACCATATTTTGGATCCTAACAATTGCTTAGAAAAAACCGCAGACCTTCTGAGGGCTTCTCCCCCTGGACCCATTCTCTGAAATTTTTAGATTGAAATTCATTCTAACAATTTGCAAATGGTCACCAGTGTCAATAAGCTTAAAGGGGTAGTATCATCACGATCA
This sequence comes from Zoroaster sp. YZ-2022, assembly GCA_029582265.1. Taxonomy (NCBI): domain Eukaryota; kingdom Metazoa; phylum Echinodermata; class Asteroidea; order Forcipulatida; family Zoroasteridae; genus Zoroaster; species Zoroaster sp. YZ-2022. The sequence continues at coordinate 45,905,730 of CM055816.1, forward strand.
GAGCAGACTGTCCACAGGGCATGGAATCGATGTCCTTGTTTAAGATGAACACAGTGACTGAAAATTACTGGCTCATTTATGACCTTATCATGTGGGGTATTATGGTAGTCAGTGAGTTAATCTAAAACTAGCCTTCCGATTCCATGCCCTGAAGATACTGTCCCTTTAAAATAAATTTCATTCTAAAAATTGTATAGCCACTATAGTGAAAGTATTGCAGGGGTGGATCCAGCGTCTCGGGAAGAAATGAGGCATAGATTGCATAAACAAACATTTGCTACAACTATAGCGTACATGGTCTATACAGTGTGTCTAAAAAAAAATGCAAACAAAATTTAACGGAATGCCAGGCGTAGAATGAGTAACCAACATAGATTATATAGGTATGGTTTGAAAGATACACCTTTCCACTTTAAAATGAGACATCAAACGTCCAAATCTGATAATTTTTGACAGTTATGAGTACTTTTCCAAGAGAGGTCAAATTGACAATGGGACCAAGTTTTCAATTTTAGGCATTGGGACAAAGGTAGCCTAATTGCCAGGCCTACAAAAATGTGTTTAGCGAGTAAACACAATTCTAAACACTTTCTTGCTATCAGTTTGTAAACATGTTTACATGCTAAACATTTTTAGCATGAGGACGGATAGTGTTTAGCCATTGAAAATTGATGTTTAGGAATTGGACATGTGCGTTCAGCTAGTAAACATGTTTACAAACTGATACCAAGAAAAGTGTGCTCAAGACGGCGCTCCGGCTCATCGTCTACTGGCTGTCCGAGACCGCCTTCATGAAGCGTTCGGAGACCGTGTCATAGCGTTGAATCATGTGCATGAATGGCCACCGAGATCTCCAGACCTCACACCGTGTGATTTCTACCTCTGGGGATACTTGAAATCCAAGGTGTACACGACTCCCCCTCCGGACCTGCAGACTCTCCGTGACAGAATAACAGCTGAGATTGACGTCCTGCGGCAGACTCCAGATGTTGTTAGGAGAGCGATGGCATGTTGAGGGGGAAGGGATGTAATCATCAACAGTTCATCCACATTGCAACACTTGCACATCTAAACAAAATCGATTATCACTGGATTTAAAAACTTGGTCCCATCGTCAAGTTGACCTCTCTTGGAAAAGTACTCATAACTCTCTCAAAAATTATCAGATTTGGACGTTTGATGTCTCATTTTAAAGTGGAAAGGTGTATCTTTCAAACCATACCTATATTATCCGTGCTGGTTACTCATTCTACGTCTGGCATTCCGTTAAATTTTGTTTGCATTTTTTTTGAGACACACTGTATAAACTGCATTATCATGCTCATGAACAAATTTATTGTAGTGAAATCATAGGGCTCGACAGCCTAATTGTGGAGGTACAGTCCTCAAGTTAATGTGGACGAAGGCCTTACAAATACTTGAGAAGACAATCAACTTGTAGATTAAATTCAATAATCGAAAAATGAAGAAACACAATGCTCCATATGGTTGAAGAAACACCCTCGGATTTATTGTAGTGAAATCATAGGCCTCGACAGCCTAATCGTGGATATAATCCAAAATAAAAAAACCAAAACCCCCATTGCCTGGAATGAGACACAGAATATACACAATATGTAAGTATTAAGTGAATGCATACAGACAACATTGATACATAACAACACACGATAAAACTCACGAGTAGCATCTTACAAACTAAACAGAAAACCCACAATTTCTCTAACAAAGAGTACACACAAAATACAGAAATACTCACTGGGGGTTTCCACTAGAATAAATTACTAGGTGGCGATATTAACCCATCATGGCAATGCCAGACTCACAACAAAAATGAGAAATAATGCAGAGTAAAATACTCATAGAAGTGCCTCTCATTAAACCATAACAGCAAGAGATCGAACGGCCTTTTCGTATCACCAAAGTTGTCTGCCTGCATATTCCCGCGCAAATGAAACTCAATCAAACTTATTATCCAGACAATATTAGATCTATCTGTAAATTGAAAAGTTACTTAAATTACTTTACATCAATTAATCATTCTAACTTCTGCCCAGATACGGGGGAATGAGCAATAGAGTCGTTTACCAATCCCCACATTAATTTGTGTTTTCAACAAGATATGACATTAACCCTCCTACTACTACAAGGGTCAAAATCTGTCAAAATGTTAATATACTTGCCAAGGTATGTGCAGTTAAAAGTCAAACACTGTCAAACCTTGCGTGTAGTAAGTACATTTACAGGTTGAAATGAGTTGACCATTTTTGACTGGTAAAAGCATTGTCTGGTATTGTTCAGGGTAGTCAAAATGATGGTCAAAACCAGTCAAAAATGCCTCTCTGGTCAACAGTCAAAACAGGTAGTTGACTGGTTTTGAATTCTACAGCAACTTTCCACTAAAGTGCATCAATAGTAGGAGGGTTAAAAGCATTTTTACGTGAAACTAAATATATTTTTTTGGTGGTATTTCAGTTGAACTCGAGGAGAAATTAGACCGGAAAATAAATAATATAATTTGTCATTGTTCATTACAGCTGTGTTTCTTGTGGCACAAATGCAAAGGAGTATCAGTTGGGGTAACCTCTCAGAAGCAAGATGAACAGTCACCTTGTTTGACAGTTTAAACTTCCAGGTAAAGAGCGTCTCAAAAGTCAAAACTTGCCCGTTATTATTTAGTCATCTGTTGGCCATTGTTACTGATTAGGTTAGTTCGGCTGTAATTCTATTATCATTGTGGAGAATGCCATCCCTGGATACACATTCTATTTTTAGCTTCGTCAGGCATGGCAACTTCTCCGGATTTCCTCGTTTAAAAAAAATCCTGCCGTCCAAAAAATAATCCACAATGATGCATGTTTCGTATGCCCATTTTCCATATTTTGGTTCGCAACATGGCTTTCCCCTAAGCTAGCCATAGGCTATTTCCAGAACCTGTGGTGGGTGTAAATTTATGTATTTTGGTGGCGAAATGTGAGATGTTAATCCTTGACATGTGCGGCATTGTCATGCACGCACATTAACTACTGGTATGTTATACTATGCAGAATTTCATAGGGAATCCAATCCAAGTGGTTAATTTGGACAAAACAAAACTGCTTCTCATGGACACGCCAATAAACTTGAAGAAAATGTCTGATTTTAATATCACAATTAGCGATCATTAACTACTGGTATGTTATACTATGCAGAATTTCATAGGGAATCCAATCCAAGTGGTTAATTTGGACAAAACAAAACTGCTTCTCATGGACACGCCAATAAACTTCAAGAAAATGTCCGATTTTAATATCACAATTAGCGATCATTAAGTACTGGTATGTTATACTATGCAGAATTTCATAAGGAATCCAATCCAAGTGGTTAATTTGGACAAAACAAAGCTGCTTCTCATGGACACGCCAATAAACTTGAAGAAAATGTCTGATTTTAATATCACACAGTTGAAAAACCTTGCAGAAATTTTTGACTGTAACACGAAGATGCAGGCTGATATTTGTGAGATATCTTGCAATGCTTTTAATCATTTACACAATATTAGTAAGATCAAGTAGCATCTGAATTATGATGTAGCACATTTTTGTATGTATTCTTGTATTTTCAAGATATGTGTAAAATCATTTTTCTATTAATAACTCACTTTAATAAAACATTGACTTTAGGTATTGTAATGGACATAAGATATTTTGGTGGGTCCCTTGGATGGACTGTAGTTATAACAATGGTATTAAGTAGTGAATATAAGATATTTTGACATTCCAGCTTTCCTGGTCCCTTGGATGGACTGTAGTTATAACAATGGTATTAAGTACTGTAGTGAACATAAGATATTTTGACATTCCAGCTTTCCTGGTCCCTTGGATGGACTGTAGTTATAACAATGGTATTAAGTACTGTAGTGAACATAAGATATTTTGACATTCCAGCTTTCCTGGTCCCTTGGATGGACAATAGTTATAACAATGGTATTAAGTACTGTAGTGAACATAAGATATTTTGACATTCCAGCTTTCCTGGTCCCTTGGATGGACTGTAGTTATAACAATGGTATTAAGTACTGTAGTGAACATAAGATATTTTGACATTCCAGCTTTCCTGGTCCCTTGGATGGACTGTAGTTATAACAATGGTATTAAGTACTGTAGTGAATATAAGATATTTTGACATTCCAGCTTTCCTGGTCCCTTGGATGGACTGTAGTTATAACAATGGTATTAAGTACTGTAGTGAATATAAGATATTTTGACATTCCAGCTTTCCTGGTCCCTTGGATGGACTGTAGTTATAACAATGGTATTAAGTAGTGAACATAAGATATTTTGACATTCCAGCTTTCCTGGTCCCTTGGATGGACTGTAGTTATAACAATGGTATTAAGTAGTGAACATAAGATATTTTGACATTCCAGCTTTCCTGGTCCCTTGGATGGACTGTAGTTATAACAATGGTATTAAGTAGTGAACATAAGATATTTTGACATTCCAGCTTTCCTGGTCCCTTGGATGGACAATAGTTATAACAATGGTATTAAGTACTGTAGTGAATATAAGATATTTTGACATTCCAGCTTTCCTGGTCCCTTGGATGGACTGTAGTTATAACAATGGTATTAAGTAGTGAACATAAGATATTTTGACATTCCAGCTTTCCTGGTCCCTTGGATGGACTGTAGTTATAACAATGGTGTTAAGTAGTGAACATAAGATATTTTGACATTCCAGCTTTCCTGGTCCCTTGGATGGACTGTAGTTATAACAATGGTATTAAGTACTGTAGTGAATATAAGATATTTTGACATTCCAGCTTTCCTGGTCCCTTGGATGGACTGTAGTTATAACAATGGTATTAAGTAGTGAACATAAGATATTTTGACATTCCAGCTTTCCTGGTCCCTTGGATGGACTGTAGTTATAACAATGGTGTTAAGTAGTGAACATAAGATATTTTGACATTCCAGCTTTCCTGGTCCCTTGGATGGACAATAGTTATAACAATGGTGTTAAGTAGTGAACATAAGATATTTTGACATTCCAGCTTTCCTGGTCCCTTGGATGGACAGTAGTTATAACAATGGTGTTAAGTAGTGAACATAAGATATTTTGACATTCCAGCTTTCCTGGTCCCTTGGATGGACAATAGTTATAACAATGGTATTAAGTAGTGAACATAAGATATTTTGACATTCCAGCTTTCCTGGTCCCTTGGATGGACTGTAGTTATAACAATGGTATTAAGTAGTGTAATGGACATAAGATACAACATGTATTGTGACATTCCAGTTTTTGGTTTCTTTGAGGGAATGTGGTTGCTTTTGTTAATCTTTCACAGATTAGGTAAAACTTGTAGCTTTGCATGGTGAGGATGATAAGTAAGACTAATTGCGGTGACACCATGTGGAATCTCAATTGAGTAGTAATTAGTTCTGAAAAGAACTGGGGGTACAACTCGACGTTTCGATCAGTATGCTCTGATCGTCCTCAGGAGAATGCCGGACTCTGGAAAATGCTGCTGCTTAAGTAGACTGCTGGAGGATTAGTTCGTTGAGGCGCGCAGGCGGGAACTGTTGAGACTAGGATCCTAGGGGTTGCGGGAGAGGAGTGTGTGCTCACTGAACTGAATCAGTTGTTGACAAGCACAGGGGGATGGAGGGTGGTTGACTTAGGATATAGGAGATCCCTCAGTCTGGGGTGGGTTATGGACTTCGGATATAGAAGATCCTTCAGTCCGTAGTAGTGGTCGCCAAATGTCGCTGATGTAGAAGCCGATGTCCTGTGGCACAGTGTCGTGTTTGACGATCTCGATGGCCTCTCTGATGCGTCTGGGGTGCCATGTGTCGATGGGTGTGATGAGTTGCCAGTCGATTTGGTGGTCCTTGATGTGTGAGTGCTTGACGATGGCGGACTTCTCGAAATCTCCTCTGCGGCCGTGTGCTCGGTGTTCCTTCAATCTGATGGGGAGGTTGCGCCCTGTTTCACCGATGTACACCTTACCGCACTCACAGGGGATCCGGTAGACTCCCGCTCTGTTGTTTGGGTCCGGTTTGTCCTTGTGGGTGTGTAGAAGTCCTGAGTTTGCTGGGGCTGAGTGGAACACATCGATGCCTGCTCGTCGGAGGATGCGCTGTAGTTTGTGAGACGTCGAACCTAGATAGGGGAGACAAGCAGAGAGGGTTAGATTACTTACCTTGCTTTCGGGGTTTGGAACCGGCTTCGCTGTGCTGATCTTGCTGGGGTTGTAACCGTTGCGTTTGAGGGTGATTCGGATGTGCTGTAGTTCCTTGGGAAGGCTGTCCTTGTCACAAATGTTGTAGGCGTGTTGTACGAGGGTACGGTTGACTGATGACTTGATGCTTTGGTGATGGAAGGAGCGCTGGTTCAGGTACCGATCTGTGTGCGTGGGCTTTCTGGAAATGCCAACATCAAGGAACGCAATATTGCCGTCTTCTTCTGTTTCCATGGTGAACTTGATGCTCGGGTGTTGCTGGTTGAGATATTGTAGAAAATCCTGGAGTGTGTCTCTGCCATGTGGCCAAATCACAAAGGTGTCATCCACGTATCGGAGCCACAGCTTCGGTTGGAGGTCGGCGGTGTTGAGGGAAGAGTTTTCAAACTCTTCCATGAAAATATCAGTAAGGACCGGGGATAAAGGAGATCCCATGGAGGTCCCAGCTGTCTGCTGCGATCATCAAGGGAAAGATCTTGTACGAGTCTGTCCTTCACCAGGAAGCATGTCTCTGTAGTTGGGACATTGGTGAATAGGGAGACAACATCAAAACTAACCAAGATGTCGCTGGGTTGAAGGGTGAGGCCCCAACAAACTGACCGGAGTTGGACACATGGTGTTGAGTGAGACCCACCAAGGGTCGGAGGATCTTAGCTAGATGACGGGCTGTGTTGTACGTAGGTGAACCTCTGGAGGCGACGATGAACATCAGGTTTGTGAATCTTCGGCTGGCCAAAGAACCTAGGGCAGGATGAGCTGGATGGTCTGAGATGTCGGTAGAGTTGAAGGGTGAGGGCACCGGCACGGTGGAGGGCAAGGAGTTTGCTAGCGACTCTTTTCTCTATGGATGGGATGGGGTTCTTCTTGAGGGGGCGGTATGAATCGGTACCTCCAGAACTAATTACTACTCAATTGAGATTCCACCGCAATTAGTGTTACTTTGGTATACATGTGCACTAGACCTTGTGAGCTTTAAGAAATACTAGCCTACTATATAACCTATGGGTATGAGGGCTCCGGGGTGGCAGTCTGGACCTGTGGCTGGGGACAGAAGGTTGTTCGGACGGCGGTTGTATTTTATTTTGTATAAAGTTTAGTTACGCAAAGGATTGCCTGTATTTTATGTTATATAATTTCAGCCTGTCGTCCGAACATTAAGGTAATACTATTTCAGTTATTTATATTAGTTTAGTAGTGTCCTGAATTGTTTCTTTGCTTTGCCAGTCTTTATATTGCTTTTATTTATGAGTGGCTAAAATCCCCCCTCCCTTGGAGGGATAATACATAAAGAATACCAGTATTTAGTTTCGTTTTACTTATTTCTGTTCTTGATTGTCTCTCCCCCTACTGACGGATTAAGATATATCAGTTACAGTATTACGTAAATTGTTTGGCAGCACATACATGACAGCAAAAGAAACGTCACCCCTAAAAATATTTATTATTTTCATTTTATAATTAATATAATTTGTTTAATGAAGAATATTATGAGACTGGAGTGTAACACGAACACAATGTGGCAAATTTGGTTGACCTGGCAGCCAACCATCCCACAACATTGTATATTTATTATGTTTAATAATATAATTACTTAACAAAATTTAGGGGGTGACGTTTCTTTTGCTGTTATGTATATTATTGTATGTGGTAGTACATTTTGTTACTCCGTTATCGTCACTCCGTTACCAGACACAAAATCGTTAAGGATATTGTATAATTTTTTTTAAGTGAGGTATCATATTAAAGCTTATGCTTTGTACTTTAATGTTGACACCATAGACAACTATGAAAACATTTCATTTCACAGGGTTTTCATAGTGAGTAAATAAGCAATAAACCCATGTCCATTCAGCATCACTCCGTTACCAGGGAAATAAATATTCATAATTAATGGAAGTGGAAAGGAAAAGAACACACACTGACAGATACAAGTACTAGGTATTTAAATGTTACCACCATTAAAGAATAAACTCTGTGATAAATGTATCTGAAAAATGTGTTTTGGTGTCACTCTGTTGCTGTGGAATTGCCCTTATGTTTTTTGGGAGTAAGTATTTTTTGTTGCTGAACTGCCAACGTTGCTAAATGGAGTGAAATTCACCTTCATATGGGTGAGAAGGGGCTGGACACTGCTGTAGGCTGCATAATTATGTGTTAAAAGAAAGTTGAGCTATATTTTGGATGTATAGACCTTATGCGTTGACGTCATCACGCCGCCATCTTAGAGGTAAAACGCACATCTATACATGCGCGGCGCACAGTTTGGGCCAATGAGCAACCTTCTTTTGACCTCTAGCCGAGGGCGCCCTACTCAAATGACGTCATGTGCATAAGGTCTATTATGTACATGTGAATCACAAGAATGCGCACACATTAAACTGCTGCATAGTGGGCGGTACTCATGTATTTTTATGATTATATTTAAATTTCACTCTGTATATTTTATTTGTGGCTGTGAGTGATTAAAGGAGGAATAAATGCACACTACAGTTACAACTTTCAATAAGCTGGCTCGGGCTCCCCTCAAGTCAATGTTGAAAGACAAAAAAAAAAACCAATATCATAAAAACACACAAAATGGATATGCCTAAATGTAGAAATTCAAGTAAATTACTGTTTTTGCCTTGCATTTAGCGCTATTTTTAGACCTGTACAAATACAATACGTGATTCCGTTACCATGATTGGTCATTTTTTCAATAAAGGAACAATATTTCAAATTTTATTTTGCATTGTAGTTGTTAACCCTACTAAAGTCTATATACTACAAATAACACCCCTTTTGGAAATTACTAAACTTCACATAGATTAATTTTATTAATTTATGCAAGACCTGAAAACTGCTTGTCCTTCGCCGTAATTCCATTACCGAAATTTTGACCTCCCTAAAGTGGACCCAGCAGACAAAGGGGATTATTGTTTGTTTGAGAAATTAACCAGTTCGCGTCGGAGGCCGTGTATACACGCAATTGTTTTTGGACAGCGGATCGGAGAGCGTCTAAACACGCCACAGGATTCTCGGGAATATTTGTATTGATACGCGGTCTCCCCGGTCACGCTCTGGTGAGCACCATTGGTCGTGTTTGTGCGGTAAAAATAAACCCGTCACGGGGTTCGGAAAAACTATTATTATTCCCGGTGCGAACTGGTTAAAAGTAAATAATCTTCAGTTGACTACATTGCAGCATTTTGCATTGTTGGTGTTATGTAATAAATCTAAAATTAAAAAACTAATTTACCAACACATACATTTTGAGGGTCATAATTGACATAAAAAGTAAGCATTATCAGCTGGAATTGTTTGATAAACACTGAAGCTAAAATTTAGTGAGCACCATTGTGGATTTATGGTCTTTTTACAAAGGGACAAACTATAAATTGAGTAACCATTTATTTTGTTAATTCCCTGAAATTCTTCAATTCACACCTAATATGTGTACCACAATTTAACCCTCCTACTACAAGGGTCAAAATCAGTCAAAATGTTGATATACTTGCTAAGGTATATCTAGTGCACTTAAAAGGTGGAACACTGTCAAACCTTATGTGTAGTAAGTACATTTTCAAATTTCAGGTCAAAATGAGTCAACTGCTTTTAACTGGTAAAAGCATGGTCTTGTATTATTGAGGGTGGTCAAAATGACAGTAAAAACCAGTTAAAAATGCCCCTGTGTGCACATTTGGGTCAACAGTCAAAACGGGCAGTTGACTGGTTTTGACCTCTGTAGCAACTTTCCCACTAAAGTGCACAGCAACAGTAGGAGGGTTAAGGTAAATCAACCATATGCATGTAACACTTAGTTCCAAGAATACTTGGTATGAGGACACTTTTTGAATAAAGCCAGTTGACGTTTTATGCATGTCCGAAAAATGTAACGTGAGTAAACAGCGCTTTTTCCCTCATACATGTATGTAGGGTACCATAACAATGTTTTTTTAATTAGATGAGTGAATTATATAAGTAAGGAAATTATGGCATTAAGAGTGGGGCCAGTACCTACAAAATGAAAATGAGTAACCATGTATTTACTCTACATGTCACATCAATTGCGTCGTAAAATAAATTGTTGATAAGTACTACTTAGAGGAGAGGGAGGGGGCGAGGGTCTTGAAAATTAGTACTCTGTAATATACCTTGTAAATGTTGACAACTTTGAACTGCCCCTTAACCCTAACCATGCTAGGGTAACTTATCACCCTGCTGAATGCAAAAACATACAACAGTGGTTCAATGATCGAGGCCTGCTAGGTGCAACAAGTGGCACCTAGCAGTGAAGGGTTCAGTAAATTGGACTGTTTTTTTTTTTCAAGCACAGCGCTGTCTGCAACAACATACAACAAGGGGATCTTGTTGCATTGAGCAGGGTAATGCTGAAGACACAACAGACTATTTGCTACACAAACACTGTCCAGTGCTGAATGCAACAAGATACAACAGATTTGAGTCGTCAGTACTGGCTGCAACAAGATACAACAGATTGAGTCATCAGTACTGGCTGCTGAATACAACGTCCATCGGAAAAAAATTTAAATTGAATTGAATTTATTTCATTCATCTTGTGGCCAAAAAGCCAAATTGCAAGAATGTTACAATAATTATCATTAAAACCTACATATGGGCAATTCCATCAAAAAGTGTCCTGGACCCAAAATTTTGGAATCAAATTCATGGCACAATTGTTAACTTAGTACGTAAGAATGATAGCTGGGCAATCCAAATCTGCATTTTGTTTGTGTTTTTTCTTTTGTTTGCAGTATTTTCGTCGTTATTTAAAAAATAAATTAATGAGGCTAATTCGTTATTTTTTGTCCTACTTTTGTTAAACTTTTCAATCCGCTCCCCTGGTTACATTATAAAAGATATTTTAAATTTTTATGACTAAAAACATAAAACTGGAGGTGCTTGTTCTAAATTGTTTTATGATAACGCTATTTTCAGGCTAATGAGGCTCGTTTAAATTAGCCCTTAATGACCATTTATGAAATGTAATGTCCATGACATTTTACGCTGTTTAGTTTCCCACTCTAAAACCAATAAGAGATATTTTTATGAGACTTCATATGCAAAGCTAGTTTTTAGGGGCTAATCCTTTAATGTATGGAAATTTAAAAAAAAATAATTACAATTGTCCTAACGAGCGTCATGGACATTACATTTTTTTGTCATGGACATTACACATACACATACTGCTTATATACCCTTTTAAAACAATGGAATGATCCTAATATGCAAATGTATAATACAATGCAACAATGTGTAACAACTTCCAATTGGACCTCATGTGGAAGTAACATCTCGATTAGCCAATGAGGGTACTTGTACTAGAAATCATCAGCAAAAATCTTTCCAAGCACATGTTTAGCACATGTGATAACCTTGTGTACTGCTGGTGAACTGCAAACTAACAGCTCAAATCTGAAAACCAAGGAAGCAGCTATATTTGGCCCGTTCCTCCCAAGAAGTCTTCACAGAGCATTTCAACTGATCTACTGGGAGTTGTGCACCCAATCACAAGTATTACAGGCTCAAGATCAACGTTGAAAATCCCAGAAAACTTTACTGTTTAATTTGACTATTTCTTCCGGTAACATTGATGCAAGCACTTCATATTACTGTTGAAAAACAATCACATTAGTTTGAGAAAATAAAAAACAACAAAGAGGATTACAATTGGGAATGATAATTAGGAAGGAAAGATAAGATAACTATGGTAAATCACAAAGGAAAGAGTTATACTTGCGTAAATGTACAAAAAGGGGGTGATCATGAGGGGCGGGGTTTCAGTGAGATGCTAAGGGGAGTTCTGGTTCAAGAAATGTGTGGGAGAGGTTACAAATGGAGAAGAGAGATACTTGACAAAGTGTAATATACATATAAACAAAGGCAAGGGGTTACAGCATATTGTAAATAGCAGTGATAAGATGACGTACCATTAAACAAGTTGGTCGTAATGTCCATGACGCCAAAAATATGCCAAAATGTAATGTCCATGACACTTCATTAACATGTAAAACGAGAAAGTTGAAAGTTGTTCCTAAAAATGTTATTAATTTTTATGTTAACTGTTTCCCTGTTAACAAAATAAAAATGAGTTTTAAAAAATTGGAACTTAAACTTCACAGAGTTTTGAAATTGATTGTGTTGTTCGTAAAACTCACTTCCGTTTTTCGTAATGTCCATGACGCTCGTTTGCAATACTCATACTCATTAATTAATTAAAACTATTTAAAAGACATAGTATCATTTGAAGTATTAGAAGTTAGAACACAGGTTACAAGTATCCAACACAAAACAATCGATCAAAACTTTTAATTTTTTTAAACTGACATGTAAAGTTTTAAAAATGTCCCAAAACGTAATGTCCATGACATGGAATTGCCCATATATTATTTAAAAACAATAAAATTGCACATTTACAAAAACATTTATAAAAATGTTACAATAATTATCATTAAAACCTACATATGAAAACAATAAAATTGCTCATTTACAAAAGCATTTGTAGAATTTAAATCAGGGAGGAAAAATTTACAGAACCACTGAAAATGACTATACAGAAAGCAATAAAAGAAAGCACCAAATATTTAGACAAAACACATACATGTCGCCCAAGCCTATTTCGAAGGTAGTTACTTATTCAAAATATCAATAAAAAAGGGAACTGGACTGTTTTTGAAACGAGTGGTTTTAAAGGGCATTTGAGTTATTGTGTTGCTATTTCTGAGGCACCTACCATGGCTCTCAAGCCTTGTGGGGGGCAGGAGAGAGCTAGTACGCTTATTACTATTAAGATTTTCTGCAAATTTTAAACAGTGTGTTAGCCTTCTATCGGCCAGAGTATCAAGATTACAATAGTTAAGTTCATCATTATACGAGTTAAAGCTATGACCCAAAATGATTTTACAACGGTTGCATCCTGTTGCATTTAGCATGGTTAGGGTTAATCCCCATATTTATTTAGTAACTAAAGTTAAATTGTTGCTGTAACTTTCATTTATTTTTGTTTGCTTTGTTTATTGAAGGAATGGACAGAAATTAGACATCCAAGCCATCATCATTTTAGGGGGTCCTACATGTATTTACTGGAAATTTATCAATAGAGTCGTAAAATAAAATAAGTATTACTTTGAGGGGAGAGCGGGGTTCTTGAAAAGTAGTACTGTTACTACTATCTTAAAAATGTTGATGGCTTTGGACAGCCCCTTATTTTCCCACTGCTACTTTTGAGACATTGTTTGTCATTAACATTAACTCCCTAGAAAACAAAAACAATTGGAGGATTTTTATTGTTTAGTAACAATGCTTAGGGAGTTAAGGTTAAAGGGGGACTGACATCCTTTACTTAAAGGCGTTTTGTAATAAAATATTGTTTTTGAGACCCACCTATGTCTATTTAATCATTGATTTCTGAGTACAAGTATTTTAAAACAATGTTTGAAGTGTTTGGGGGAGGCAACCCAGCCCCATGGTGGAAGCTTCATTTGCATAAGATATGTGACGTAAGGTTGGGAAGATCCGATGTGTACATGATGTACATGTACATACATACGTTTCACACATGTAGCGTTGATTTCATTTCTTCCGTGATTTTTGTTTCCGGAACTAATAAAATGCCGGGAAGATGTGTTGCTGCAGGATGCAGCAACACCACCAAAGACGGTGTTAGCCTTCATCTGTTCCCAAGTGACCCAAAATATCGCCGTATTTGGATGAGCAAAGTTCGACTGACAAGAGTAATGTGGTCAGGTCCATCGGCTCTCACAGTTTTGTGCAGCGATCATTTTGAGCCGAATTTCTCTTCCCGACATGACGTCACGAACAGCTCCTCCGTGCAAGGCGAGAACAACTAGTAAAAGTGGGGGACATTTTTACAATGGTAAAATAACACTCTCAAAAACAATAAAACCACAAAACAAAAATTGCATTGATTTTTTTACTGATATAAAAGAATAAAACGATCACATATTTAACTGTTTGATTTAAATCCACGACAGTCCCCCATTAAGTGGAGTAATAATAATAATGTGTGGACTTACATGTATATAGCGCACGTATCCACCAACTAAGTGGTGCTCAAGGCGCATTATATCATTACCCCTGCTCATAAGGCTCATAAATCATTCCTGAAACCATCTCAGCTCCCTGGGGAGTATACAGCTCAATTGCTGCCATTACAGCGCATATAGGGCTAATCAACCAACTCTGCCCTCACAGGTACCCATTTAATCCCTGGGTGGAGAGAAGCAATTATGGTTAAGTGTCTTGCTCAAGGACACAAGTGTCACGGTCGGGATTTGAACCCACATTCTGCTGCTAACACCAGAACTTGAGTCCGGTAAGCTAGACCGCTCGGCCACGACACTCCGAGTACAATGTCATAAACAGTCAAAATCAATTGTTCTTTGACTACGGCAACCCAGAGAATGCTGATTGAGTCACAAAAAAAAAAAAAATGACTGTCCTTGAGATAGACAATTAACTACACTGTAAAAATGGCGTTTAGAATTTAAACACATGCAATATAAACGCGTTTATGAATGCGTTTAAATGCTACACGGCCATCCTCTGTACATGTCACAAAGCTAAACGTGCTTAGCTTTTTGACACCCATTCATATGGTATTTAGCATTCAAACACACATCACAGAAAAGCACAATCTAAACATGTGAAAAAACGTGAGTACAAGCCAAGTGTTTAGAAATGTGTTTAAATTCTGAACACCATTTTTATAGTGTTATGTAATTGCGTTGTCCGGATAGGCTGTTATACTACAGGTTATTAACCCTGCTATGCCCAGGCTGAAATTTGGCCCAGTAAGCACCGCACCCACAGACAGTCACTTGAGTATTTTTGGTTGCATTGCCAATTGTTCACACATGTGTATTTTTCTCTGAGAGTGCTGGAGATAGTGGCAAAGTCAAACACACTTGTGTATGTCCTACATAAGTTATATGCAGAGTCACACAGAGCTGTGTATGTACTGCATAAGTTAGCAGCAGACTAATAATACACTTGAGTGGTTTTGGTTTGACCTCCTACCAGAGCCACATGTGCTTGCATTTATTTGAGTGCACTGCACAAAGTCAATGGGTTGGGAGTTACATACAAATTTTGAGTGTCTTTGATTGTTAAACCTATAGGAGGGTTAAAGTATGCACGTAAAAGCACCCACAATATTTATCATGGAAGGGGTTTAACCTGTTTTTTTCTGCTTCACATTGCAAGCACCCTTGTAATACAGGTTTCCTCAGGTATTTCAGTGATGGCTAAAAATCAACGTTATCAATTAAAAAGTTCCTGTTAAGAATAATAAATTTA
Source organism: Zoroaster sp. YZ-2022 (assembly GCA_029582265.1). Lineage (NCBI taxonomy): Eukaryota > Metazoa > Echinodermata > Asteroidea > Forcipulatida > Zoroasteridae > Zoroaster > Zoroaster sp. YZ-2022. The sequence goes on from CM055816.1 coordinate 45,921,267, forward strand.
AAAACTTGCATACAATCAAAACTTTGGGAATATAAAAATCTAAAATGGGGGTTTAGCTCCATTTGGACCTCGGGGTTTCTGAACAAATTTTGAAAGCTCATTCATAACTTCCGACACATGTTGGATAAATCCGACTTGTTCCTTGAACTAAACAGACCCCTGCTTGGCATCTCTATGATATTACCCCCGGATAAGCTAAGGCCAAAACAAAATGTCTCTTGTTTCTGGTCTCTGCGCATGTCACTGTCACCTCAGACCCGTACATCTTTTCTCGTTTGCTATGAAAGGATGTCCAATTGCAGCCAAAATTACTGGATCGGTGCATCACCGCACCGATTATAAGGCCAACCAGAAACAAAAGACTTTTTTTTTGGGGGGGGGGGGGGGGTGCCTTAGAGGATGTGACAGTTTTAACAAGATGTCGCTGAGTCCAAGTTACTGTTTACCGCTTTTACCATGACCAGACATGGGTTTGCCTTGTTTCACCTCCACCATGAAATGCTTCCAGGCGTACCAGTTACACTCTATGATCATGGTGGTCAAACTACACGGGTGCCTGTCTGCTGAATTTCTCGCAGCCTTCAGGGCAACTTTATAGTCATCTTTGCTAGATTTGCTCCAAACGTTGTATATGGGAGTTGGGAAAGGGGTACACGTCGACAAGACGTAGCTACAAAGAAGCCGGCAGAGTCTTCCGTTGCCGTCTCCGAATGGGTGCAAGTCCAGCATTTCAAATACAAACCAACTGCAGGATTTGAACAGTTTATAAACCTTCTCCTCATCAGACTCATTCTGTGAGTCCCTGTAAAGCGAGTTGTACTGATCTAAAATTTTATTAACAGCATCCTGCATATCTGGTGGCAGTTGATATTCATAAAGTTCTCCATGAAACTTGGTAATACGTCGTCGGTTGCTGTAAACACCTGGTTTTGTGGAATCTTTCTGGCGTTCTATATCATCAAGAATGATTTCATTTGCATCCCTCAACATCGATTCCTCAATATATCCATGTAAATCATCATCCCGTTCATTTTGTTTGATTTTCATCAGGTACTTGTATGCCCTTTCTAAATTTTTCGTTTCATTCTCTTGCTGTGAGAACTTCAGTTTTTTATTTGATATGCCTTCATGAAGACATTCCCGAGTCTCTTCAAGTGTTCCACATCCGTGCCCTTCTTCCTTATTGCAATGAAAAATGAAGTTCTCATGAATGTCTCTCGTAGCTGAACTAATGTGAAAAGAGAAATTAAAATAAAATTGATTTGAGAGTTGAGACTGTACCAATATAAGTAAGACTAATTGCGGTGACACCATGTGGAATCTCAATTGAGTAGTAATGAAAAGAACTGGAGGTACAACTCGACGTTTCGATCATTACTACTCAATTGAGATTCCACATGGTGTCACCGCAATTAGTCTTACTTATCATCCTCACCATGCAAAGCTACAAGTTTTACCTGTACCAATATAGTGATACCAATACAGTTAAGTTATCCACCTAGTAGGGGTGTAACGATACCATATGTATCACAATACATATCATGAATAGTAAAAATGCTGTAAATAGTAAGTGTCAGTAATGTCGTAGACAGACTTAGACACAATAAAAACAGCACTTATACACAGTTTCATGTTGTTATTTTATTCCCCCTTCCCTTGAAAAAATGTTATGGCCTGCTATAAATTAGGCTTGGAAGAATTTATAATCATGAACAAATTTTGTTTAATGTTGTTGTGTTTTACGTTCAAGGATTGTATAAACTAAATTTTGGCAAAAACAAATATACATAACAGCAAAAGAAACGTCACCCCCTAAATTTTGATAAGTCTGAGAATGTGTTTAGCTTATGTGTCCTCAGACATCATGCATGACGAATTTTGAGGTCAACCAAATTTGCCAAACTCATAATATTCTTCATTAAACAAATTATATTAATTATAAAATGAAAATAATAAATATGTTTAGGGGTGACGTTTCTTTTGCTGTTAAATATATATATACAAGTTTAATCATGTGTAAAATTCTAACAATTTCAGCATAATAATAATACACACAATATACTGACTATTATGCACACCAAAATCTGGTTCACAAATTTAAAAAATTCTTGGAATGAAAATATTCTCTCCATTGCACAAATGCAAAACATTCATTATTTGTTTTATATAACATCCAATCAAGTACCGTAATTTCCTGCGTATAAGACGCGGCTTATCTGACTTTCAAAGGTACGAAAACGTCACTGCGTCTTATCTAACGGTGCGCCTTATCTGATGTCGCTTGAGATCAAAGTGATGATTACCGCTTGTGTAACTTTCGGTGGACCTCAACCTAACAAAGCGGCCGTGTTTTCCAATGAAGGTCGTTAGCGCAAGATTTTCATGCATTCATTCACCGTAAATAATACTCACGAAAGACCTCACTCGTGTGTGACGTACCAAAAGCAGAATTCCCCTGTTTCTAAAAATAGCATGCCCAATATCGTACACGATCGCGCATTTTTATCTACAACGCTTTCTAATGACTAAGTCTCTATGCGAAGTTTGCAAGGTTGTCAACTTTTGCCGTGTCTGTATTTAACCTCGATTATTAATCACAGAGTATTACGCACAACACCGCGGGATCACTTGGGCGCAACCAGACTACTTTCCTAATACGCGACGCGTGGTGGTGGCGGCATGGTCGTGCTATAGCGCTTCTGGCATGCACTCCACTACTGAGCGGTCATGGTGCGCCTTATACGGCGGTGCGCCTTGTACGTTGACACTTTAATCACATTCCCCCGATTCTGGGGTAATGCGCCTTCTACACCGAGCGTCTTATACGCAGGAAATTACGGTAGATCTTTGTCATTTGATTGGAGGATAAAACTTTAAGAATAAACAAAATATACAAGATTGTATTCTGGCATCCACTACTTTATTTTTCGGCTTATGACGCACGGTTTGCTCGAATGGTTGTGTCTTGTCAAAGAAGGGCGTCTTGTACTGCTGTGTATATCACATGATGTGGTCTAGCGTGCAATAGATCAAATGGGATGGAACCAAATTGCATGGTATTTGACGTAGGTCATGTAATGGTTTAATTAATGAATGCCGCGTGATTTACAATCCTCCAATCAAATGACAAGGATCTACTTGGGTGTTATACGTATAATACTTTCTAATTAGCTCAGTGAAGTTTTCCATGACAAAATATCAACAATGAAGTCTATTCTATGGGAAAACCCATATGTCCTGTATTTATTTCATCAAAAATAGTATAGCGCCCTCAATTGACTATCACAATGAAAAATCAATTAGAACTTGACAAATTAAGTCAAGAAAGGGCCATATAATATTGTTTATTGAAATAAAATATCACGAATACGGAGTCGTTCTGACTAGCAGTGATGTGCAAAACGGATTTTATCGTCCAAACTTTTTAAGACGCCGCTCAGGTATTTTTTATCAGGGACAATTTTACTGACTTCTGTGGTCTATGGATAATATTCAGTATTTAAAAAAATATTTTGATGAAATTCTGTGTGAACCCAAAGTTATCAGTATCGTGATAAACGGTTTTGTATCGCAGCACTTTTGTATCGCGATAATCTATGCATCGGTGAAACGTTACACCCCTACAGCAGGGTGGATATGTGCGCGCTATAAACCTTTATTATTATTATTATTATTATTAGTATCTCCATGGAGGAAGGAATTCCTCCATGGTATCTCCTAGTGCTGTGTAGCTCCATTCTAGGGCCAATGCACTGGACTCCCTCCGTATCCTTGGCCCTAGCGCCACATGTACAAAAATTATTACGATCTAAAACTTTGTGATTAGGTAAGCTTGTCCAAGCAGACACTTTTGGAATAAAGTTTACTATTGTGAAATTGGTAATTTTGGTGAAATTTAAATTTTTTATTGTTTTTTTTTATTTCAAAAATGTTTCAAAAGTTTCATGAAAGTGAGAAATCCCAGAATAATGGATTTTATGCCAAAAGTGTCTGCTTTGGACATGGTTACCTGATTACTAAGTTTTAGGTTGTAATAATTAGCAGATCAAAAGTTGAAAAAAAGAAAAATCGCTCCATTTTTGTACATGTGGCGCTAGGGCAAAGGATACAGAACATACAGCGTATTGGCCCTAGAATGGGGCTAAGTGCTATGCTTCCACAGTCAAATTTGGAACTGGGTTCCTGGCCGCCATAATGGTCCGCTTCCCATGTAACTGTAAAAGAAATGGGGGATAAAACCGCATTTTCCACTATGCTGCCATGCTCGATAAATTCTTGCAGTGCAAGACAGTGGCATTCATCCATTTGTTCATCACCATTATTACCATATTACGTTCATTACAAAACTAGTAATAACATTATAAAAAGAAAATTATAATTAGGGTTTTCAGTTCGTACATGCTTGACCGAAGCCCTCCACACGCACAGCACATCGCCCGCAACAAAAAACATCAAAATTTAAATCAAAAAATTATATTACTTTTACCTGTCGAAATCTTACATGTAATAATAGCTCATTGGAAAGCTTATAGTTTCAGCTATCCAACAATGTACATAAAATAGCAATCGGAAGTACGTGCGAAAGCCTAGGTTTTTATGAATGAACCACTCTCGTCCCGCCCAGCCTTTCACGAAGTGTTCCGAGATCGGGCGCATTCAGCCCGTAAAATTTGCCGCGCTCTGCTGATTGAGTCAAAGGGCTCGTTTACATACCCATGCTTGCTCGATCTCCATAACTGCTCTACAACCGAAGTTACGAAGAGATAAAAAGTAAACACCGTTTTTTCGAGGTGAAATCTTCAAGTTGAAAGGGAAGAGCGGTGTCTGAATTAATTTTACACCTCTTTTCTATCATATGTGAAAGTTTTGAGCCGTAATTTTGTTTAGTTTTGAGCGGAGAGTGTATTTTTTACACCCTTTCAAAAGCTCTTATGAGGGAAACAAGCACGAACGCTGTGCGTGTGTATCACGGTGTGTGTAGGCTGATTCAACGGTTTTGTTGCCATTATTATTAGGGATGTACACAGTGTATGGACAGTCGCGCTTCATCGAATGCTGTATACTTGATTAAATAAAACAGGATTCCTCAAAACTACTCATCCGATTTTCTTTATTTAAAAACCATTGTATGTCTTTCATCAAGACCTTTAATTTGCGGTCCTACTAAAAACCGACAACTGACGACAACTGACGACAACTCACGGCAACACGTTCTAAATGCACTGAAAACTCAAAAATAAAGTTAAACATATATTTATAAGGGACAGTGGCATACATAAAGAATTTCAGTTTTTGAAAATGTGGTTTTAATTAGCAATAAAAAATGATTTTCTTCGCTGCAGTAACGTGTTGTTAGTATTGGCCGCCATCTTGCTTGCGCAACGCAAAAGGACTGTACCATTATGTCAAAGGGTGAAAAAAAATTGTCGGCCCATGCCAGGCAGGAGGGGAAGTCTTTTGTTGTATTTTTATGGAGTGTAAATTGTAAAACAATAACAATGAATTGCAATATAATTACAATCATGTATAATTATATTTACAGATGTAGAAAACATATAAATTTTTGTGAAGGATTATAGGTCTGGTATTGTCACTGCCAGGAAAAATGTTAAGTTTATTTATATTTATTTATTTATATTTATTTTTATTTATATATTTATTTATATTTATTTTTATTTATTTATTTTTGTTTATTTATTTATTTTTTATTTATTAATATTATTATTTTTTAGAAAATGTAAATGTTTTCTGAAGCTCTTAATCATGATTGACATCCCAGTGGTGATCAAGTAGTTCTTTATCGGTGAATCAAAGGGTCCTATATGTGTTGTTGCTGAGCAATTAATTTTCGCCATTAAGTATGAATGACAGCTGTCATGAAAATAAATTTTGTGCGCCGGCGGGACACAGGCACACGGACACAGCCCGCGTTATGATGTCACCCGCTTTGTAGTCTGGTTTACTTTCACCCTTTCACATAATGGTACAGTCCTCTACGTTGCACAAGCAAGATGGCGGCCAATACTACTGCAGCGAAGAAAATCATATTTTATTGCTAATTAAAACCACCTTTTCAAAAACTGAAACCCTGTATGTATGCCACTGTCCCTTATAAATATATGTTTAACTTTATTTTTGAGTTTTCAGTGTATTTAGAACGTGTTGTTGTGAGTTGTCGTCAGTTGTCGTGAGTTGTCGTCAGTTTTCGGTTTTTAGTAGGACCCTTAATTTGATATAAATATTGAGCATATTGGTTTAGGAATAATTTTTCAACTGAAAACCCTATTACTGACTGTTCTTTTTATTATAGGCCTAGTAGTATTAGGCCTAGGCCTATAATAAAAAGAACAGAATTGATAATTCATTAGGCCTATCATTGTAACTAACTGTTAGGCCTAATGAATTTTAAGAAATAGAACAAAGTACCTGAAGCTTACTGGAAGATCGGTAAAGTGTTCTTCAAAGACTGGCATTAGGTTTCTGAAGTGTTAAACCAGATTTTAAAAATTGGGTTTCGGGTGCCCAAAACCAATAAAAAAGGAACTGTTTAGTGAACTAAAATTACACTTTCCTCTCCTTTAGCAGTGTTTAGTGTGTCATCTATCATCTTTTAAAGGAAAATCTGTGGTATTTGTCATATTTGGATAGAAAAGTGGCGGTTGTATTCTATATTCTTTCCCGCACCAATATCACATCGCCCCAAATGATAGTTTGAGCTGTTGGGGCGAATATGACTGTAGTGTATGACTAACACTACAGTAACATTAACAAAATTAACGGGTTTTTTTATACAAAAAATGCGATGGAAACACACCTAACATTGTTGCTGTCGTAGTTTTCCTTGTCAGCTATCCATTCTTGTTGAAACTGGACAATCTTTTTTACCATTTCACTAACATTTGGAAGATCGTTCACTTCACTACGCCATGGAGGATTATCTGAAGCGTCAAATTTGATCACATCTGCCACAAATGAACGCTGTTTCGAATAAGACGCCATTTTTTTTAGAGCGCTTTGACGTCACAAAAACGCGACAACCTTGTTCCCATAATTATTCGAATCTTGCATAAAAGTATTTTTAGCCATCATCATACACCTGCATCACAATCTACGCGGCGGCATCGGTGAATATATCAAACAGGGGTTTTTTTAAATATTTATTTGACATTGTGATTGTGTTTTCCTTATTGTGGTATTTTCTATACAAAAATTCATGTGATTCAAACCCCATCCGCGTTGTCCCGCGTTTTTCCGCTAACACTTTCACGTGTGAAAACTAGCAGTTTTCTTTCGATCGATGTTATTGAGTGGAAAATAAAATATTCGCATACAGGCCATAGCAAATTTAAAAAATTTGACAAGTAATTATTATGGTAAATTAAAACTACTGGGCTGGTTCCAGAGTATAATTACATAATTATATAGGCCTAGTTAGCGAATCCTGGGTCCCCACTACCCATTTTTTGCTGACACTATACCTAGGCGTGTCTATATTTGAGAAAAAACGAAGGTCCACTCCACTGGGGTGGGGTGGGGGGGGGGGGGGGCGGCGGACGGATAAAATGGCTCTCTAGTCTTAGTCTTCTAATTCTACCTCCATGGTCTTACACATAACATTATGCAACAGCTGCAGCGCTGGTTCGGTATTATTGTTATTTACAAAACGTTTGGATAATACTTGGGTGATTTGTACTTTGTACTTCTTGTTTATCTTGTTTATCTGTCATTTTTGTTTGTCTATCAGTTTAAGTCTGTTGTTGTTTTTCTGTTGCATGTTTAAGGCACTCCAATACAAGCCTTCTTGGCTTATCGGGAGCTGTGCCTCCATATACAATTGACTATATGCCTGTATTTGACTATGCCTGTGTGGAAAGTAAGATTGAATTGAATTGAATTGAAACTTTTTGCAAGGGCGACATGAGGAAGAGGACCACTTGTTTTCCTCCATTGGCCCTTAGGCTTTTCTGAATTTGAGTTAAAAGGATGAGTTCGGTGAAAGCATGGAGGTATAAATACCTCCATGGTGAAAGTGACTTTTTTTTACAACATTTTACTGCGGGTTTAGATAATAAAACACATGTTGTTTAGTTTTCTTATGACACTTTCAAGCTCTCTCAGAATGGGGAAAGGTCATTTATTAATATTTACTTAGAGCCCACTTTAATAACAGGATTTATCTGTCATGGTGGACCAATACAAAAT
>CM055816.1:45929968-45959925 GCA_029582265.1 Zoroaster sp. YZ-2022
TCCCCCTGGGCGCCCGACTCTCCATCGCCACCATGGCGCTCCATCGACCATGGCACTCCATGATAAATTTATCTCAGGATGACGACATCCTAAAAGTAGTAAGTCGTCTTCCCGAGATGTCGACATCCTGACAATACGATAAATTATGTCAGGATGTCGTCATCTTACGTATAGATAATGTTGTCATCCTGAGATAAATTATTTCAGGATCTCAATAAGTCGGATGGCACTTCCAGAGCTCCGTAGGATATGACCGAGAAGCACAATAGGGTGCACCCACTAAATAGTGACAAATTCATGCATGAGCCGTTTATCATAATTTGTATGTCCTCAAATTTTGTCCTCAAAAAATTCAGAAAAACAAAGATTTGAGGCCCATTCATTTGAGGGATTGTGTAAAAATGGTCCAATATCATGACCTGGGGGTCCTTGACTTCCAACTTTGAGTATTTTGGATACACTAGGCCCTGAAAAAGTGGTCCTGATTTGATTTCAAGCGTAAGGCCTTTTCCAAAATGGCTGCTTTTCAGTGTGGGTGTTTTCACTACTGTAGAGTGTGGTTTCCTTTGGGACTATACCCACAATAAATTGAGAAGAAAATAAAAGAAAATAAAAGGTTATAATATCAATCCATATTTTTTTCTTTTGGTTTTAACAATTGTAGGATTTCTAAGTATTTTTAAATGATTTTTGAATATTTTGTATTTAGCACTGTTAACTATGGGAGTTTATTTAGTGGGGTGTGCACGCATAGCAACAGTGCATGTTCGTTTGACTGTTAAACCAATAATTGCGCCAATAATTATTGATTACAAAATGGTTGACACGTCATCACGACTATCGCTCTTGGTACTATCCACTGATCTCTATACTAACTGGATAGGAGATCGCGCCGATTGGCTGAAGCTCGTTGTTCGCCATCTTTGTTCCCCCAAGAAAGAAGGCGCATGCGTGACGGCCGGACAGATTTACTGCTACCCAACCGACAACAATGCCGAGTGCTGCTGAACCAAATGTTGTTATTGTCTGTATGCTAACGTGACCGTTTTGACTCTTGACCTTTTGGGGGAACCAACATGGCGGCCGGTTACTTCAACTTTTTATAGGCCATCAGCGCCCATCTCCTATCCAGTTAGTATAGAGATTAGTGGTACTATCAGCCAGTGTTTGCTTAGCATATTTTCTTGGATACCAGCCAAACTTGCACATAAGATGAGTGCTGGCAGTCTGCTTGCTGAAATGGAAGTCATCTGGGTGCGCGCGCCGGCACGAGAGTATACGTGACCGTGTATAATGTTGACAAATATGCAGTAATGGCCACGGTTAAAAATCGATCGAAACGCGTTGTGACTCGCGGGATATAACCATGTGATGAAGTAACACCATGCACCACCAGCTGCCGGCCCCAGACATTTTAGTAAATAACCCCATTTTGAGCATACACCTTTATGTTGCAGTCACGAGCCCACAAAAAAAATTAACCAAATAATTAAACTATGATGGAAATGCATGAAAATAAATGTTCCTGTCAATTTTCATTTCAATTTCTAAAAGTGCATATATTATATTGCTTGAAGGAAAATTGATGATACAAATTGTTATACAAATATATGGACCATGTTTGTGCGTACACCACTGTAAGAAATATTGGGCAAACACGGTTGATATGTTGCCCAACACTGGGCAACATATCAACAGGTTACACAGTTGGTTACACCATTGCCCAATATTGGAAAAAAATTTGCCAAAATATGTGAACAGTTGTGGTAAATACTTACCAATTCTGGGAGAAATAACCTCACCCATCCCCATGTTGCCCAACGTTTTTACAGTGCAGGCCGACATGTACTTTTCAATTCTCACTTTGGTGAATGAAAAGACACACAGCAACTGCATGCATGTTTTGTCGGCTTCAACAATATTACTCTAGTATGAATTGACAAAAAAGAAAAAGAAAAATAATGTGCCGCATTTCATATTTTTGACTGAATTGTTTTGTTATTAGGCCTATCTATTACATGTGTAATGCGATTATACAACCGAATTTATAAGTCGGTCCCTTGTTTGTCCTACTTTACGGGATGTTGTGAACTTAAATGTACAGCGATCCCATTACCAACATTTCCAATTAACTTGGAAATCCCATTTAATTTAAAAAAAAAGGGCCAATTAAACAACTAAAACAAAAACCTGAGGACGATCACAGCATAGGCCTACTGCATGATCGAAACGTGGAGTTGTAACCTCCAGCTCTAATTACTACTCAATAGAGAATTTCACATGGTGTCACCGCAATTAGTCTTACTTAAAACAAAAACCAGTTATTTTTGAATAAGTCCGATTGGGATGAGTTGAAAACAATGTCCAATCTTACAAAAAATCAACTGAATGTTCAACCAAAAATAAAATCTTACAAACTAGTCCATAATTATATAATGATTGTTTTAGCGGAGAATCGTGAACTCGATAAACCTATCCAATGCAAAACCTCCACATTTCAGAAAAACATGGAGGCATATTTGACCCTTCAAGGCTACACGTGTAGGCTACACACTGTTATGGTGTAGTTGCATGACTAATTGTGGAATCGAGTCAATATTATAATGCTATGCATCAATGATCTCTATATAATATTGTACTGACTGGACAGCAGGTCGGGTTGCTATTTTTCTGCAGTACACTACGTCAATAGCTTAGAAATTGGTAAAGAAGTCTAATTTAAAAAAAGGTTCTTCAATAATTAATTCACCGACAAACTCGACTGGCGTAGTAGTCTAGTGTGGTTAGAACGCAAGTAGGAAGTACCGGGATCAAGACTAGGTTTTTCAACATTTTCATAAATTTGTCTTTATACATTTTTTATACATTTTTTTAACTACAAAATTAAATCAGAAGTCAAAAATTAATTTTTAGCATAAACAGACGCATATAGTGGAGGACTCATTAGTCGGACAACTCATATAAGGTCATTAAGTATTGTGCACATGATGCTTAACCAATGGCTTACGTGCTGAAATAAGCACTGAGGCGATAACAGATTAACCAATCAAGCTACACTCCACCACCAACACCATCATGCTTATGAATATGGATGAGGTGAACTTCCAAAGCTAGCAACCCCCCCCCCCCACCAGACTATACTGGGATCGTGAAGTGTGACCTTGGCGGGATGCGATTTTTTTTCTGCAGTACACTCGTCCATGCATTTTACACCGTATATTTTATTCTTCCTTCGATTACAGGTTTTCAAAAATTATAATATACATGTAGTGATATGGAATTTTATGATGAAATAATAATAGTAATTAGGTAGAACTTGTAGCTTTGCATGGTGGCACAGTGTCAAACACGACACTGTGCAATAGGACATCGGCTTCTACATCAGCGACATTTGGCGACCACTACTACGGACTGAATGATCTTCTATATCCAAAGTCCATAATCCACCCCAGACTGAGGGATCTCCTATATCCTAAGTCAACCACCCTCCGTCCCCCTGTGCTTGTTAACAACTGATTAAGTTCAGTGAGCACACAATCCTCTCCCCCAACCCCTAGGATCCTAGTCTCAACAGTTCCCGCCTGCGCGCCTCAACGAACTAATCCTCCATCATCCATTCATGGGATATGATCCTCCAGCAGTCTACTTAAGCAGCAGCATTTTCCAGAGTCCGGCATTCTCCTGAGGACGATCAGAGCATACTGATCGAAACGTCGAGTTTTTCAGAACTAATTACTACTCAATTGAGCATTTCACATGGTGTCACCGCAATTACTCTTACTTAATAATAGTAATTATCAATGTCAACAGGGGGCGCTATTGCTCCTTAGCGGTCGGTTTCATATCCTTGTTTATTTATTGTCGGCGTAGCTATACTGAGCAAAAATATAAACGCCCCATGTAAATTATTTATGTAACATGTAATGGGCGACCCTAAATGATTGCCAGACGCCACTATCGTGTTCTAACGGACAGTAATCTGTAGCATATTGAACAACAAAATGAATTTTGTATGATTTTGCAACCCCTAAGGCTAATAAAAGTTTCAAAGTGCCACATGGGGCGTTTATAATTTTGTTCAGTGTATATCGGAGTACGATGTACAAAATAGTCCGGGGTCACAATATTACTCAGATCATTTAAAGTTTGTTAGTTTTATAAGGTAACAAAAGGTTCATTTTACACTTACAAAATGTCATGGGCAAACAATTCGTTTAATTCTGATGTATTGTAACTTAAACGTTTAAACTGTTAAGTAGTTCTTGGTTGGTGCAGAAGGTTACGTACAAGGACTTTGACGGTAAAGGTCAGGGAGGACGAGAAAGGTTGCTGACCTGTTTTTTGGCTTGTTCGACTCAAGTAGCCGTTTTTGTGAACAGTGGGAAGATTAGTTTTACATTCCACCCGTTTGAGTGGCGTTTGCCTAATGATGCAAGGGTAGTTGGCTAGGAAGGAAAACCACTTTTTATAGCATTGGCTGTTTTTTTGTGTGTGTTGCTGACTGACTGAAGCAATAAACAATAACGAGAGAAGTGCACACAAATGCTACAGTCCTTGTGAGTTTTATTATCGCACCCGAAGTCTACAAACAAAATATATAAATATAATTATAAGCACTGTTAAAATATTTACGGAGCTCTGGAAGTGCCCGGCCATCCAACGACATTAACATATCATCTTCCCAAGACAAGTGATTGTTTGGGAAGGGTTATCCATCTTTGACCAATGTATAATAAATACTAACCTTAAGGCCCCCCCAAAAAGTCTCCAGTGTCTGATCTCGGCGCGCGTCGCCTGAGACCCGCGCGTCGGCAGTTTTATTTATTTGCTATGAAACGATGTCCAATTGCAGCTAAAATTGCAGGATCAATTGCAATTCTGCCGTACTGTGCTTTAAACGACTTTTTTTTTAGGGGTATGAACGTTTGCCCGATTTGTGAGGCCTCCCTTAGCCACCATACTTTGTATACAGAGTAAGTCGCTCGAACGACGTAGTAAGTCGTTCGAACGAGATACTAAGTCGTTCGAACGAGATATTAAGAATTACACTTACCTATGTTGTCAGCGAGCATTTAACTTATTCCTAAAGGTTAACAAACAGGATTGAGGAGTTGTAATTTCTGAAGAACACTTCCAGATTTAGTGTTAATGAGAGAACGCAAGTTAACGTTAATAATGTATTCAACGTTAAGTTTTGACATTGTAAAGAACTTGTGTCAGTGCTTCCAAAATCAAATTTACATTTCCTTAGATTAACAGAAAAATGTCCTCAGATTTCCTTAGATTTTTTCTATGTTCCTTATATTTTCCTTAAATCAGCAAAAGTGCATTTAACCTCTGTAGGCCTACACTATAATAATAATAATAATAATAATGTGTGCACTTATATAGCGCACGTATCCACCAACTGAGTGGTGCTCAAGGCGCATTATATTATTACCCCTGCTCATAAGGCTCATAAATCATTCCTGAAACTATCTCAGCTCCCTGGGGAGTATACAGCTCAATTGCTGCCATTACAGCGCATATAGGGCTAATCAACCAACTCTGCCCTCACAGGTACCCATTTAACCCCTGGGTGGAGAGAAGCAATTATGGTTAAGTGTCTTGCTCAAGGACACAAGTGTCACGGCCAGGATTCGAACCCACATTCTGCTGCTAACACCAGAACTTGAGTCCGGTAAGCTAGACCGCTCGGCCACGACACTCCACTAGTACGTTTTACATGTCAAATTTGCAGTAAGCCATATTACAGAAGTGCATGCTGTTGAGACAAAAGCTCAAAATCTTTCAAAATGGAAAGTCTAGTTCAATTTGGGTGCACCCCACTAAATAAACTCCTATAGTAAACAGTGCTAAACAAAATATTCACAAATCATTAAAAAAATACTTAGAAGTCCCACAGTTTTTAAAACCAGAAGAAAAAATATTGATCGATATGAACCTTTTATTTTCTTCTCTATTTACTGTCTAAAGTCCAGGTTTCCAGGGAGTTTTCTCATCCCAATGAAAACCACTGTCACTGCAGCAGCATGTGCAGTGAAGTTTATTTTGTTTTAGTTAGTTTTCTCTTTATTAATTGTAGGAATATGTTTTAATCCATATTTACTCAGTTCTTAATTAATTTCTAAATATAGTGTCAGTTGAAGACACAATATACTCTGTGTAAGAGTCTGCCAATAATAGTAAAGTGATTCAGTGATAAGTGTGTGTGTAAGACCTATAGTTAGCTCATGTACTGAATATACTGTACATGTGTTTACATGGCAGGAATCAAGTTACATGTCTTAAGGAATATACATTAAGTGACCTGCACTGGTGGACAGCCAGTGACCTCATAAGGTCATAGGTTTATAGGGTCCAGTCCCATGGCCCTGAGCATATCATTACAGACTGGAGTGTATTTCTTGCCACGTCTACAGGGCAGCATCCATATGTGCATTTGTAAATCACACTGTGAAACCTTTGTGAGTTCATGTAGTCGTAGTTTTTGTTCTTCAAGATTATTCACCTTTTATTGGACTTTAAAGACCCCAATTCGGTAAGCAGTATTTTCCTTATTATTCAGTAATATTCATTAATCATTAGAGACAGAATTTAGTGCATTTTCCTGAGATTTACAACTAATTTATGTCTGCAAATAAGTGACTTGATTTAACATGTTTAGAAATAGTTTATTCCCTTATATTGCTCAGTGTACTTGATATCTTATAAGTGTTTTTGTTATATATTAAATTCCAGATTGTTATCTCAACTTCTCAATTATGAACAACTCAACAACTGGACAAATAGACAAGTGACTCTGCGTCTCTTTTGTTGTGCATGGTTGTCATGGTTGTAGTTGTGAATACCAGTCATTTGGGTGCCGTTTTGGTGTGAGTCTCAGAAGTTTGAGACCGTTTGTCAGAGTGAAACTCCTCAGGGTACATGTGAATCCTGAGGCAGCCACAATAACAATCGAAGGCAACCTGCAGTTCTAGAAAAGTGAATATATTTAACCACCATGTCATCTGCGTCTGGATCTCAGCCGGGCGATGTCACCCAGTTGGAGGACCAAGCAGGAGGTGAGCTAAGAAATCCAAGAAAGAGAACCTTAACTGAAAAGGGACTAGCTCAACAGATTGAATCAAAGCGCAAAGTCTGGCTGGCAAAAAGAACCGAACTGACCAGACAAAGGAGGAGAATTCTCCACATGAAGGGAGAATGTAACAACCTAGCCATATGGAAAAAAGAATTTGGACAGGCCCAAATACTTTGGGATGAATTCAGTGAGATTTCTGAAGAGCTGATTGATTTAATTAGAGATGATGATGAAGTGAAAGAAATTAATCATCAACACGAAAAGGTCTCCAGTGAATGGGTCAACTTTGAACAAGATGTGCGAGCAGAGATCGAGCATATGCAACACCTTGAGGAGATGCGAGTGGAAAACATGTCCGTCATTTCTGGAGGTTCCAGAAAATCGAGCAGAGCACCAGGCAGTAGCGCCAGATCAAAGACAAATTCCACGACATCTTCTAGGGCTGAAAAGTTAAACCTCCAGAAGGAAGAGGCTGCGCTGAAAGCACGGTTGGCGTTTTCAGAAGAAGAACGACTTCTTAAACTACAGAAGTTGGAGGAGGAGAATCAATCACAAATTGTTCAGTTTGAACATGATGAAAAGTTAGCACAACTTCAGCTGAAGAAGGAGCTAGCTGCAAAACAAGCTCAGATTGACGTCTTCTTCAGGGCAGAAGAAGAAGATCATGGTGTAACAGAGTATGATCTAAATTCTGTCCCAACTGAAGACAAGGCAGAGGACTTGAAGAAGTTTTTTGAGTCACAGCAATTGTTATCTCCCCAAACCCCAAAATTAAACACCCGAGTTCGGTGCCTGCCGCATCCATGGTGAGGGAAGTCCCTCCCCTGTCTACATCACATTCAGCACCAGAACTGATGCTGCGAGGACTTGCATCAGTCAACACTCATCATGACGTCAGAAAACCTAGAGTACTCGATCCGAATGCTGACATCTTCACAATGAATAGACATGTGGTGACTGATGATGATGCATGTGTTTCATCAAGTCATCACCAACATCACCTCACTACTACTAGCCCTAATGAAGTCCACCGAAATGCCCAGAGTGGGTGGGAGAAAGTGGCCTTTTCTATCGAAAAATGCGTCAAATTACTGGCAGAGGAAAACAAGGAGCACAACAACATCAACCGCAAACTTGCAGTATCAAGCCAACTGCCCAATATATCAATTCCTGTCTTCAATGGTGACCCCCTTCAGTACCCACTCTGGCAAAATGCTTTTAACTCCCTCATTGATCTTAAACCTCTCGATGTTGACACTAAGATGAATTACCTTAATCAGTATGTTTCGGGAAAGCCAAAACAAGTTGTTGAACACTATCTACTCATCGGTACGGATGATGCCTATCAGAAAGCAAGAGACCTGTTATCGGAAAGATATGGTAACAGTAGTGTTATAGGCACAGCGTTCACTAATAAGCTGGAACGATGGCCTAAGATAACCCCCAGAGACGCACCAGCACTTAGGGAGTTTTCCGATTTTCTGAACAAAATTGTTGCAGCCAGGAAAACAGTTCCAAGCCTCGGTGTTTTGGATTATGCCAAAGAAAATGTTAAGCTGCTTGAGAAGCTGCCATACTATCTTGACTCCAAGTGGAGAGATGCAATAAACAGATGGAGATCAGCCAATGGTGAAGGAAGTTACCCACCATTTTCAGAGTTTGCCGAATTCGTCAAAAGAGCTGCAAACAAGGCCAATATGCCAGAGTTTGAAAGTTTGGCAAGAAATAGAGAAAACCTTAAACCAGGTCATGGTAACAGCAATGTTTCACCACAGAGGAAAAACACCAGTGCAAGAGCATTTGCCACCACAACTAGACAGAGTGAAGACACTGCAAAGAAATCTATTCGCAGTGACCAGTCATCCTCCAGAGCACAGAAGCCTAAAGATGAGAATGCATGTCCATTCTGCCCAAAACAACACCAACTTGAGAAATGTGAAGAGTTCATAAAATTACCCTTCAGTGACCGCAAGAATTTCTTCTTCAAGAAGCGTCTATGCATGGGCTGTGCAGAGAGTACCCAGCACCAAGTTAAAAACTGCAACAACAAGAAAACTTGCAACATATGTTCGGGTGCACATTTGACATGTCTTCATCGTGGCAACCAGAGTGAAGATAAGCCACAACCCAAAGAAGTGATGGCCAACTGCACTAATGTATGTTCAATCCCGGACCAAGATGGCCGTGATCACTCCATGATTGTACCAGTATGGGTGAGATACGAAAGCGATCCAGCAAACGAGTCTCTAGAGTATGCCATTTTGGATGATCAATCTAACGTTGGATTTGTGTCTAACCGACTTTGCGAGCGACTTAATCTCAGAGGACGTGAAACAGAATTACTCCTTACCACAATGCAGGAAAAGAATGCTCATGTGAAAAGCAGTAGAATCATAGGCCTTCAAGTGATGGATTTCAATAGAGAGCAAATAATTGATTTGCCTGTATGCTTCACACGTGACACCGTCCCAGCAAACAAATCCCAGATACCAAACCAGAAGTAGCCAAACAGTGGAAACACCTTGAACCCATCGCGAGTCAGCTGATGCCCTATGACGGGAAACTCGAAATCTCTGTGCTCATTGGAAACAATTGTCCTAGAGCCGTCAGACCCAGAGAAATCGTCGCTGGAGGTGAAGACGACCCCTACGGACAGAGATCCCTCCTGGGCTGGGGTATAATTGGCAATGTGTGCCAATCTATGAGACTGAATGGTTCTGATGGAGTTTGTAACAAGACTATGGCTATAGAGTATCCACATTTTGTGTTTGGAACTAAAGTTAAGGAAATATTCGACTCAGAGAAAGTTCTCAGAGCCCTGGAGTCTG
Organism: Zoroaster sp. YZ-2022; assembly: GCA_029582265.1. Lineage (NCBI taxonomy): Eukaryota > Metazoa > Echinodermata > Asteroidea > Forcipulatida > Zoroasteridae > Zoroaster > Zoroaster sp. YZ-2022. The sequence goes on from CM055816.1 coordinate 45,939,878, forward strand.
ATTTCATAGAGAAGAGTCCCTGCCGTAAGCCTTATTCGGTGGAAGATGAGAGCTTCATGAACATCCTCGAGAATGGAATTAAGAAGAGACCAGATGGTCATTATGAAATGCCATTACCCCTGAAGTCAGACAACATCTCCCTACCATACAACCGGTCACTTGCAGAGAAGCGATGGCGTCAGTTGGTTGCAAGGTTCAAGAAAAGGCCAAAGTTCTTTGAAGACTACAAGGTTTTCATGAGTGATGTAATCACAAATTGCGCAGAGAAAGTACCTAGTGAACGCCTTGAACTTCGAGATGGAAAGGTTAATTACGTCCCTCACACCGGTGTGTACCATCCCAAGAAGCCAGACAAAATTCGTGTTGTCTTTGACTGCTCTGCTCAGTATGGGGGAGTCTCCCTAAATGATTATCTTCTTCAAGGTCCAGACATGATGAATGGGCTTGTTGGAATCCTATGCAGATTTCGTCAAGAAAAAGTTGCATTCATGACTGACATCAAAGGAATGTTCCATCAGTTCAATGTTGCAGAGAAAAACCGAGATCTGCTGCGTTTCCTCTGGTGGGATGGTGGTGACCCAAACAAAGATGTTGTGGACTACCGGATGAAAGTCCATCTTTTTGGTGCAGGCAGTTCACCAGGATGTGCAAACTTTGGACTCAGACGAGCTGCTGATGATGGTGAAGAACAGTTCGGTGCACAAGCGGCCGACTTCATCAGAAATGACTTCTATGTAGACGATGGACTGAAGTCAGTACCTACAGTAGAAGAAGCAATTGGTCTGATTAAAGCCAGCCAAGGGATCTGTGCAAGTGCAGGCTTACAACTTCACAAGATCATGTCGAACAAAAAAGCAGTTTTGGAATCTGTTCCAGCTGATGACAGAGCTAAAGGTGTCAAGGATCTAGATCTGAAAGTTGATCCACTACCCATGGAGCGAGCCCTAGGAGTAACATGGTGTGTTGAGAATGACACATTCCAGTTCCGCATCGAATTACGAGACCGTCCCTTCACAAGACGTGGCATCCTATCCACAGTCAGCTCAATTTATGACCCCAATGGCTATGTAGCACCAGTTTCACTGAAAGGGAAACAAATCCTTCAGCAAATGTGTCGTGACAAGCTTGATTGGGATAGTCCGATCCCGAATAATCTCCGTCCACTGTGGGAAAGATGGCGACTTGAGTGCTTGGATTTGGACCGACTCAAAATCAAGCGATGCTTCAAACCAGACAAGTTTGGTAGTGTGAAGGCAGTTGAGCTCCATCATTTCTCTGATGCCAGTGAGGAAGGTTATGGCCAATGTTCCTATCTCCGTCTAGTGAATGAGTGTAACAAGTCTTATTGCTCGTTTGTCATCGGTAAAGCTAGAGTGACACCTTTGAAATATGTAACCATCCCCAGGCTAGAGCTAGCTGCAGCAACAATCTCTGCAAAGACAAGCAAATTTTTACGTGCTGAGCTCTCATACGAGAACATGAAAGAGTTCTTCTGGACAGACAGTAAGATTGTACTTGGGTATGTGATCAACGAAGCCAAGAGGTTCCACGTATATGTTGCTAACCGAGTTCAACAAATTCGTAATTCAACCAACCCTGGTTCTTGGCACCATGTCGACACTAATTCCAACCCAGCTGATGAAGCCTCCAGAGGTTTGACGGCCAAGCAGTTGGTAGAGAGTTCCAGTTGGTTAACTGGTCCTGAATTTCTTCAGAAGGATGGTCCTTTCCAACCTCAACAAGTGAAAACTCTGGAACTGGATGAAACTGATCCGGAGGTGAGAAGAACAGTGGTTCTTGCGACTCATATTGATGGTGCAACAAATCTTCTTCCAGATCATTTCGAGAAGTCTCGATTTGATCGCTTTTCCAGTTGGCATCGTGCAAAGAAGGCTGTTGCACTTTGCCTCAAGTTCAAGGCAAGACTTCGTCATGGAGAAATCAAGAAAAGGAGTCAGTCAAAGAAGACTGAAGTCCGACCATTGCCGGGAGTAAATATTGGGGTGCCTGATATGCAAGAAGCAGAGAGAACCATCATTAAGTGTGTTCAGCGAGAACATTTCAAAGATGAGATGCAAGCTCTTCAACAACTCGGAGTGGTAGGCGAAATCACTGGTAGAGAATCTGCTAGAGCAAGAAATCAAGCAATCAAGAAAACGAGTTCTCTCTACAGATTGGATCCATTTTTGGATGATGACGGTGTTATCCGTGTGGGTGGCCGCATTGATAGGGCAAATGTTCCTACTGAAGTCAAGCATCCAGTCATTCTGCCTCGTAAAGATCATGTGACCGAGTTACTGATCAAGCATCATCACCTAAAGGTCAACCACATGGGTAGAGGAATTACCCACAATGAACTTCGTCAGCATGGCTATTGGGTGATCAATGGATCTTCTGCCGTATCTAACTTCATCTCAAAATGTGTGATGTGCAAAAGGCTACGTGGTTCTCTGCAGCAGCAAAAGATGGCAGAACTTCCACAAGAAAGGCTTGAACCTGCACCCCCATTTTCGTACTGTGCAGTTGATTACTTTGGTCCCTTTCTCATCAAGGAGAGAAGAAGTGAGGTCAAGCGCTATGGGGTTCTCTTCACATGTATGGCTTCAAGAAGCATTCACCTAGAGACAGCCAATACTCTCACTGCCAGTTCTTTCATCAATGCACTCAGTCGATTCTTGAACAGACGTGGTCCAGTAAGACAACTCCGATGTGACCAAGGTACAAATTTCGTAGGTGCACGAAATGAGTTAAAGGAAGCCTTGGCAGAGATGAATCAAGATAAAGTGCAAGAGTACTTGCTTGAGAATGGATGCGAGTGGATTCCATTCAAGATGAATGTTCCCCATTCCAGCCACATGGGAGGTGTCTGGGAAAGACAAATCCGGACAGTTAGAAGTGCCTTAGAAACACTACTCAACAAAGCAGGTAGCCAGCTTGATGATGAAGCATTCAGAACCTTCATGACTGAAGTAGAATGTATTGTCAATTCAAGACCCCTTACCATTACCAACCTCAGTGCATCCGATGCCCCTGAACCTCTCACTCCAAATCATCTGCTCACGATGAAGCCCAAAGTAGTTCTACCACCCCCAGGCAAGTTCCAGAGAGAAGACCTGTACTCTCGCAGATGGTGGAGGAGAGGAGAGTACAGTACGTAGCTAATGAGTTCTGGCAGAGATGGAGGAAGGAGTTTCTTCAAAACCAACAGGAGCGCAAGAAGTGGATTCGACCAGAGCAGAATCTCCAGGTAGGAGACATAGTCATATCCAAGGAGAGCGAGGAGACTCGCAACCGGTGGCCGTTAGCTCGAGTGGTGGAGCCATTCCCTAGTGCTGATGGACGTGTGCGGAAGGTCAAGCTTATGATGGCAGATGGAGCACTGGACAACCAGGGCAGACGGCAGCACCCTCCATCACTCCTGGACAGGCCAGTCCACAAGTTGGTTCTTCTGTTACCAGCGGAAAACTATGAGAAAGCCAAGTCAGCAATCCAGTCCCACAACAGCCAGGAGACCAGAGAAGTCCCCGACAAGGAGCCTAAACCAGACGAAAAGTCTACATCAGAGGAGATGTACTCCATGAAGGATGAATGAACATTTTTATTATTACGGACATTTATCATTCAGGTTTGATTAGTTTAGTTTAGTGTAGTGTAACTGCAAGCAGCAGTTAGGAGAGCCATGTCACTGCAGCAGCATGTGCAGTGAAGTTTATTTTGTTTTAGTTAGTTTTCTCTTTATTAATTGTAGGAATATGTTTTAATCCATATTTACTCAGTTCTTAATTAATTCTAAATATAGTGTCAGTTGAAGATGTGTAAGAGTCTGCCAATATAGTAAAGTGATTCAGTGATAAGTGTGTGTGTAAGACCTATAGTTAGCTCATGTACTGAATATACTGTACATGTGTTTACATGGCAGGAATCAAGTTACATGTCTTAAGGAATATACATTAGGTGACCTGCACTGGTGGACAGCCAGTGACCTCATAAGGTCATAGGTTTATAGGGTCCAGTCCCATGGCCCTGAGCATATCATTACAGACTGGAGTGTATTTCTTGCCACGTCTACAGGGCAGCATCCATATGTGCATTTGTAAATCACACTGTGAAACCTTTGTGAGTTCATGTAGTCATCGTTTTTGTTCTTCAAGATTATTCACCTTTTATTGGACTTTAAAGACCCCAATTCGGTAAGCAGTATTTTCCTTATTATTCAGTAATATTCATTAATCATTAGAGACAGAATTTAGTGCATTTTCCTGAGATTTACAACTAATTTATGTCTGCAAATAAGTGACTTGATTTAACATGTTTAGAAATAGTTTATTCCCTTATATTGCTCAGTGTACTTGATATCTTATAAGTGTTTTTGTTATACAGTGCGTATCAAAAAAAAGGTAATCCGAATTCAGGGGGTTAATATGCCAAGGTTATTTAGTTTGACAATTTACATGTAGTGTACCAAAGAAGAGGAACTCCTCAGCTTTCCATTGATACCTTTATTGACCCATTGCTGTCACACATGACCGAGTACATTGTTATTGAAAATGACAAATTCAAATCGCATTTTTGCAAGTTTGGGTAATCAGTGCAAGGCAGGATAATCAGTGAAAGTCAGTATGATAAACCAGATTTTCTTTAGGAATGGCTGGACATTATTCAAGAAGAATCTCTTCTAACATTGCCCTTTTATGCACCCACACCTTCAATATGTCCACCTTCCCTTTCGACACAAAGCTGACAGCGACGGAGCATGTCCTGCACTGCTCGTCTCACCATAGCCGGATTATTGCGTAAAGCATCCACTTCATTTCGAATACGGCCCTGCAATTCACCAAGATCACGAGGATGAGTTGCAAACACCTTGTTCTTCAAATGTCCCCAAAGGAAATAATCACATGGTGTGAGGTCAGGTGATCTTGGTGGCCATTCCACCTCATGGTTGACGGCGATGACTCGTTCGCCAAAGAGTTCCCTCAGACGATCTCGGACAGCGATAAGGTGATGTGCTGGGGCGCCATCTTGGGCCCACCAGAGTTGTCTGAAGACCCCACGAACCTGTCGCTCAAAGTGTTCCTGCAGCTGCGGTAAAACGTTATCATTGAGCATCTGCAGATGCATGTTACCATTGACATTCCTTTGAAAGAAAAACGGTCCGATCAGCTGACCACTTCCACAAAGTCCTAACCAAACAGTCCACTTTTGTCGACTCATGTTAACCTCAAAATTGAATTCTGGGGGGTGTCTTGCCGGTGCATATTCAAGAACATTATGCGTATTGACCTTGCCGTTCATGGAGAAAGCTGCTTGGTCGCCGATTACGAGATTCCGCAGAAAATTGACATCTCTCTCGGTACGGGCTATCAACCATCTGGCAAACGCCAGCCTTCTAGCAAAATCTCCTGGCGTAAGTTGATGTCGGATGTGAATCCGATATGGATGCTGGTGGAGGTCCAATCTCGTGATTCTGTTGAATGTCGCCGAAGGCAATCTCAGCCCATTTCGCCTTGCGCTGGTGTCCCTAGGATGCTCCAAACGTTGCTGCCTTACTGCTGCAGTGTTCCCTTCTGATCGCCCGGTGCGCCTCCTGCTAGAATTCCCCTTGTTGCGGTTGAGGCTAGTGCCATACTCTTGATATTTTCTAACATTCGCCCAGATGGTTTTGGCTGCTGGGGGCTCCCGTTCTGGGAAACGTTCCCTGAAAGCATCGCGAGTTTGCTGCAAACTGCGAGTTTGCTGCAAACTGCGAGTTTGGTGAAATGTTGTAATCACGAAAGCTCGCTGTTCAGTCGTTAGTTGTACCATCTTTCCAACTACCTGTCCCTAAACCCAGGCCCTTCTTAAATACCCAACTTGAAGAAAAGGATGTCGTAACAGACAATTACCGCACCAGCTTAAAAATCTTACATAATCATCTAGGCAGTCAAGTGATGCGTCCATTTCAGACTGCCTTGAACTGATTACCCAAACTTGCAAAAATGCGATTTGAATTTGCCATTTTCAATAACAATGTACTCGGCCATGTGTGACAGCAATGGATCAATACAGGTATCAATGGAAAGCTGAGGAGTTCCTCTTCTTTGGTACACTACATGTAAATTGTCAAACTAAATAACCTTGGCATATTAACGCCCTGAATTCGGATTACCTTTTTTTTGATACGCACTGTATATTAAATTCCAGATTGTTATCTCAACTTCTCAATTATGAACAACTCAACAACTGGACAAATAGACAAGTGACTCTGCGTCTCTTTTGTTGTGCATGGTTGTCATGGTTGTAGTTGTGAATACCAGTCATTTGGGTGCCGTTTTGGTGTGAGTCTCAGAAGTTTGAGACCGTTTGTCAGAGTGAAACTCCTCAGGGTACATGTGAATCCTGAGGCAGCCACAACCACCCTCTACAGTAATGAAAACGCCCACACTGAAAAGCAGCCATTTTGGAAAAAAGCCTTACGCTTGAAATCAAATTAGGACCACTTTTTCAGGGCCTAGTGTATCCATAATACTTACAGTTGGAAGTCAAGGATCCCAGGATATTGGGCCATTTTTACACAATCCATCAAATCTATGGGCCTCAAAGCTTTGTTTTTCAGAAACATTTGAGGACATACACTTTATGATAAACAGCTTGGCGCATGAATTCCTCACTATTTAGTAGGGTGCACCCTTTTTATAACACCTCATACATAGATTCTGTCTTGTGATTGGTTGAGAGCGTGTCACATGATATTCGCTATGTTTACTGTAATGCCAAGCAAACATGGAAAAGACTAGCCCATGGCAACTCGTATAAATGCTGTTGTTACAACATAAATAAATAACATGAATAAGTGTTACAGAAGTTCAATTCATTTTGGAGTGTTGTCAAGTTAATGAAAGTCATGTATTGGTTTGATTTATTGCAGCAGGTCTTTTAATAAATTGTGCAGAATCTATGTATGAGGTGTTATAAAACAAATATTGATTGTTTTCACTCACGGTACAGTAAAACTAGTCTCCCTCGGTGATCCCTGGAGCGTTCTAGTTCCCTCGGCTTCAAGTTCGCTTCGGGAAATAGAACGCTCCAGGGATCACCTCGGGAAGATAGTTTTACTATACCATGTAGCAGTCAATATTTGCGCCCATGCTAGCTTTTTTTAATTTTTTTATTTAAATTTTCTAATATTTACGAGAATTCCTTAGAATTTTCTTAGAACCGAAGGGGATTTCCTTAAATTTCCTATTTTTTAAAAATTTCTTTAGAAATTTCTTTAGAGCGTAAAAATTTCCCCAAATTTCCTTAAAATAAGGAAAGTTTCTTAAAAGTGGAAGCACTGACTTGTGTATAGTGACAGCAGTGTTCACACACACACACACACACACACACACACACCCATACATGTACATTCATATCCATGAGAATGTATTACATTTTGTACATGAAGACATGCACTTTGACCTTGCAGTAGAGAAACTGCACGTAAACTTTATCAATGAGTTAATTAATGTTAATTTTAGACAGTGGCTTGAATATAAGGAAGTCGTACTAACGGTTTATTTAACAATTTATTCAAAGTAAACTTCATCAAATTGTCTACAACTCTTATTGTATTTTTCCAAATTAAGCTAATTTTCAAAGAATAAATTCCATCATTGTTATTTACGAAGCAAAGAATTAATTGTTTATTTAGTATTATTACCCCTGTACGTGACAATATTGATTTAGTCATTTTTAACGAAATCGGCTAAAAATTTCCGGATATTTGTATTAGGCCAAAAAAATAAATAAAATCGATTGGAATTCTGCCGTGCTGTGTTTAAAAAAACGTTTTCACATAGGAGTATGAACGTATTTGTCCGATTTGTGAGGCCTCTCTTAGCCACCATACTTTGTATATGGGAAATTTGGTCCCCATGTATACATGTAGGATGGCCTTGTGGTAGGATGGCCTTGTAGAGGTGCTGGTCACCTGTTCTATCTTACCACTCACTGGCTTTGTTTAAAATGAATTTGTGTGTATTTGTAGTTTATTAGGGTTTGGTTTTATATTTAATTGATGTAATCTGATTGCCAGTGTAAAATGTAATAAAATAAAAAAATAAAAATAAAATGTATCACGTATTCCCCTGTTGACAAAACAAAAACAAAAACAAAAAATTACGACAAAAAAGAAAGAAAAAAAAAGCGTGTCACCACACCGATTTTAAAGCCGACCTATAACCAGAAACCAGAGACATTTTTTGGCCTTAACCTGCATAATGTTTTAAGAGTACCGGTATGTAAATATAATTATGTGCACTTGAATTGAATTGAATTAGATAGAGTAATAATGTATTTATTTATGCCACACAAAAACGAGTACATTTTCTAACTGGTGCTCATTCACACTGTTATGAAACAGATGCTCTCTGGTACCAGTGAAGGCGTGTTGAATCGAACGCCGTCCACGTCGTCACCGTTAACATCGAGTTTTTGCTGTCACCAGCTTTCAAAACTCTGGCTTCATCTCGCCTCGTCATCGTCGCCATGCGAAGGATGTGTTCACGCTGTATTACTGGGGACTGTACTAGCGTCAAGTGCTGAACGGTCGTCTTGAGTGCATGGTCTCTGGTCTTCTAATTGCACCAGGGCGGCGGGCTTGAGTGCTTCCGATGACCAGACTACGTTGGTGAAGACTACGTTGCTCAGGATGGTATACTGTTGATGAAGTGTCGCTTGAGGGGCTTTAAATCGGTCCTGAAACCCATCACTAGATATTCATTTTACATCAATTCTACAAAGACAACAGGTATGTGCACACAACATAGGCTATCCATCACGTTAACTTCTGGATATGTCCGAAAGTACGCAAAATAACAGTTCATGTAAATGTATTCCTTTTTAAAAGAAATTTGGTTGAACAAAAATAATCGTTTTGATTGGATTAGTGAGCACTGAAATAATTATATGTTGATACCGGCTGACCGCTGATACCGGCTGACCGCTGATATTACGTTTGATGCACGTGTTTGATTCCATATGGATGCCGAGTGACATTACTTCACTGCAGATATTTTTGAAGTCACCCCAGTAAATCAAACTTCGATTGTTTTGAGCAAATTGACATCCTGAAAGTAGGATGTCGTCTTCTCAAGATAATTTATCGTCCTGGGTTTGTGCAAAGTAAGCAACATTAAATGATCACGAAAAGCAACGAGAAATTATGTTTATAATATAGTATTGTATAGCGGGGTGGGCTGCACGGATTTGTTTTGGCAGCGTTCGCAGAAAACGATGAATTTGCGAAAACAGGGGTTTGGAGAAAAGGTTCCCCTATAAGTTTAAATAGTAAAAGTGATTCCTGTTAATTACCTCCAAAAATGTAGGTGAATTTGGCATGGAAGGACCCTATAACATGCATATGTTGAGTTTGCTACATGGACCAATCGATTAGTTTTTGATGAAGATGCGATATCAGAAAAGTGGTTTTTAGGACCGTAGTTTCTAACGTTAACTGAATTCCGTTATCGCGGATCAGCGAGTTAATTTCGCTCGTGCCCACCGGTACAATCCACTACCCATTAAAAACACACTTTCGTACAGATTGTCCTCTATTACAGTGTATGTGACAACCCCATGTGGGGTTTGGAAAGACAAAGTTAAGCAAGTTAATCGCCCTTCAATTCGCACCTTCACCCAAGGTTTGTTTGAAGGCGAATTAGTTTGAATCTCGCTTGGTAGCCAACACAGCGTGAGGTCACTGCCTGTAATCCAATACAATACATGTGTGTGTGAGTTGGTTTTGTGTACAAGAGTGTGCAGTGTATATGTAAGGGGGTAGGTATATAGAGTCATGTGCATGCTCAGATGAAAATCCTATAGGAAAGAAAGAACAGTGAATCCATCCCGGATCCTGTTATACTGTTAAAATAATCTAATCCTCCTAAATAATAATAAATCAATCCTTGAAAAGAAAACTAACGTAATAACATTCATTTTATCATGGAGGAATGTTCTCCGTGATTTTACATAGTGTATTGTTCCAGATAAGTACATGTAGTGTTGTAGCGGGGTAAGCTGCACAGATTTGTTTTCAGTTGGCCGCATATTCAAAGGAAACGGTGAATTTGCGGACGGGGTTCAGAGAAAAAGAAAGATTCGCTAAAGTTTGAAGACTGAAAGCGATTTCAGTTAATTTATTTCCTGATTTCCTTTTCCGTTTTGATTATTTATATTTTAAAGAAAGTTACAGTTGCTTTAGAACCCATCTATTAAAGCGCTGGCTCTTACTTGGCTGTGAACACTCATTTTTATGAGGTATACTATAGACGCATATTTTGGAAATGCAAAACATAAACATGTAGGCGTGAAAGAAAAAGTGCAGATCCTTTCTTGTATTTTTAGTCATATGAAACGTATTGAAATAAGTCACAATGAGGGTTGCGGTCTGCATATTCTATTAATAACCCTAACTCCCTAGGCATTGTACTATAACAATAAAAATCCTTCAAAATCCTCCAACTGGCTTTGTTGTCTAGGGAGTTAGGGTTTAAAAAAAACAGACATAGGCTATTCAAACTTCAAAGTTATTCATCCTTCCAGTTGCAGTTTGAAAGCTAGCTATGCTTTTTGCAAATCATCTGAGCGTGCTTTGTGGATTAACGTTTTTTTATTTAGAGATAAAAACTGAAGCCACAACTCTGTGGAAGTTGTATTCATGTCAGTTTATTAATAAAATATATTCTGACTTGTAGTCAGTGATCGTAGTAGTATAGCCTAGAGATGTATAAATTAAATTTTTGTTCCAATAATCACTGTCATCTGAAGGCCTTATGGCTTTGTACTCATCCAGCATTTACAAATTTCAAACTGCATCTGCAGTGGCAACAATTTATATTATTAGTAAGATTGGGGTGGGGTGCAGTAGGAATGGTAGGGAGCAGGAACCATGACCTACTGCCACCCATGAATTCCCTTCCCCCACCTCCGGTGAATCAAGTAAGTTTAATATTTCCTGTTTTTTTCCTTTTAAACAAAATATCCCCAAAACATTTTTTTTCATGTTGTTACAGTACTGGCCACTGGGGTTGAAGGCGTATATGCTATGTGAAGATTTGTTATGTGAAGATTTAAAAAAAAAATAGGGCCTAAAAAGCCAAATTTGAAAAATAAAAACACTTATGCAGTCTGGATTAATATTGTTCAGCAGGTAGAGGGAATAATGTTTTATTTTATTTTATTATTTTATTATTATTTGTGTTTTATTGGGGGAGGGGGCAGGGGGATTATCGTAAACACTAATAATGTCCCCCGGTCTCTCTGGCTCATTTACATTTCTATCACACATTGATTTAGAAATTTATTCAATTATTCAATCATGAATAAACATTTTGTGTTATGATATACATGTATTTTTTTAACCAATTCGATATTAAGCTCATGTGCAAATTAATTATTCATTTATAACATCGCTTCTTGTGGCCATGTGTTTCTCTTTACTAATTCTAGCAAGTTGCTAGAACAAAAGTAAAATCATATTTTGTAATTGATTTGTTGTATTGTATTGTACTGTATTGTTCTATTGATTTGTTCTAATGTAAACACCACTGTGTCTTAGAATTATGGCAAAACTTCATCATCCATGGTATAGGAAAACATTGTTTCAATAAATCTCATGCAATATTGCAGAATATTTTGTTAATTGTAACCCCCTTCAATTAGCCTCTTGCAGGGAAAACCCAACAATGTGGGACTGAAAACATCAAAATGTCAACCTTGGTGGGATTTTAAATCAGACATGTTTAACAATAACATGAAACTGAGAATAAATAATTAAGCACATTAATGCCTTTCTCTGTTTTATGAGCCGTGTGCATGTATATGTGGCTACAGTGCATGCAGGCCTACATGTGGTGATTAGTTTTTAGAGTCGGGGGACGGAGGTGCAACGTGTCGGTCGAGTTGGCACCCCCGTGCGATACAGCCGAGGAGAGGCCGAAGAGACTCAGCCGTAATATGGACAAAAATGGAAACGGATTGAAGATAAGCTATTTATCAACACTTGTACTTGAGCACACAAGCTGAAACGGCGCGTTTACCCTTCCACCGAGTGAAAACCAACGCTGCCTAGACCCGGAAGCGTTGGTTTTAACTTGGAGGAAGGGTGAACGTACTGTACATGTACGTTTACTAGCTTAACCCTAACTCCCTAGGCCCATTTGCTTACACATATTACCTGAATCCTCCCTAACTGCCTAGGCCCATTTGCTTACACATAACCTGAATCCTCCAAAATCCTTCAGTAGTAAAGCAAGCACATGACATGTATGCACTTTCTAATCTGTGGTACATGTACATGTACATGGCCAGGGACCCTCCCTGCATGCATGGAGCAATAAACAGTGTCCACTGACCCAGGCACTGACCTTGCATTCACTACAACAAACATGGATGTACATGAACCATGGAAAGGCAAGTATGCCTAATAACCTCAATCCTCCAAAATCCTTCACTTTAGCAAAGAGTATGTAGCATGTAACCTCAATCCTTCAAAATCCTTCACTTTAGCAAAGAGGATTTTGGAGGATTTGGGAAGGTTAGGTTTAATTTACTAGTTTACTTAGCTCTTTATTAGATAATTCAGATTTCTGATAGTATCAAATCCTCCGATCGGCATGATTAAGATGGAAATAATGCATCGGACTTTTGCTTTTTGCGTTGGTAAAAGTTGTTCTCTAGAGTCGTGTCAACCTTTTGGGTGATAGCATTTTTGGAAATAGGGGTGGTTTATTACGAAATCATCATAAAATGGGTGTTTTAAAATGGTTAAAAAATATTTTTGACCTCTGGTTTCTGAAATTAATTACAATAGCATTTGTGCAATTCACAAGCCTACACTTGAAAAAGATGAAAGCGCACCACAATTTGCTGCCGTTTAGATAACGCGCTTTCATCCCGATGACTTATTTTTATGACACTAAACTTCCATTTGGAGCTAAACGTGCGCCATGCATTTTTCAAAGATTAACTCTGTCTGTCTCTCGTATGATGCAACATCGTGGTTGTAATGGGGTTGGGTCGAAATTTAAGTCTGAAGCTTTATGTACATGTACACTGATGTTTGGAAAGGCACTAACACAAACAACCTTGGCCTAGGCCTACCCATTATTTTGGCGTGAAAGAGTAAAGTGCACATCAATTGAAATGAGCCGTTGCGCTTGGGATGACTTTCAAAAAGCATACTTAGCTTTCAGACTGCAACTGGACGGATGATTAATTATGTCTGCGTGTAACTTTGAATATGCCTGGTTTTTAAAGACCAGTCAAACATTTTTCCAGCTTTTATGACGTACATTTACGGGAGCTTGGAGTTTCGACCACTTAGCAACGGTATGGCTGCCGCCGCGCGCTCTACGCTATACGCGTATTATTGTATGTCGCTCGACGTCGAGTGATATGCTGCTAGCGCGATCGGCCAGGCCAGAGGCACCGCATATCGCATGCAGAAGCCATCACAGCGGCGTAGCCAGGACTTTTTCAGTGGGGGGGGGGGGTGGCATTGCTTTTCAGTGGGGGGGGGGCCAGGGGTATGGGTTTTTGCCCTTTTCTTTTTCTTTTCTGTTTTTTGGGGCACTATGAGGATTTTTCGTGGGGGGGCACCTGGGGGGGGGGGGCACTGGAAATTTGTGGGGGGCACGTGCCCCCCCAGGCCCCCCGTAGCTACGCCGCTGAGCCATCATGAGTTTGTTTTCGTGCTAGCTAGGCCTGAATTGAACTAACGTTAAGGCCTGCAAATCTTTGGAAGTATTCGTTCTTTTGTCTGTGTTTGATTTTGCGATACACCTGCCGCTGTCGGGCCGGCATCAGCGTAAATATGCCAATCCACTGTGTTGTTGGCGGCTGCAACAGGAATCAGAAAGATGAGGTGTCACAATGGTCGAGTTGCCATTATAACATAGTCTGGTTTCACGTAGGCCTACGTAACGAATTGACTCGGAAGAACCTCACAAAATGATTTTTATTATCTGCACAAAACAAGAACAATTTGGACTTTTGCGGTGAAAATAACGTTCCTGTTAACAAAATTCAATGAATGAAATCCTACACATCAAATTTCCGGTTGCTTTTAAAGTAGTTTTTCGTAAGATAAATGGTCTACCATTCTGTGACTGTGCTCTCACGCCGGTGTTCGAGACTTTCGACTTCGCTGTTTCCGCCCGGATCTCCAAAATCGTCATCATCCACTTCGGGTTCGAATTGGTACGGCTCAATCCCACTAACTTCACCATCTTCGGCATCAGTATCACTACTACTTTGAGAAACTTCCTCAAACTCACTTTCGGAAGATGACATGTCCCGTTTAAGGACCTTTGACTGTAGCTTGCTAGCTAGCAAGCGTAGGCTAGGCCGGCCGCGCATACGCAATGGAAAACGTGGTACAGTAAACAGTCGCTCGTTCGCAATACCCGTAAATGTACGTCATCAAAATAGGCTCAGTGAAAGTGTCCCCGACGGCTTTTGTTTTTTCCTCTGTTTGCGAATAACATTTTCATAGGTTTTTTGAGGGGGTAAAGAAAAATGATGAAATTCTTATTTTAGGTTATTTCTACTTAGAAATACATACTTTTTAAAATAGTGTTGAAAATATTGACCATTTTGTGTGGTCTTTAATAGAATATGCCACCAAATGTACACTGGTGTATGACAATAAACTATAAATCCTGATATTTTCAGATATCTGCAAACACATTCTTCATTTACAGCGAATTAAACCATTGATCAGTGTAAAAGCAGACTGGAAGTTATGCACATACTAGATTATGTTAACAGTACAACATTCACTGGTCACCTTCAAGTCACTTTACAAATGTTACCTGTTAGAAAATTTATTTGTCTTTCCCAATTGTAGCCTTTACACGTGTTTATCTTTCTGCTTGGTTTTCCTTTAACGTTTAACTTGCATCTTGGAACATCTTTGGGGTGGTGTTGTATTTTGTCGTTTTCTTAAATCATTGGCGGATCCAGGGGGGCTAAGGGGGCTGTAGCCCACCCCCCTAAAATCGTTAAAAAAATAATTTAAAAAACAAAACAAAACAAAAAGAGAGGGAGAGGGGGGAGGGGAGGGGAGAACGCACTCCCATTCCCCCTCAATGTGCTTTGTTTTTCTCTCCCTTTGATTATTTCATTGTAATTTTTGTAGTACTGAAAAATAATTGTTTTTGATTCTCAGCCCCCCCCCCTAAAAAATGTTCTGGATCCGCCCATGTAAATGGGGGGGGCATTCAACGGGAGTGTTCTATAAGTCCCGGCTGGTCGGCCGTAGAAAAAGCTGGTCGGCGTAGAATGGACAGACTTCCACAACTAGCACTCCGACCCAACCCCCAACAACAAGCGATTGGCATAACTTCAACTCCAAATATTCACGATGAGTCTAAACTTCAGCTCTGTGTCTTGAATACTCAATCCATATGTAACAAATCCGATGAATTTGTTGACTTTGTACTTCAAAACAATTTGGATCTTGTTGCTATATTCGAGACATGGTTTAAACCTGATGATGACTTGCTACCCCGCGAGTGCACTCCTGCTGGCTACTCTCTCCATCATATCCCCAGATCAAAAAAGACCGGTGGAGGGGTTGCACTTCTCTTTAGGTCCAGTTTATCTGTCAGTATGAAAAATGTTAACATTGACTACCTAACATTTGAATCTCTGCATGCTGAGGTAACGTGCAACTCTAGATCTGTTCGCCTTGTATCGACCAGAAAGGGATGTTGATGGTAAACATGTAAATTTCTCCATTTTTCTGCAGGAATTTGAGAAATTAATTGTGGATTATCTCTTGCACCCATCTGACATTATTTTAACCGGCGATTTTAACATTCATCTGGATATCACTTCAAACAATTATGCAAATCAGTTTAAAGATCTGCTCTCTGCTCATGGACTTATCCAGCATGCCACAGCACCCACTCATCGATATGGTCACTGTCTTGACCTCATGATAACGCGTGAAAATACTTCACCTCTCATCTCGAATATAACTATCCATCCCGGCTTATCAGATCATTATGCAATCATGGTAAATATGAACCTTAAAAAACCTCCCATACCTACCATTTCTGTAACTACTAGCCACTGGAAAAATGTAAATATTAAAGATTTATGTCATGATATTGAATCTCAACTGGAAAATGTAAACCTTGAAGATGGTGAGCTGGATTCTTGTGTCAGTCTATTTGAATCTACTGTCCGTAACATCTTGGACGATCATGCTCCGCAAAAAACTCGAACTGTTAAACTACAATCTGAATCCCCCTGGTTCAATGATGATATTCGTGCTGCAAGGAAAATCTGTCGTCAACTTGAACGAAAATGGCGTGACAATGGGAAACTTGGAGTACATCGGCAAGAATACTGTAACCAACGTGATATTGTGAAGAACATGATTAACCAGGCAAAAATAACTCACTACTCATCTCTTGTGGAAGAGAGTTCTGGCGATCAGAAAAAACTATTTAACATTGTTGAAAAGCCGCTTCATAAACCCAAGACTCCAGTGCTTCCATCTACACACTCCGATCAGGACCTCGCAAATGCATTTTCAAACTTTTTTGTCACAAAAATTGAGAATATCCGTCGTTCTTTTCCCCCAGTACCTGCCATTCTATCACAAACACCGTCACGCAATGATCCACAATGTAGACTGTCTATGTTTGAGCCTACTAGTGTTACGGAAATCAAGAAACTCATCATGAAATCGCCATCAAAATCATGTGAACTTGATCCAGTACCAACTTCGCTAATAAAACAAAATATTGATGTGTTTGCTAAGTATATCACAATCATTGTAAACAGATTTCTTTCTTCCGGTTGTTTCCCTGATAGCCAGAAGGTTGCTCATGTTAAACCACTCCTGAAGAAACCCAATTTGGACAAGGAAGTTTTCAAAAATTACCGACCGGTAGCGAATTTAAAGTACCTTGGAAAAACAATCGAGCGAGTTGTTTCATCACGGATCTCTGACCATGTTCGTGCTAATAACCTGTCAGACACATTTCAGTCAGCCTATAAACCATTTCATGGAACGGAAACTGCTCTTCTCCGCGTCAACAATGACATTTTATCTGCCATGGATGATGGAAAAATCACTGCTTTTGACACGGTTGATCACAAAATTCTTCTCTCCCGCCTTCAATATCATCTTGGAATACATGACACAGCCCTGGATTGGTGTAGGTCCTACCTTTTAAATAGGCCCCAGCATGTTTGTATTGGTAACGCTATCTCCGAGCCTGTTATTATTGACTATTCTGTACCCCAAGGCTGCGTGCTCGGCCCACAGTGGTTTACTGTTTATACGTTTCCAGTTCGTGATATCATTATTTTTGAAGTATAATTTAAATTACCATGTCTACGCTGATGACACGCAGCTTTACATTATTTTTAAATCTTCTCAAGAACCTGGAGAAATGTATTCAAGAGATTCGAAGTTGGATCAGACAAAACTTCCTGAAATTGAGCGACGAAAAAACAGAATTTGTTCTATTTGGATCACGTCAGCAATTGTCTAAAGTTTCTCTTCCATTTATTACAAGTGACTCGCAGATAACCCCCTCACCATCACAAGCACGTAATTTGGGTGTTATATTTGACTCGACAATGACTTTAAAACCTCATATCTCCAACATTGTTCGCATATCATCATTTCATATCAGAAATATTAGCCGAATAAGGAAATACTTGAATAAAAGTGCTGCTGAACAAATTATACATGCGTTTGTCACATCACGGCTCGATAACGGGAATGCTCTCCTCTACGGTCTCCCGCAGAATCAAATATCTCGTCTTCATCACATACAAAACACAGCAGCTCGTGTTGTGACTTTGTCCTGAAAGTCATGCCATATCACGCCAATCTTGAAAGAACTGCACTGGCTTCCTGTTTCACGGATGATTTGCAAAGCATAGTTAGCTTTCAAACTGCAACTCAGGATGGATGAATAATGATGTCTGGGTATATCTGTGAATAATAATGTCTGGTTTTAATAGAATATGCAGAGTAGATGGCTGTGAACAGTCATCCCGCATATGATGCTCGATATGTGGCAGAGTGCACCCCCTCCCATTGTATCTTCATTGTGTTCTAGGAATCTTAAGAATTCTTTAGAGGATTTCGTCCGTTAACAATAGAGCAACAGTGTGTTAGTGTGTAGGGACATTTGGGGGTGGCACTCTGCCACATATCCAGCATGGTATATTATCCTGTAGTAGAGGTTTTCTAGTATATAGAGACACAAACAGCCCAGCGTACACGATTATACGTGTGTGTATTAAAGGTCCCATGAAATAGGTGTTTTTTCATTGTATACAATAAAGTATGCCTACTGGAACATAGGCCTATATTTGTCATTTGTAAATTTTTCCCCTCACGTTTATACCATACAAATATTAATTTTTAAATTTAAGGGTGCTGACACGCCCATACCCGTCATTAACATAAAATTCGTGATGTACACTGAGGAGGCAATTCAGGGTTCGACCTTAGCGGTCGCCCGCTCGCCAAATGCGAGTGAAAACGGCGGCGGGCGAGTCAAAACCCTTCCTTCAGTAGCCCGCTGGGCGAGTCAAAATATTGTCACCGATAGGCCTATATCAGCCCTGAAATTACACGACAGCATCGACGGCAATTGCCGTCAATTCCCTCACCCTCTGCCGTGATGCCCTTTAAAAATGCCACTTTTCACGGCAATGAGTTGCTGTGCTTTTTCCCTGCATTGCCATGCCGTTGTGCCCACTTGTTTACACATAGTATTTACTACGTACATAGTATGTACATTCTCATGGAAAATATATCGCCGTCACGCTCGATCGATTGCGCGACTGGTGGCTGCGCTGCTAAGACCAAGTTCACGCAACGACCATTTGGGAACAAAATAGTCAAAATTACCTGGTACTCATGACCAAAATGATATAGCGGTTACCAGGCAATATTGGCCGCTTGGTCGTTGTACGAACTTGGCCCTTGCTAATACTTTGGTTGGTGTCAACAGTACCCACAACATAAACACTACGCCAGGCATCTGCGGGTACCAGCTAAAATAGCACGGCGCTGCGTTGGGGCGCATGCAACGTAAATAATACATGCCGAGTCTGTACCTAGACATGCATGCAGCGTGTGCGTGTGCATCAGATAGCATCGACGCATCGATCATCGTGTCGCGCGCTGCAATGTACCGGCGTAAGTATGTACATTACGTGGCCAGGGCCGGCTTTCGGTGGTCGTCAACATGCTGTCAAAGGGTCGACTAGCAAATAAAAAAAGAGTGAACTGAATACTGCCACATCCAAATGCATAAAACTTGATGTTTTTTTTCGGGTTAACATTGTGTTTTTTATTTATTTTTAATTGGTGACATAAACTGTAAGTGTTGCAATACTGTTTTCATGTAGGCCTACATGTAATAAAACCCAAACGGAGACAGATAAAGGAAACTTTAGTCTTATTGGCATGTGCTGAATTGGAGTGTGTAAATTTTTTATTTTTCATTTTTTTTTTTAACGATTGCGTTGGTGCCCTTTACGTTTTTTTTTTATCATTGCCGTGATGCCCTTTGAAAATCTTAAAAATTGCCTTGGTGCCCTGATTTTTTTAATGTTTTCATTATTGTTGTGTTCAGTTGGTTAGAAATAAAATATGAAATGAGCCTTCTTCATTTCAGAATTAAAGCAAAAGCATTACTGTACACTAATGTGCCTGATCTTTTCCTCTGTTATTAGAATAGAATCCGTTATTAATTAAAGAAACATTAGTATTGCCTCAGAAACAAATATGCACATAATAATAAGGTAACTGACAACTGTTGTTTATAATGCACGTTCTGATGCAAAATGCCTAAATTACTAAAAACAGTGATTTGATTAAGTATTTTAAAAACATACGGGAGTGAAAAGGCTTTGCGGGCGAGTGAAAAGTTTGGTTTACTAGCCCGGCCGGCGAGTGAAAAAAAGTTAAGGGAAAACCCTGCCACTTACTGATCCGCGATCCACAGCACTTGCAGACAGACGAGCAGACATGCTTTGAACGG
>CM055816.1:45960425-46002642 GCA_029582265.1 Zoroaster sp. YZ-2022
GGTTTCCCCTTTGGTTTTTTCCAATTTTAAAAAATTTTTTTTCCCTCATTTTTTTTTTTATTTCCCCTTTTTTTTCCCCCCTTTTAAAAAAAATTTTTTAAAAATTTTTCTTTTTCCCATTTTTTTTTTTTTCCCCCAAAAATTTCCTTTTTTTTAAAAAAAAATTTTTAAAAAAATTTTTAGTTTTTTTTTTTTTTTTTCCCCCAAAGGGTTTTCCCCTTTTTTTTTCCTTTTTTTTTTAAAAAAAACCCCAAAAAAAAGGGTTTTAAAAAAATTTTAAAAAAGGGGGTTTTTTTTGGGGAAAACCCAAAAAAAAAAGGGGGGGGAAAGGAAAAAAAGGGGGAAAAAGGGCCGGGGGGGGGTTTTTTTTAAAAAAATTTGGGGGGGGGGTGGGGGGGGGTTTTTTTGGGGGGTTGGGGAAAAAAAATTAGGAGAAAAAATTTAAAAAGGGGGGGGGAAAAAAAAAGGGGGAAAAAAAAATTGGCCAAAAAACCAAAAATTTAAGGTTTTTAAAAAAAAAGGGGAAAAAGGGGGAAAAAAATCAAAAAAAAAAAATTTAAAAACCCCTTTTTTTCCCTTTTTTTTTCCCCCCCTTTTTTTTTAAAAAACCGGGCCCTTTTTTTAAAAAAACCCTTTTTTCCCGGGTTTTTTTGGGTCCCCCCTTTTTTTTTAAAATTTTTTCTTTGCTGAAAAATTAAAATTTTGGAATTAAAAAAGGGTTTTTAAAACCCTTTTTCCCCCTTTTCCCCTTTTTTTAAATTCCCCCCCCTTTTTAAACCCGGTTAAAAAAATCCCCCCCCGGGTTTTTAAAATTTTTAAAAAAAATTTTAAACCCCTTTTATTTTTAAATTCGGTTAAAAAAAAAATTTTTAAAAAAAAAGGGGGGGGGTTTAAAAAAAAACAAAAGGGGGAATTTTTTTTTTTTCCCCCCCCAAAAAAACCCCCCCCCCCCCTTTTTTTTGGGGTTTTAAGGGGGGAAAATTTTTAACCCCCAATCCCCTTTTTCCCAAGGTTCCCCCCCCCTTTTTTTTTGGGGGGTTTCCCCCAAAAAAACCAAAAAAATTTTCCCCAAAAATTTTAATTTTTTTTTTTTAAAATTTTGGCCAAAAAAAGGTTTTTTTTTTTAAAAATTTTTGGGGGGGTAAAAAAAACGGTTTTTTTTTTTTTTAAAAAAAAGGAAATTTTTAATTTTAAAAAATTTTTTTAAATTTGGGGGGTTTTTTTTAAATTTTTTTTTTTAAATTTTTTTAAAAATTTTTTTTTTTCCCCCCTTTTTTTTTTTGGGGGGGGTTTTTTTCCCTTAAGGGTTTTTTTGGGGGGAAAAAAAAATTGGGGGCCCCCTTTCCCGGGGGGGGGGCCCTTTTTCCCTTTTTCTTTTTCCCCAAAAAGGGGGGGGGCCCCCGGGGCCCGGGCCCCCCCCCCTTTTTGGGGGGTTTTTTTTAAAAAAGGGGGGGGGGGGTTTTTTCAACACATTAAAGGCCTTCACGCTGTTCCATCTCCAAACAAAAGGGGAACGCCTTTGGCGTTGGTTTTCCCTCAGTGGTTCAGGAACAGGTGGCGAACAGGGGATAAATCGGCTCGCTGAATCCCACAAGTCCCAGAAAGCTCTTAATTCTCAGACATATTCTGTGGGTCCTCTGGCTTAATACCACTGCTTTGACCCTGTCTTGCGTTGGTTCCTATGCCCTTTTCAGACCGTAGGATTCCCATAAGATCGAATCGGTCCATATTGAACTGACACCCTTCTTGCCCGGTTTAAGGTCATTCACTGTCACGCAAACCGTTTCATGACTTCATGCAATCTTTGGTCAGCCGTGTTTTTGGGTCCGGTCCGTGAACCGATAATGTCGTCAGATATGTTATCCGGCGCCCTTCACACCAAGCTAAAGCGGACGCAATTTCATGCTGGTACTGTTCACTAGCCGAACACACTCCAAACAATAAGTCGTTGTTCCATATAAACCGCAGGTAGTGAACGTTGTTATGTCTTACGTGATTCCGGAGTCAACTCAATTGGTGGTAGCCCCATTTTAAGTCAAGTTTACTGAACACCTTTGACCCATTCATGTTATGCAAGAGCTCATCCACAGTAGGGATAGGTGTCTACTACGAATTATGGCTTCAAGGTCTGGCCTGGACGCATGTCAAGACATATTCTTATGTCACCTCCTGATTTTGGCACGACTACAAACAGGGTTCACCCAAGGAGTTGGTCCGTTCTACATCGCTCTATTATGTCTAGGTCAAGTAGCTCATCAATTTTGGTTTCTACCCCTTTTCTCTCAAATTGAATGGTGGCATACGCCTAAGTGGCTGTCTGCTACAGGTTGTACAGATGTATCTATGTGTAGGTTACTTGTTTTGATTTCTCAACTTCCCCCCCCTTAGAAATACACCTGATACCGCTGTCTTACTTCGCAACTTAAATCAGTGACTGTTGCCACGTCGATACCAATTTGAGAACGTTTAGTTTCATGGCGTACGTTTCTTTTCCTAATAATGGAACGCCCGTCCCCTTGATAACCAGGAATTCCTGAATCAGTTACATTTTCCCCTTGCTCGGATTTCACAATTAAATGTAACCTTTGATCTGCAAGGGTTGCTTTTAGCTAGCATATGAGTACAACTTTTTACTCGGGGCAGCTGTTTGAGATTTTATTTGACCTTTTTTTGACTTTAGTGTTTCCCATGTGGTTTCATCTATGATATTACTTGTCGCCCCTGAATCTGTCAGTAGGCATTCTAATTTACACCACCCACACAAAACAGTTCAGTTTGTTACCGATTGTTCATAGTCAGAAATCACAAAACACATAGTCTTTGGATCCGGATTCCACTTTCTTTGACTTGGTTGACTTCTGTTTTCTTTGGGGTTCTGCACGCCTTATGCAAATGCCGTCTTTTTTCGCGCCGCACTTTCACACGTTTTTTCCACGAGCTGGACAGTTTCGAATCACGTCCATAATGTCCAGAAAATCCGCAACGGTAAAGCATGTTTTGTCTGTTTGTGACTTGCACTCGCCGACGCCGATGCACCATGAGAAGTAGTCTTCTTCGGTTTGTTTTGTTTTGGGAATTTATTCAGCTTTTCTTCTCTCAACTTTATTATTACACTCCTGGACCCTTTTGTTTTACTTTTGCACGGACAGCAACGTCATTTTTGGTTTTCGACTCGTCTTCACATTTTCAGCCACCATAGTGCACGGGCCAATGTCAAAGCTTCGGTTTCTTCTAACAGCTTGCGCTTAATCGTAGTCAGAGGTACACCGGTTTAGAATGGCATCCATCAGGGCTGGTTTGGATAAAATTCACACCAAAATCACAATCTTTTGAAGCTGCATGCCTGAGTCTGGTCACAAATTGTTGTACAGTTTCACCAGGCTTTTGTGTGATTTTAAAGGGAAAATGTTTGGCGAGCAATCGCTCGAATCCACCTTTGGCACAAAATATGTGTTCAACGCAGTAACGGCCCACGCGTTGTAGTCTGGTCACGTCGTCTGTATTTTCCAGGGTATAGAAAATGTCCCGCACATCGGGTCCCGCTGTATGTAAAAAGCAGTGCCCGTCGCCTTTGTTTCGTGGCATTAGTTGCATCCTCCGTAATTATTATCAACCCCTTACCGTCAGCAAACTGTTCAAATGATTTCAACCAACGTGTCCATCGAGGTCCGAGTGTCGAAGGTTGAGAAAACAGTCAACTCGATAGCTTGCAGCGCCGTGGGTTTTTCCATATTTAACCAGTTTGAGTTGAGTTTCTTGTCGAGAGATATTTACGAACCGATGGATTAAGGAATTGTCCTCGTCGCCAGTGTTGTGACTACCTCATAATACACAGAATAAAATGTTTGCAGGACACACAGTTATTCAGAATTAAATCTCACTCAAATAGTGAAGACAGGTTTATTTGGCTTGACGCCATCTTAAGTATGTTATTTCCCACGAGTGTCAGACCCACAATGCAATACGAGGGATAAGAGAGTACGGTGGTGCCGATTAGCGACATCATTGTTACATTGACATAATACCAAACACTACACGGCCCAAACGCTAGAGTCCTTGTGAGGGTTTTATTATCGCACCTGAAGTCTACAAACAAAATATATAAATATAATTATAAGCACTTAAATTATTTTTACGATTCTGGGGGTGCATCCAACGACATTAAGATATCATCTTCCCAAGACAAGTGATTGTTTGGGAAGGCATGGAAAGGATCCAGAACATTTTTTGGGGCTGAGGCAAAAAACAATTATTTTCAGTACTACAAAAATTACATAATGAGAATAATCAAAGGAGAAAAAAAAAACTACTGTGGAATGGGGGTGCGTTCTCCCTCCTCTCTCTCTCTCTCTCTTTTTTTAAATAAAAAAAAAAAAATTTAAACGATTTTAGGAGGCTATTGGCCCCTTCAGCCCCCCGATCCGCATCAATGGGAAGGGTTATCCATCTTTGACCAATGCATAATAAATACCAACCTTAAGGCCCCCAAAAAAGTCTCCAGTTTTCGATCTCGGCGCGTCGCACTGAGACCCCGCGCGTCGGCAGTTTTATTTATTGCTATGAAACGATGTTCCAATTGCAGCTAAAATTGCAGGATCAATGTACCCTTCTGCCGTAACTGTGTTTTTAAACGACCTTTTTTTTAGGGTATGAACGTTTGCCCGATTTGTGAGGCCTCCCTTAGCCACCATACTTTGTATATAGAGAAGTCGCTCGAACGACATAGTAAGTCGTTCGAACGAGATACTAAGTCGTTCGAACGAGATACTAAATCGTTCGAACGGAGATAAGTAAAATCCTATATTATAAGCTGTGTGAAACGAAATTGCACCCAATGAGTTAATGTGTCCTAATAATTGGCTCCGGTGGAATTTGAACAATACCCATACCCTTTTTAATAGTTGTGAATGAGGATAATGCCTGAAAGAATATCGAATGAGATCCCAGTATTTTATGCAAAAATCAAGCTGCAACGTACTATTGAAAGTATTTCCCCGACATGTATATGGATGATAAATATCCTGAAGGTATTCAACAACCAATAATAAAATGAGAAGACACGGGTGATTTTTTAAAAAATAAATAATGTTCTTGTTGTGCTTAATTATTTCCTTGTTTGTTTTTAAGTTTTGTTGGTGTGTTTGTTTGTTTGTCTGTTTTAAGGTCTGCAGTAGACAACTTATAGATAGTCCCACCGTGGTTGATCAACAATTTCGGGGGGCACTTTTTCAAAAATCAGAAACTCTCAACCCTTTAATATTTCTAAATACCCTATTTTGTGGGAGGTGTTTTCCTTCCTCCATGGTATAAGTAACCCCTGATGGACCCAGTAAATATATATTAGTGTACGGCTTTTCCTCTTCCCCACTCCCCCAAAGCACAGGAACCGCTGCCTTCTTCAAGGAAAAAACTCACAATATTATTAATGGAAACATTTCCAATGGGAAAATAGTCCTTGTGGTCAGTCAAAACTAACACTGGATCGTCTTTAAGGGTTTGGAAAGAGAATTTATCCAGAATTGGCCACACCGCTTTATGTATACGCACGTAGTGTACATGACGCATTTGTCTTCACACAGCTTATAATAGACATACTCATATCTCTGTTCGAACGACTTAATTATCTCGTTCGAACGATTATAATATGTATCTCTCGTTCAAACGACATATTATCTCGTTCGGTGACTCTATCGAAACACCCTTCTTACCCCTTCAATTTTGGGCAGCAATGCGCTTCCGTAGGACATATAGTTTCCGCCAGCAAAAATTTTGTTAAATAAATAAAAATACAACACGTGCCGACGTGCGGGTCTGAGGCGACATACGCACGGAGACCAGGAGACTTTTTTGACCTGAAATGTATTTATCTATGCCACACAAAAAACGAGTACATTTTCTAAATGGGTGCTCATTCACACCTGTTAATTAAGAGAGATTCACTGGTACCGAGTGAAGCGTGTTGAATCGAACCTCTCTCGTTAACATCAAGTTCTTGCTGTCACCAGCTAGTTTTCAAACCTGGCTAAGATCTCGTCTCGTCATGGTCGCCATGACTAAGGATGTATAGTGTGCATCGCAGGCAGTACAATTGGGGACTGTATACCGAGAAGGCTGAGCGGTTTTCGTCTGTAAGGGCTCCTGGTCTTCTCATTGGATTCAGGCGGACTCTGAGCAAGCCCGGGATGACCGGACCGACAGGATTGACGAAACAGTCCTTTTAAAGAATTACCTTCCAGAATTACACTATACTACCTCTATGTTGTCAGTAGAGCATTTAAATTTATTCCTAAAGGTTAACAAACAGGGGATTGAGGAGTTGTACTGAAGAACACTTCCATTTAATGTTAATGGAGAGAACGCAAGTTAACGTTAATAATGTATTCAACGTTAGCTTTTGGCCACATTGTAAAGAACTTGTGTCAATGCTTCCAAAATCAAACTACATTTCCTCAGGGATTAACAGAAAAAAATTTCGTGCCAGATTTCTTAGATTTTTTCTATGTTCCTTATATTTTTAAATCAGCAAAAGTGTATTTAACCTCTGTACACTAAGCATGTTTTTACATGTCAAATTTTGCAGTGAAAAGCCATACACAGAAGTGCCAAGCTTCAAAATGGAAGAAGTCTAGTTCAATTTGGGTGTAATTCTAACAAATAAACTCCTATAGTAAACAAAAAGCTAACAACAACAAATATTCACCAAATCATCATGTCAAAATTACTAGAAGTCCCCATGTTGAAGTAAAACCAGGAAAGAAAATATTGATCGATATATAACCTTTTATTTTTTTTCTCTCTTATTTACTGTTCAAAGTCCAGGTTTCCAGGTGTGTTATCCTCATCCCAATGAAAACCACCCTCCACAGTAGTGAAAAATGCACACACTGAAAATACACAGCCATTTTGGAAAAAGGCCTTACGCTTGAAATCAAATTAGGACCACTTTTTCAGGGGCCCCTAGTGTGTGTCCGTTAAAATACTCAGTTGAAAGTCATGACCCCAGGTTACATTAAATATTTCTTTCTCAATAATCCATCGAAATGAGGCCTCAAATCTTTAAAGCTTTTTCAGAAACATTTGAGGACATACCTTTATGATGATAAACAGTTAATTGGCGTATGAATTCCTGCTCACTTATTTAGGTGGGTGCACCTTTCTCTATAACACCTCACCTACATAGATTCTGTCTTTGTGATTGGTTGAGAGCGTGTCACATGATACCTCGCATATGTTTACTGTAATGCAAAAAACATGGAATAGACCTGTTTTATGGTAACGCGTAAATGCTGTTGTAACAACATGAATAAATAATATGAATAAGTGTTACAGAAGTTCAACAATTTTGGAGTAGTTGTCAGTGTTAATGAGTCATATTGGTTTGATTTATTGCAGCAGGTCTTTTAACAAATTGTTGCAGAATCTATGTATGAGGTGTGTATAAACAACACATTGTTTTCACCCTACGGCAAGGTAAAACTAGTCTCCACTTGGTGAATCCCTCGATGTTCATTCTCGGCTGCAAGTTCGCTTCGGGAAATAGAACGCCCAGGGATCACCCCTGAGAAGATTTTTTACCTATACCATGTAGCAGTCAATATTTGCGCGCCCATGCTAGCTTTTTTTATTATTTATTTAATTTCTTCTAATATTTACGAGAATTCCATAGAATTTCCTTAGAACCGAAGGGGATTTAAATTCCTTAATTTTTTAATTTCTTTAGAAATTCTCTTTTAGAGCGTCAAAATTTCCTCTAAATTTCCTTAAAATATGAAAGTTTCTTAAAAGTGAAGCACTGACTTGTGTGTAGTAGACAGTAGTGTTCTACAATAATATTGATTTAGGTCATTTTAACGAAATCGGCTTAAAAATTTCCGGATATTTGTGTTAGGGGCCAACAAAATTAATAAAATCGATTGGAATTCTGCCAAAAGTGCTGTGTTTAAAAAACGTTTTCACACAGGGAGTATGAACCGTATGTTGTCTGGATTTGTGAGGGCCTCTCTTAGCCACCATACTTTGTATATGGGAATTTGGTCCCTGTGTATACATGTATCATTGTATTCTGTTGACATGAAACCAAAAAACAACAAAAACAATGACTACAAAAAAAAAAAAGCGTGTCACCACACCGATTTTAAAGCCGGACCCATATAACCAGAAACCAGAGTTCTTTTGGCCTGCCTTAACCTGCATAATGCTTTGCAAGAGTATGTAAATATATGTGCACTTGAATTGAATTGAATTAGATAGAGTAATAAAGTATTTATTATGCCACACAAAAAACGAGTACATTTTCTAACTGGTGCTCATTCACATATCACGTTATGAAACAGATGCTCTCTGGGTACCAGTGAGAGGCGTGTTGAATCGAACGCCGCCCACGCCGTCGCCTCACCGTTAACATCGAGTTTTGCCTGTACACCAGCTTTCAAAACTGGCTTCATCTCGTGCCCTCGTCATCGTCGCGCCATGCGAAGCGATGTGTTCACGCTGTATTACTGGGGACCGTGTTACTAGCGTCAAGTGCTTTGAACGGTTTCGTCTTGAGTGCACATGGTCTCTGGTCTTCTAATTGCACCAGGGCGGCGGGCTTGAGATGCTTCCGATGACCAGACTACGTTGGTGAAGACAACGTTGCCTCAGATGGTATAATTGTTGATGAAGTGTCAGCTCGAGGGGCTTTAAATCGGTACTGAAACCCATCACTAGATATTCATTTTACATCACCCCATTTAAGAAGACAACAGGTATGTGCACAAACATAGGCTATCCATCACGTTAACTTCTGGATATGTGTCCGAAAGTACGCAAAACAACAGTTCATGTAAATGTGTCCTTTAAAAAAATTTGGTTGGTTGAACAAAATAATCGTTTTGATTGGATTAGTGAAGCACTGAAATAATTATATG
Organism: Zoroaster sp. YZ-2022; assembly: GCA_029582265.1. Classification (NCBI taxonomy): domain Eukaryota; kingdom Metazoa; phylum Echinodermata; class Asteroidea; order Forcipulatida; family Zoroasteridae; genus Zoroaster; species Zoroaster sp. YZ-2022. Next base: position 45,969,335 of record CM055816.1, read on the forward strand.
TTGATACCGGCTGACCGCTGATATTACGTTTGCCTGCTTAATGCACGGCTTGATTCCATATGGATTGCCGGCCGAGTGACATTACTTCACACTGCGCAGGGGTTTTTGAAGTCACTCCAGTAAATCAAACTTCGATTGTTTTGAGTAAATTGAACATCCTGAAAGTAGGATGTCGTCTTCCTCCCAAGATAATTTATCGTCCTGGGTTTGTGCAAAGTAAGCAACATTAAATGATCACGAAAAGCAACGAGAAATTATGTTTTATAATATAGTATTGTATAGCAGGGGTGGGCCTGCACGGGCGCTTTGTTTTTAAGAAGAGCGTTCGAAGAAAACGATGAATTTGCGAAAACAGGGGTTTTGGAGAAAGGTTCCCCATAAAGTTTAAATATAGTAAAAAGTGATTCCTTACATTACACTCCAAAAATGTGTACTGAGGGTGAATTTTGGCATGGAATGGACCCAGTAACCTATGTATGGCATATGTTAGAGTTTGCTACATGGACCAATCGATTAGTACTTTGATGAAGATGCGATATCGTAAAGTGTGTTTTTAGGACTGCGTATAGTTCAACGATTTCTAACGTTAACTGAATTCCGTTATCGCGGATCAGCGAGTTAATTTCGTTCGTTCGTGCCCACCTGGTACAATCCACTACCCATTAAGAACACACACTTTCGTACAGATTGTCCTCTATTACAGTGTAAGGTGACAAACCCCATGTGGGCAAGTTTGGAAAAGAGGATGTTGGGCAAGTTAATCGTGTTCTTTTCACCCGCACCACCGTTTGTTTGAAGTGCGAATTACCTGAACCTCTCGCTTGGTAGCCAACACAGCGTGAGGTCACTCGCCTGTAATCCAATACACACACATGTGTGTGTAAGTTGGTTTTGTGTACAAGAGCGTGCAGTGTATATGTAAGGGCAGTAGGTTATAATATATGGGGAGTCATGCATGCTCAGATGAAAATCCTATGGAAAGAAAGAACAGTGAATCCATCCCGATCCTGTTATACTGTTAAAATAATCTCAATCCTCCCTAAATAATAATAAATCAATCCTTTGAAAGAGAAAACTAACGTAATAATATTATCTATTTTATCATGGAGGAACGTTCTCTCCGTGATTTTACATAGTGTATTGTTCCAGATAAGTACATGTAGTAAGTTGTAGCGTATGGGTAAGGCTGCACAGATTTGAGCTTTTCAGGGGCCGCATATTCAAAGGAAACGGTGAATTTGCCCAGGACGGGGTTCAGGAAAGAAAAGAAAGATTCGCTAAAGTTTGAAGACTAAAAGGATTTCAGTTAATTTATTTCCTGATTTCCTTTCCTTTTGATTATTTATATTTTAAAAAAGTTACAGTTGCTTTAGAACCCATCTATTAAAGCGCTGGCTCTTACTTGGCTGTGAACACTCATTTTATGAGGTATACTATAGAACATATTTTGAAATGCAAAACATAAACATGTAGAGCGTGAAAGAAAAAAGGCAGATCCTTTCTTGTATTTTAGTCATATGAAACGTATTGAAATAAGTCACAATGAGGGTTGCGGTCTGCATGTATTAATAAACCCTAACTCCCTAGGCATTGTACTGTAACTAAAAATCCTTCAAAAACCTCCAACTGGCTTTGTGGGCTAGGGCGTTAGGGTTTAAAAACAGACATAGGCTATTCAAACTTTAAAGTTATTCATCCTTCCAGTTGCAGTTTGAAAGCTATGCTTTTTGCAAATCATCTGAGCGTGCTTTGTGGATGTAGTTAACGTTTTTATTTAGAGATAAAACTGAAACCACAACTCTGTGTGGAAGTTGTATTCATGTCAGTTTATTCATAAAATATATTCTGACTTGTAGTCAGTGATCGTAGTAGTATAGCCTAGAGATGTATAAATTAAATTTGTTCCAATAATCACTGTCATCTGAAGGCCTTATGGCTTTGTACTCATCCAGCATTTACAAATTTCAAACTGCATCTGCAGTGGCAACAATTTTATATTAGTAAGATTGGGGTGGGGTGCAGTAGGAATGGTGAGGAGCAGGGAACCATGACCTACTGCCACCATGAATTCCCGTCCCCCACCTCCGGTGAATCAAGTAAGTTTAATATTTCCTGTTTTTTTCCTTTTAAACAAAATATCCCCCCCCCCCAAATTTTTTTCATGTTGTTACAGTACTGGCCACTGGGGTTGAAGGCGTATATGCCATGTGAAGATTTGTTATGTGAAGATTTTTTTTTTAAATAGGGCCTAAAAAGCCAAATTTGAAAAATAAAAACACTTATGCAGTCTGGATTAATATTGTTCAGCAGGTAGGGGGAATAATGTTTTATTTTATTTTATTATTTTATTATTATTTGTGTTTTATTGGGGGGGGGGGCAGGGGGATTATCGTAAACACTAATAATGTCCCCCGGTCTCTCTGGCTCATTTACATTTCTATCACACATTGATTTAGAAATTTATTAAATTATTCAATCATGAATAAACATTTTGTGTTATGATATACATGTATTTTTTTTAATCCGATAAGCTCATGTGCAAATTAATTATTCATTTATAACATCGCTTCTTTTAACCAATCCGATAAGCTCATGTGCAAATTAATTATTCATTTATAACATCGTTTTGTGGCCATGTGTTTCTCTTTACTAATTCTAGCAAGTTGCTAGAACAAAAGTAAAATCATATTTTGTAATTGATTTGTTGTATTGTATTGTACTGTATTGTTCTATTGATTTGTTCTATTGTAAACACCACTGTGTCTCAGAATTATGGCAAAACTCCATCATCCATGGTATAGGAAAACATTGTTTCAATAAATCTGATGCAGTATTGCAGAATATTTTGTTAATTGTAACCCCCTTCAATTAGCCTCTTGCAGAAAAAACCCAACAATGTGGGACTGAAAACACCAAAATGTCAACCTTGGTGGGATTTTAAATCAGACATGTTTAACAATAACATGAAACTGAGAATAAATAATTAAGCACATTAATGCCTTTCTCTGTTTTATGAGCCGTGTGCATGTATATGTGGCTACAGTGCATGCATGCCTACATGTGGTGATTAGTTAGAGTCCGGGGACGGAGGTGCAACGTGTCGGTCGGGTTGGCACCCCCGTGCGATACAGCCGAGGAGAGGCCGAAGAGACTCAGCCGTTGGTTTTAACTTGGAGGAAGGGTGAACGTACTGTACATGTACGTTTACTAGCTTAATTTACTAGTTTACTTAGCTCTTTATTAGATAATTCAGATTTCTGATAGTATCAAATCCTCCGTGGCCGAGCGGTCTAGCTTACCGGATTCAAGTTCTGGTGTTAGCAACATAATGTGGGTTCGAATCACGGCCGTGACACTTGTGTCCTTGAGCAAGACACTTAATCATAATTGCTTCTCTCCACCCAGGGGTTAAATGGGTACCTGTGAAGGCAGAGTTGGTTTGCTCTATATGCGCTAGAAATGGCAGCAATTGAGCTGTATACTCCCTTGGGAGCTGAGATGGTTTCAGGAATGATTTATGAGCCTTATGAGCCTTATGAGCAGGGATAATAATATAATGCGCCTTGAGCACCACTTAGTTGGTGGATACGTGCGCTATATAAATCCACACATTATTATTATTATTATTATTATATACATCGGACTTTTGCTTTTTGCGTTGGTAAAAGTTGTTCTCTAGAGTCGTGTCAACCTTTTGGGTGATAGCATTTTTGGAAATAGGGGTGGTTTATTATGAAATCATCATAAAATGGGTGTTTTAAAATGGTTAAAAAATATTTTGGACCTCTGGTTTCTGAAATTAATTACAGTAGCATTTGTGCAATTCACAAGCCTACACTTGAAAAAGATGAAAGCGCACCACAATTTGCTGCCGTTTAGATAACGCGCTTTCATCCCGATGACTTATTTTTATGACACTAAACTTCCATTTGGAGCTAAACGTGCGCCATGCATTTTTCAAAGATTAACTCCGTCTGTCTCTAGTATGATGCATCATCGTGGTTGTAATGGGGTTGGATCGAAATTTAAGTCTGAAGCTTTATGTACAAACAACCTTGGCCTAGGTCTACCCATTATTTTGGCGTGAAAGAGTAAAGTGCACATCAATTGAAATGAGCCGTTGCGCTTGGGATGACTTTCAAAAAGCATACTTAGCTTTCAGACTGCAACTGGACGGATGATTAAGTATGTCTGCGTGTAACTTTGAATATGCCTGGTTTTTAAAGACCAGTCAAACATTTGTCCAGCTTTTATGACGTACATTTACGGGAGCTTGAAGTTTCGATCACTTAGCAACGGTCTGGCTGCCGCCGCGCGCTCTACGCTATACGCGTACACACTAAAAACTAAAGGTGCAAAAAAGGTGCAGACCCACTAAAAAAGGTACAAAGTTGCACCTTTCTCTAAAAAAAGGTGCAAAGTTCATTTTTGTATGAAAAAGGTGCAACTTTGCACCTCTTTGAAGATATACGAAAATGGAGTGAAGTTGAAGGTGCAAACTGCACCTTTTGGAAAATTTCTGTGCATATTTGCGTTACATATATTTTTATGTTGTATAGATTGCGTTACATAGATTATTTGAATAGCTAATCGCTAATCATTAAATGTTGAACCTCAAAGGTGAGTATTTGAACCTTTACATGGGGTGCAAACTTGCACCCCATTTTTGGGGTGCAAATATGCACCCTAAAGGTGCTCGTGGTGTTGCATTTTTAGCACCCCAAAAGGTGGACATTTGCACCTTTATTTTTTAGTGTGTATTATTGTATGTCGTTCGACGTCGAGTGATATGCTGCTAGCGCGATCGGCCAGGCCAGAGGCACCGCATATCGCATGCAGAAGCCATCACAGCGGCGTAGCCAGGACTTTTTCAGTGGGGGGCATTGCTTTTCAGTGGGGCCCAGGGTATGGGTTTTTCCTTTTCTTTTTCTTTTCTGTTTTTGGGGGCACTATGAGGATTTTTCGTGGGGTGCCTGGGGGGGGGCACTGGAAATTTGTGGGGCACGTGCCCCCCAGGCCCCCCGTAGCTACGCCGCTGAGCCATCATGAGTTTGTTTTCGTGCTAGCTAGGCCTGAATTGAAATAACGTTAAGGCCTGCAAATATTTGGAAGTATTCGTTCTTTTGTCTGTGTTTGATTTTGCGATACACCTGCCGCTGTCGGGCCGGCAATCAGCGTAAATAATTGTTGGCGGCTGCAACAGGAATCAGAAAGATGAGTTGTCACAATGGTCGAGTTGCCATTATAACATAGTCTGATTTCACGTAGGCCTACGTAACGAATTGACTCGGAAGAACCTCACAAAATGATTTTTATTATCTGCACAAAACAAGAACAATTTGGACTTTTGCGGTGAAATTAACGTTCCTGTTAACAAAATTCAATGAATGAAATCCTACACATCAAATTTCCGGTTGCTTTTAAAGTAGTTTTTCGTAAGATAAATGGTCTACCATTCTGTGACTGTGCTCTCACGCCGGTGTTCGAGACTTTCGACTTCGCTGTTTCCGCCCGGATCTCCAAAATCGTCATCATCCACTTCGGGTTCGAATTGGTACGGCTCAATCCCACTAACTTCACCATCTTCGGCATCAGTATCACTACTACTTTGAGAAACTTCCTCAAACTCACTTTCGGAAGATGACATGTCCCATTTAACGACCTTTGACTGTAGCTAGCTAGCAAGCGTAGGCTAGGCTGGCCGCGCATACGCAATGGAAAACGTGGTACAGTAAACAGTCGCTCGTTCGCATTACCCGTAAATGTACGTCATCAAAATAGGCTCAGTGAAAGTGTCCCCGACGGCTTATGTTTTTTCCTCTGTTCGCGAATAACATTTTCATAGGTTTTTTGAGGGGGTAAAGAAAAATGATGAAATTCTTATTTTAGGTTATTTCTACTTAGAAATGCATACTTTTTAAAATAGTGTTGAAAATATTGACCATTTTGTGTGGTCTTTAATAGAATATGCCACCAAATGTACACTGGTGTATGACAATAAACTATAAATCCTGATATTTTCAGATATCTGCAAACACATTCTTCATTTACAGCGAATTAAACCATTGATCAGTGTAAAAGCAGACTGGAAGTTATGCACATACTAGATTATGTTAACAGTACAACATTCACTGGTCACCTTCAAGTCACTTTACAAATGTTACCTGTTAGAAAATTTATTTGTCTTTCCCAAGCCTTTACACGTGTTTATCTTTCTGCTTGGTTTTCCTTTAACGTTTAACTTGCATCTTGGAACATCTTTGGGGTGGGGTTGTATTTTGTCGTTTTCTTAAATCATTGGCGGATCCAGGGGGGGGCTAAGGGGGCTGTAGCCCCCCCCCCTAAAATCGTTAAAAAAAAAATTTAAATAAAAAAAAAACAAATAAAAAAGAGAGAGGGAGAGGGGGAGGGGAGGGGAGAACGCACTCCCATTCCCCCTCAATGTGCTTTGTTTTTCTCTCCCTTTGATTATTTCATTGTAATTTTTGTAGTACTGAAAAATAATTGTTTTTGATTCTCAGCCCCCCCTAAAAATGTTCTGGATCCGCCCATGTAAATGGGGGGGTATTCAACGGGAGTGTTCTATAAGTCCCGGCTGGTCGGCCGTAGAAAAAGCTGGTCGCCGTAGAATGGACAGACTTACACAACTAGCACTCCGACCTCACCAACCCCCAACAGTGAACTTAACCACATCAACAAGCGACATTGGCATAACTTCAACTCCAAATATTCATGATGAGTCTAAACTTCAGCTCTGTGTCTTGAATACTCAATCCATATGTAACAAATCGGATGAATTTGTTGACTTTGTACTTCAAAACAATTTGGATCTTGTTGCTATATCCGAGACTGGTTTAAACCTGATGATGACTTGCTACCCCGCGAGTGCACTCCTGCTGGCTACTCTCTCCATCATATCCCCAGATCAAAAAAGACCGGTGGAGGGGTTGCACTTCTCTTTAGGTCCAGTTTATCTGTCAGTATGAAAAATGTTAACATTGACTACCTAACATTTGAATCTCTGCATGCTGAGGTAACGTGCAACTCTAGATCTGTTCGCCTTGTATCGACCAGAAAGGGATGTTGATGGTAAACATGTAAATTTCTCCATTTTTCTGCAGGAATTTGAGAAATTAATTGTGGATTATCTCTTGCACCCATCTGACATTATTTTAACCGGCGATTTTAACATTCATCTGGACATGACTTCAAACAATTATGCAAATCAGTTTAAAGATCCGCTCTCTGCTCATGGACTTATCCAGCATACCACAGCACCCACTCATCGATATTGTCACTGTCTTGACCTCATGATAACGCGTGAAAATACTTCACCTCTCATCTCGAATATAACTATCCATCCCGGCTTATCAGATCATTATGCAATCATGGTAAATATGAACCTTAAAAAACCTCCCATACCTACCATTTCTGTAACTACTAGCCACTGGAAAAATGTAAATATTAAAGATTTATGTCATGATATTGAATCTCAACTGGAAAATGTAAACCTTGAAGATGGTGAGCTGGATTCTTGTGTCAGTCTATTTGAATCTACTGTCCGTAACATCTTGGACGATCATGCTCCGCAAAAAACTCGAACTGTTAAACTACAATCTGAATCCCCCTGGTTCAATGATGATATTCGTGCTGCAAGGAAAATCCGTCGTCAACTTGAACGAAAATGGCGTGACAATGGGAAACTTGGAGTACATCGGCAAGAATACTGTAACCAACGTGATATTGTGAAGAACATGATTAACCAGGCAAAAATAACTCACTACTCATCTCTTGTGGAAGAGAGCTCTGGCGATCAGAAAAAAACTATTTAACATTGTTGAAAAGCCGCTTCATAAACCCAAGACTCCAGTGCTTCCATCTACACACTCCGATCAGGACCTCGCAAATGCATTTTCAAACTTTTTTGTCACAAAAATTGAGAATATCCGTCGTTCTTTTCCCCCAGTACCTGCCATTCTATCACAAACACCGTCACGCAATGATCCACAATGTAGACTGTCTATGTTTGAGCCTACTAGTGTTACGGAAATCAAGAAACTCATCATGAAATCGCCATCAAAATCATGTGAACTTGATCCAGTACCAACTTCGCTAATAAAACAAAATATTGATGTGTTTGCTAAGTATATCACAATCATTGTAAACAGATCTCTTTCTTCCGGTTGTTTCCCTGATAGCCAGAAGGTTGCTCATGTTAAACCACTCCTGAAGAAACCCAATTTGGACAAGGAAGTTTTCAAAGATTACCGACCGGTAGCGAATTTAAAGTACCTTGGAAAAACAATCGAGCGAGTTGTTTCATCACGGATCTCTGACCATGTTCGTGCTAATAACCTGTCAGACACATTTCAGTCAGCCTATAAACCATTTCATGGAACGGAAACTGCTCTTCTCCGCGTCAACAATGACATTTTATCTGCCATGGATGATGGAAAAATCACTGCTTTTGACACGGTTGATCACAAAATTCTTCTCTCCCGCCTTCAATATCATCTTGGAATACATGACACAGCCCTGGATTGGTGTAGGTCCTACCTTTTAAATAGGCCCCAACATGTTTGTATTGGTAACGCTGTCTCCGAGCCTGTTATTCTTGACTATTCTGTACCCCAAGGCTGCGTGCTCGGCCCACAGTGGTTTACTGTTTATACGTTTCCAGTTCGTGATATCATTTTGAAGTATAATTTAAATTACCATGTCTACGCTGATGACACGCAGCTTTACATTATTTTTTAAATCTTCTCAAGATCCTTCCGATTCCTGCATTACAACACTGGAGAAATGTATTCAAGGGATTCGAAGTTGGATGAGACAAAACTTCCTGAAATTGAACGATTAAAAAACAGAATTTGTTCTATTTGGATCACGTCAGCAATTGTCTAAAGTTTCTCTTCCATTTATTACAAGTGACTCGCAGATAACCCCCTCATCACAAGCACGTAATTTGGGTGTTATATTTGACTCGACAATGACTTTAAAACCTCATATCTCCAACATTGTTCGCATATCATCATTTCATATCAGAAATATTAGCCGAATAAGGAAATACTTGAATAAAAGTGCTGCTGAACAAATTATACATGCGTTTGTCACATCACGGCTCGATAACGGGAATGCTCTCCTCTACGGTCTCCCGCAGAATCAAATATCTCGTCTTCAGCACATACAAAACACAGCAGCTCGTGTTGTGACTTTGTCCTGAAAGTCATGCCATATCACGCCAATCTTGAAAGAACTGCACTGGCTTCCTGTTTCACAGAGAATTGTTTTTAAACTTATGCTAATTGTTCACAAATCTTTTAATAACATTGCTCCAATTTATATTTCTGAACTGCTTAAAGTCTACACTCCATCACGCAATTTGCGCTCCAGCAACATGTCACTCCTAAAGGAACCAACTTCAAAACGGAACTGGGGTAATAGGTCTTTTTCTGTCGCGGCTCCGAGACACTGGAATCATCTTCTAACTAAACTCAAATCTTGTCATAGTATAACTAGATTTAAGTCGATGCTTAAAACTCATCTTATGTCACAATTCTTCAAAGATGATGTATATTTGTAATTCCATTGTAGGTACATGTATCTCAGTACATAATTTCCCCCTATGCTATCAAATTGTATATTGTTTGTATTCATGTTTTTTCTTTGTTTCCGCGCCTTGAGCGCCCAGCAGGGTGGATATGTGCGCGCTACAAATCTTTATTATTATTATTAATGCACCCCCTCCCATTGTATCTTCATTGTGTTCCAGGAATCTTAAGAATTCTTTAGAGGATTTCGTCCGTTAACAATAGAGCAACAGTGTGTTAGTGTGTAGGGACATTTGGGGGTGGCACTCTGCCACATATCCAGCATGGTATATTATCCTGTAGTAGAGGTATCTACTAGTATATAGGGACACAAACAGCTCAGCGTACACGATTATACGTGTGTGTATTAAAGGTCCCATGAAATAGGTGTTTTTTTCATTGTATACAATAAAGTATGCCTACTGGAACATAGGCCTATATTTGTCATTTGTAAATTTTTCCCCTCACGTTTATACCATACAAATATTAATTTTTAAATTTAAGGGGTGCTTTTCGACACGCCCATACCCGTCATTAACATAAAATTCGTGATGTACACTGAGGAGGCAATTCAGGGTTCGACCTTAGCGGTCGCCCGCTCGCCAAATGCGAGTGAAAACGGCGGCGGGCGAGTCAAAACCCTTCCTTCAGTAGCCCGCTGGGCGAGTCAAAATATTGTCACCGATAGGCCTATATCAGCCCTGAAATTACACGACAGCATCGACGGCAATTGCCGTCAATTCCCTCACCCTCTGCCGTGATGCCCTTTAAAAATGCCACTTTTCACGGCAATGAGTTGCTGTGCTTTTTCCCTGCATTGCCATGCCGTTGTGCCCACTTGTTTACACATAGTATTTACTACATACATAGTATGTACATTCTCATGGAAAATATATCGCCGTCACGCTCGATCGATTGCGCGACTGGTGGCTGCGCTGCTAAGACCAAGTTCACGCAACGACCATTTGGGAACAAAATAGTCAAAATTACCTGGTACTCATGACCAAAATGATATAGCGGTTACCAGGCAATATTGGCCGCTTGGTCGTTGTACGAACTTGGCCCTTGCTAATACTTTGGTTGGTGTCAACAGTACCCACAACATAAACACTACGCCAGGCATTCGCGGGTACCAGCTAAAAATAGCACGGCGCTGCGTTGGGGCGCATGCAACGTAAATAATACATGCCGAGTCTGTACCGAGACATGCATGCAGCGTGTGCGTGTGCATCAGATAGCATCGACGCATCGATCATCGTGTCGCGCGCTGCAATGTACCGGCGTAAGTATGTACATTACGTGGCCAGGGCCGGCTTTCGGTGGTCGTCAACATGCTGTCAAAGGGTCGACTAGCAAATAAAAAAAGAGTGAACTGAATACTGCCACATCCAAATGCATAAAACTTGATGTTTTTTTTCGGGTTAACATTGTGTTTTTTAATTTTTTTTAATTGGTGACATAAACTGTAAGTGTTGCAATACTGTTTTCATGTAGGCCTACATGTAATAAAACCCAAACGGAGACAGATAAAGGAAACTTTAGTCTTATTGGCATGTGCTGAATTGGAGTGTGTAAATTTTTCATTTTTCATTTTTTTTTTTTAAAGATTGCCTTGGTGCCCTTTACGTTTTTTTTTATCATTGCCGTGATGCCCTTTGAAAATCTTAAAAATTGCCTTGGTGCCCTGATTTTTTAATGTTTTCATTATTGTTGTGTTCAGTTGGTTAGAAATAAAATATGAAATGAGCCTTCTTCATTTCAGAATTAAAGCAAAAGCATTACTGTACACTAATGTGCCTGATCTTTTCCTCTGTTATTAGAATAGAATCCGTTATTAATTAAAGAAACATTAGTATTGCCTCAGAAACAAATATGCACATAATAATAAGGTAACTGACAACTGTTGTTTATAATGCACGTTCTGATGCAAAATGCCTAAATTACTAAAAACAGTGATTTGATTAAAAGTATTTTAAAAAACATACGGGCGAGTGAAAAGGCTTGCGGGCGAGTGAAAAGTTTGGTTTACTAGCCCGGCCGGCGAGTGAAAAAAAAAGTTAAGGGAAAACCCTGCCAATTACTGATCCGCGATCCACAGCACTTGCAGACAGACGAGCAGACATGCTTTGAACGGGGCCTTCACAGCCAGTTCGGTATGGCTTATAAGGCCATGCTGCTACCAGATGCAATTCCAACGATATTCCCGCTAAGTAAGAAGGCTGTGAAGGCTCCAACGAAGAAGAGAGGTGTTTTTTTAAGCGAGAAAGACTCAGGATAAGTGGCCATTTAGTAATACTCCCATGCATAACCCAGTCCACTTCCGTGCAAAACGACATGGTCACACCATGCTCACCGTTTCAGTGTTCACGGCATGAAAACATGCCGTGATTTTCCGCATTAATAAAAACATCGTGTCTGATTTTATATCCTGACAAGACAAACATAAAAACATCAAACCTTTCTCATTATGCCTGCACTTGTTTTGAGTTTTTTTTTAAATGATCAAAACTCAACTGTTTCTGTTATTTCGTAAAATAACACCGTAATGTTAGCATTGCCTTCGGTGTGTGTTCCGACCGCATGATGGGGGCTTGCGCCGCGTTTCACGGATAACTCTCCTCTCTTTCAGACACGTTTTTCGGGTGTTACTGCTACCTTTTAGTAGAGTAATTCTCCCGTGCTTCTGGCCTAAAATGCGTCTGTGTGTGCATGACAACGCTAAGCGTGCATTGTTCCGTGACGGGGACAACTCGATCCTCTATAATTATTAGACTGTTATCCGATCAAAGTCTGGCACCAAACCATACCGCCTAGCTCCGCGAGTGTAAAATTTTCTGCCTTTGTGTACGTCACGAACGTTTCGTTAAAATTTCGAAAATTCGGGGGGTCAATGTTTGATTCTTAAATAAATAATTAACAATCCACTCGACACAAAAAACATTTAAATTTTTTTTTAATTCATACCAATCAATATAACAGCACCAAAATATAAAGTTTGGTAAATACACTCACTGGCCATAAGTATTGCAACATTGAAATTCACATCAAAGTTCAGTTTGGAGAACTGTGTTACAATAATTTATTTTATTTTATTTACACTACTTAAGACTTCTTGAAAGTGCCTGTGTTTTGAAGTCAGTGTTCTTTTTTACTGTTCTTGCTCGGAAACAAAGTCCTGATAACCACGTGACCTGATAATTGCGGCCATCCGTCTAGGCAATGTCTCGTACAAATTCATGTTGCAATACTTTTGGCCAGTGAGTGTACACTCTTCACAGGACCTTTAATGGACCATTCTTAGTCGTGGTGTTCATAAAAAAGTTCCACTGCTCTGATGTTGGCCATTGTACATAAACACAGCCAGCATTCAGTTGCAAGCACCATGAACGGATATATGTTTATACAAACATGGGAATACTGAAATCAGTGTTGTTAAAAGAATGTACATCCCAGTAAGTAGACCTATACTTCTATTGCTTAAACTCTCTCATTGGTTAATTTATTTCATATAATCCTATATGCCTACACTGTAAAAACGGTGTTTAGAATTTAAATACATTTCTAAATACTTAGCTTGTACTCACTTGGTTCACATGTTTAGCCTAAAACATGTTTAGATTGTGCTTTTCTGTGATGTATGTTTGAATGCTAAATATCATATGAACAAGTGTCAAAAAGCTAAGCACGTTTAGCTTTGTGACATGTACAGAGGATGGCCGTTTAGCTTTGTGACATGTACAGAGGATGGCCGTTTAGCTTTGTGACATGTACAGAGGATGGCCGTGTAGCATTTAAACGCATTCCTAAACGCGTTTATTTGGCTTGTGTTTAAATTCTAAACGCCATTTTTACCGTGTACCATGATATATATTATACTACTCAAAACAATTTAGGGAACACCGGATTTTTAACATCAAATAGGTTTGAAATGTTCCATGAACTGGGATTTTCATTTGCAACCCCCCTCTCTCTTTCAGTAGTCATGTCATGAAATATGTAATCACTACATGCATCCTTTATCATCTGTTTCATTGTGCAGTTGTTTCTCATCAATTCTGTGAAACATTGTGTTTATCTGAAATAAATGATCTTGCTTTAACTGAGATGCCATCATCTTACGTTGATAATGTCGTTATCTTGAGAAAAATTATCTCAGGATCTCAAGCTGGATTTCACTTCCAGAGCTCCGTACAAATTCATTGAAGCTCGTCACCATTCCGAGATGATTTTACATTAAAGACCTAAATCTGCCTATATAATGTCAAGAATTGTTTCAATATTATTCAGTTAAAGATGAATCGCCTGTATTTTCGCCATTTTACCATCAATTTCAGGTGCACTTACTTTTAATGACACATTTTTCAAACTTTATTCGTGAAGAACATGGTTTTAATATAACAGTAGGCCTAGTATCTGCTGATATTAATTTAGTGTTGGTCCCGTCACAAGTTCACATGGGGGCTTTATCCTAATTACTATATTAAACCAACCTTCAGACTGTATTTTTCTGAAACATCTCATTTCAAACAATTTGTTTTCTTTAAGGAAATTAAATGTTCAGATGAATACAAACATTTCTGGAGGAAATTGGCCGTCAGATTAAGAAAAGCACGGCTAAATTGAGCAAACACTAAAATTAATTGCATCAATCCAGCTAGTATTCACATCACTAACTAGAAAAGCACAAAGACCGCAAACCTATCCGCCAAGTAGAGCTTTTTTAAGAGAAAAAAATTCCGTCAATTATCCTATTTACCGTCAGTTACCCTATTTGATTATGGTGGACTCGTAGATAAATTTTGTAAAACAAATAAATAAATAAATAAATAAAATAGAATCCCTGGGATTCGGAACCGGGGTCTCGACGTGACAGCCGTGCATCTAACCCGCTGAGCCACCAACGATTTTTGAAACTTGACGAAAACATTGATCCGCGATAACGTTAACGTTAGAAACGTTAGGTGTGGTCCTAAAAACACATTTTCCTGAAATTGGATCTTCATCAAAATCTAATCGATTGGTCCGTGTAGCAAACTCAACATATAGTCAGCAAACTTCATCTAAATCCGTGCAGAACTTTTTGAGATAATTATATTGTACAGAAGTACACACACACACACTCACACACACAATCTTGTCTAAGGTGTAAACCGAGGACCTCCTATTGTTCCCCTCTTTTGTTCTCGTTGTTGTTGGACTTAAACTTTTTGATGCTTCTCCCATTAGATTTGTACACGTTTTTCAACCGAGGACATTTGCTAACAATAACCGCCAACCGAGGACCCACTGTTCCCTTTTGTTATAAGTCCTCGGTTTACACCTTAGACATACTCACAGTACACACTCACACACTCACACACAGGGGTGATTACGGTACATTACCTCCGTCCGACTTACGTCGGCGGAGGTGATAACAATCAACAGCAACAAGCGAAACAGCAAGGCAACAAAAACTACTTGGGACAAACTTCACTGTAGCAATTTTACATTATGAGCGATAATATTTTTGTTTATCTTTTTTTTTTTTTCCAGTTTTATCAGCACACCATTTGAAGGCTGTAGCTTCCTGAATGCAGTCATAACAACGACGAGAACGTGTTGTCACTCTTCAGACCAGACATAATTTCATAACACCGGTAATTTATTCGAACATTGATGTGTCAAAATTAGCTGCCCGAGATGAGCGACCACTTAACTGGATTATTCCATTAAGATTGTTCAATTGTTTGATTGCTATGCTGGAACGTTCAATCCGTTGGATGGTTTCGTTGAATGATTCAATCCGTTGGATTGTTCCGATGGATTGTTCCGCTGGGTCGTTCAATCCGTTGGATTTTACCTGTTCTGTGCCTGTTTGGGAGTCACAGATGGTTGCTTCAGACAGAAGTGTTACGACAAAAACATGATATACAAATGGAATAATTTCAAGAGAAGATGCACAACTTCATCGTCCTTCGTTTAACAGATTAGAGAAGACACAGAATGCAAATACGGCCTTTAACAACTTAGAGAAGTAATTGAACAACATTCCACCATGCAAAGCCTTAAATCTTCCATTTATATGATGATAACCTTGTTAGCATATGCCTATATAGTTATTTGATATTTAGTGGACTAAGAATAAATCTTTTACACAAAGAAAATACCATGTTTAGCTTTGGGGAAAGTCTATTTTAAGCTAGAAATACATTGTTGTGAGTGAAACTAGCCTGTAAGATTACAAGCAATCAGCATTCCTATAAAACTTAGCCCAAAAATATAGAGTACTGGTAATATTGAACAAATCACCTTGACAACTGTAATTAATAGCCAAGTTTACGTTTTGTGCAAAATCGTTCAACGTGCTGGTGATTTAGTAAGCATGGATGGAGATAGTAACCTAGATAAGCAATACTCAACTAATCTGTCTGTTCTCCAACGAGAAATCTACTCCTCAGAAGACTTCAACGAAGTCAAGTTACAAATCAACGAAGAAGTCTCTAGCGAAGAGAGTGATTATGATGTATTTCGATCGATGCCCACACTTGTTGATATCTGCTTGCATAAATTAGAAAATGGCGAGGGTAAATTAGATGTGAGTGTTGACTGCGTTCCAGTAGGTCTGGATCGTTTGTTGCTCATGTTCCGCCATCAGAAATGGTTGCAGCAGGTCCGGTTTGAATGGCTGCTGAAAGCCCTCTGTCAGGCCGAACGTTCAGTGGTGGACTATCTGAAGTGGTCTGTCGACCAGAATGGAAGGAGATTTCAACAGTTTCATCGAGACACTTGCCACGTTGACTCCCTAATGGGCACTCGGTACACTCCCAACTCACTATATATTCCAGGTATGATGGCGATACCAGAAAGAGTTGATGGTTACGACGCAAGCGATTGGTGTATAGCGGTTCTTGCACACACAATCAACACTTTGCTACCGACAACCGTTGCTGACGCACCATCACGTTGCACACCATTGAATGGGAATGATTATGATAAAGTCATGGCCGTATACGTAGACAGGGTGAGAAGTGTCCTTGCAAATTGGTCGCCTAAGTTAGTGCACCACTGCTTTGATGTGGCATTAGGGTATGTCTGGTGGTCTAGGGGTTATGTAGACAAAGCATGGCAAGTATTGCTTCACGTTGCTGATCAAATTCCGAGAGTTGATAGAGATTCGTGTATGGGAATATCTGAGCCGCATTTAAGTGGTTTACAGGAGAGTTTGTGTTTCAATGAACTCGGCCGGATGATGGTTCAAGCAGATCACCTTGAACTGGCCTGTGAGTTTTACCGTGATCCCGTTAAATTCATCTCACAAGAATCTCCGTCACATCTTAACATAACCAAGATGAGTTCTCTGGTTCTCTGTGCTTCAGCCTACGACCAGGGAATCATGGATCATTGGCATGCTGAGCGTGCCTCGACTGCCTGGGACACCGTGATGTGCGAGCCACAGGGCCCATTAAAAATCACCCAGGCCGCGCTGGTATCCACGTTGCATTGTCATACAGGTTTTTGTGTCAGCTTGCTAGAAAATGCACCCATCAAAGACAAGAACAAGCAGTGGTTATTAGAGGCAAAATGTCGTGTTTGTAGCATTGCTGAAAAAGATCCAGTCGCCAATTTTCATCTGTCGCTGATACAAGCCCTCCTTGGCAATAAAGAAGAAGCACGAATAGCGTATGGCACATTTAAGAGCACGGCGGGTGTCGAAGTGCAGGGGAAAGTGGCAAACCCATGGTGGATATTTTCAAATTGGATGGCTAACACAACAGATGAGAGAGGCCAGACACTGTGGTGTATGCCTCTGCGTTGGAGACGGGTTCTTGGTTATCCTGGGTGCCTTCTAGACAATCAAGGGAGGACAGAATACCTTTCTGATGTCTGTGGAACCACACCCAATCTCCACATAACTGATGACGGTTTTTTGACTGGAACCCTGATGGAAAATATTCCACCAATGACGTCATTTTTGCTTGACCCTTATACTGGAAAATTCTGCGTCCCAGATCAGAAAAGACACGTTGAGGTGCAGAAGTGGGATAATCTACATAGGATGGAGGAAGGCAATCAACCAACTTTGAGATCAGTGAATTCCGACTCAGAGGAGGAACAAAGCCTAGGTCGACTGGACTTCTCTTATTCATGTGGACTTCGTGCAGATACATACATCCCAACACCCATTCATCTGTTCACCAACAGAGAAAATGGAGCAATTTGCAGTTTGCTGATTTCAAACACCATTGTCAATTACAAGAAACATGGAATGAGGCAAGACGATTTTACATTCTCTGAGAGATCACCAGGGATATCACATCATGTAGCAATGTTGTTATATTCTCAAGGCACCGAGGAGTTTAAGATAGATCTGAGAGCTGTGATTCTTAGAGCCAGACGAGATGCCATCCTTAAAGAGACAGACAACAACATACGGTTAAACAGTGATCCAAGAAGCCTGACAAAAGTACACAACTGTCTCGATATCTGCGTAAGGTATGGTTGCCAGATTAAGTGGTCTCTACCTCAAGATATCCTTGAAGATAAACAGGGACCCCTTTTCAGAAATTTAGGGAAAGCAGCAGAGAGCGACAATAGCAACTTGATACAATGTCTCCCTCCTCCCCAAGTCGTGCGAGTGTCCAACATTTTATTTGTTGGAAAAAGTAGTGTCATTCTGAGTGTTATGTGTGCGACTGAACCATACTCGTCTCAAGGTGACAATGTCATTGTGTTCGTGGACTGTGCAAACTCAGAGGCCTTCTTATCGCCGACTGTGCATTTCGTGGAATCGTTCAAAACGCCATCAGAGGGTACTCACCTGTCGTCTTGGGTTCTTCCCGAAAGGAAAGAATCTTGGGAGTCACCCGGTAATCAGAAAGTCTTCTTTGCTTATGCGAGAACGGTTTCAGGCAGTTCCAGTGAGCTTGTAGTCTTCAACGAACATGGTGTTGTTTTACATCTAGAGAGAGTAACTGACGAAGAGGGGTATCATGGCTGCCAGAGATTCGTTGATTGCTCCGGGTGGCACATCCTGGGTTGTGATACCCACATGACTGATCTGATCTCATTCGATGTCCAGAAGAAGAAGAGTAATACCTACCATTTCACCAAAATAGAAAGTTTCCAGGTGGCGGGCGCGGTTCTCTTTGTCGCAGATTCATTGGGCGTGGTCGCCTTGAATGCAGCTAACCTGGTGCCTCTGGTGACGGATTGTAGCACTGATGGTATGGTAGTTAAAGATGAGTTCAGATTTCTACGCATACTGGGTCGGAGTAGCTCGAGAGAAGGCACCGTCGATTTACCGAGAAATGACGGAGAGACAAGTGGCACAAGAGTTTTTCTAGGTCTTGTAAACCGCATTTTAGTCCTCAACATATCAGCTCCATGTTTCCAGGCCTCTGCTGGGAAGGTCGAGGTCACTGCTGACGTAGCCTTACCTGGTATCCCAACGGAGGTATGCTACATCCGTCAATCCGTTGGTTTCGTTGTCACGGCAACCGTTTCCAAGGAGCGTCATCTTTCAGAAACAGAGGTGTTGTACTGGTTTGACATGGCTGGCAAATTCCGTGGTATCCATCCGTTGGTTGGATCTGGTCCCCACGGAATAATTGCCGTGCCACTTAAGAGTCCACCGGCCAGACAAAGCGCCACAACATCGGTGGCCGTTACTGGAGGGGAACCGGTACAGTGGCATCTCTACTTTGCGGATGGATTTGGCGGTATTTGTTGCATCAAACTTTAAAAAGGAAAGCTTGTTTTAACAATCGTTCGGATGTACAATGAATGAAACAGTTTCTACATAAGAAATTATAATGGTATAAGACTGTTTTTCCCATAAACATGTTAGTCTATTTAAAATGAATCTAGTGCAATAGTATATATGCAATATTACATGTTTTTACAACTATTTTGGGGCAGATCGAAATGTGAGATAGCAAGAACAAAGTGCAAAAAGCTTATGAAATCTATAAATCCGGAGTTGTTGAAAGATTTGAGAGGATAGAACCGCTAGAAGGAACTCTGTTCCAAAGTGCTTGAATTTTGATATTATTTTCATTCTTTTGTATTCATCGTCCTGTGTTTTAGAGACCTTTATCACGGTGCAGTCATCTTGGTCAGATTCCCTGTACACAAGTACACGATTATAACGTAAATTCTGAACACATACAAGGGACCAGACTCGGTTTCCCTTTCAGCCTCGGTTTGGTCGTGTACACTCTTAAAACTAAAGTGTTGATTCAACATTTTAAAGAGTTCTGTCAGTGACAACTCTTTGTAAAGTTGGATTTAACTTTTAAAAGTGTTGAATTAACATTGATAAAGTTAAACTTAACTTGACTCCGTGTTAATTCAACACTTTCTTTGAGTTGAATTTAACTTGATAATGTGTTATCAATCACCGAACTCTTGAAAGAGTGTAGGCTTATATGGAAGAAAAACAACATGGCTACACCGGCTGAACGAGGCTTTGAAACCTCCCAAAATGCATGTAGTGAATGAAATAACAATTGCAAGGGAAGTTTTTTTATATAATAAAATGCAATTTGCTGTGTTCACGTTAATTTGATAGCAGAAACGGTGAGAGCCGTATTTATGTACATTCCAAATGATATAATTTTTTTAGCCTGACTCTGAAATCTCTTTATTATGTGTTATATTTAACAGTGCCTTTCTTAAAACAAATCATTTAAAATGGTTTCATACGGTGTATTATTGAATTATATTAAATGGTTTAACATATTTTTTACTGAAACGTAACAAAGAATATAAATACATTCTGAAGTATGAGGGCATATTACACAATAAGAAACATTTAAATCTAGGAGCATAAGTTGTACTATACAGTCAAAGTTTTATTGAGAATTCATCAATATATTTGAGAAGTTTTCTATGTGTAAAAATGGTGTTCAGAATTTAAACACATTTCTCAACACTTAGCTTGTATCCACTTTTTTCACATGTTTAGCCTAAAACATGTTTAGATTGTGCTTTTCTGTAATGTATGTTTGAATGCTGAATACCATATGAACAGGTGTCAAAAAGCTAAGCACGTTTAGCTTTGTGACATGTACAGAGGATGGCCGTTTAGCTTTGTGACATGTACAGAGGATGGCCGTTTAGCATTTAAACGCATTCCTAAACGCGTTTAGTTTACGTTTGTTTAAATTCTAAACACCATTTTTACAGTGCAGATATTATGATTTTACATAATTATTTAATATTTCTGTGAACACTTACACTTTACATTGAGGGCAATATCATGTAGTGTATTAACGTACTTCATGGTAGGCACAAGTGTGAATGTTTCTGTATGTATTTTTATATATTTTTACTTTACAAAAATATCCTACATATTGTAGATTAACAACGAATAAGATAGTGCCTTAAATAAATAGTGCCTTCTCTAGGATTAGAAACTACTTTATTTTTGTCTGCTGACATCAACACCTATACACTTTACATTTAGGGCAACATCATGTAGTGTAACGTGCTTTAAGATATAGTCACAATTGTGTATGTTTCTATGGTATTTCAATATATTTCTACAAAATGCCTTAAATAAACAATGCCTTCTTTAAGATTAGAAACCACTTTATTTTTTCAAAATATAATATTTCATAATTACTTTTATTTTCAACACCACTGTTTTGCCTTTTTTTTTTTACAATGAAACATGTGATAACATGTGTTTCACAATATTTTGATATTGTATATATATAATTTCTTTAACACTGTTGTGCCTAATTAATTTATACCGAATTATTGGGAATTATTTTGATGCAATTTAAATTAAGATAAAATATACAGCTTTAAAGCTATTATGATTGGTAATGTCAAAAAACCCATAAATTATCACATTTTTTCCATGAAACTTACAATTGGTGTAAAGTTGATGATGGTATCAAACATCCCTTCAAATCATAACAATCAACAACAAAAAAAACCGCTTAAGTCATAATTATTACATATAAGTCATGACTTACGCTAAGTCATTATTATGACTTAAGCCGAGTATTTTTTTTAAAGATATCCCTTTAACGCTTGTATACAGGTGCCATCGTTTTAGTAAAATTAGTTAGGGCCTAAACAGTTTCCCAAAATTTCCAAAATACTTGTTTTAACAATTTGGTTGTAGACATATCTCTTGATTTTTACAAGGAATGGACGCATTTACAGACATTTTACCAAAAGGGTGTACTGCTATAAATATAATTCACTGTAAATTTCCAAAAATACTTATTTTAACTTATTTTAAGTTGGTTGTAGACATATCTCTTCATTTTTACAAGGAATGGATACTACAGACCAAAAGTGTGTACTGTTATAAATAATAGTGATATATAGATACGGATTCACTGTAAATATTAATTTAATTGAAATGGAATAATGCCATTTCATTTTTGTTTTTTTTAGCAACTCAATTGTGCCACTTTAGTTCAGCCATTGTGCTAAGAAAACCGAAACCTAATCTTTCATAATTTCATAATTATAAGGCCATTACACAACCAACCTGTGAAAACATCAGCTCAGTGCTGAAATCATTAGAGAAAAGTGAAACAATTTGTTTGTTTGTTTGTTTTTTACAGCAAAACACTTTGAGCAAAATGTTGCAACTTATGAAAAGTGTATATTTTTCACGTGTTTTCTCTGAAATGAGTGCGCCTCAGACGGACATATATTTAACGAAATTAATACCTTTACCAACTTCACATAAAGTTATCTTTCGAATTACAATTTAATAATTTTAGAAATCGGGTAATTACCAATGTTATACGTGTACATTCCATTGCAATTTATGTAATGGCCTAAATTTAACTCTCTTGAAAGTAGCTATAGTCACGAGTATACAAAACCTTAGTGTCAAGTGCAATTTTATATCGATGAATTATCTATTAGGAAGTACATGTAGTTTTAATCATATTTGAGGTTTATTTACATTTCCTGAAGAAGGTCTTTTCTATATTATTGTTTCGTTATTGACATGTAAGGGGACTGAATTGCGCAACTTCTAAGTTCCCCCTAATATTTATTAGAATATCTCAACAAGTATTGCATGAATTTTAAAAATTCAAAAAGCAAATGACAGAATGACATGTTCTACACAGCTCGTAATGAAATGGTTGAAATTCAATCATGCATGCACAATTGACAGTGATTTGAATGAAAATTCAGCTGAAAAAAAAGTTGCAGTACAAAGCATTGCTTCAAGGGCATGTTACACATGTAGTTTTCTGTAAGAACTCATGCATCAATAACAATGGTATTGATGGCTGTTTCATAATAAGAAAATAATATTCAAAGAGCAACATGCAACATGCATGTCCATTGTTTTAGAAGGGTAGAGCAAGAGTTTAATATGGAATTGGTACGGTACTCCATTATTCTACTGCTTATTACATTTGTAGGAACAAATTTGTACGTTAAAACTTAGACGCACTAAGTGCCGTCTAAGTTTTTTTCAGTGAAATACATCAGTATGCTTTGAATGTGTATATAACTGTTTTAATGTGAAAATAGAAAACGCTATTTAAAAATATAAAATGGTTTATTTTGCCAGTAACTTTGTATGAATGAATTTGAGTTGACTTGGGTACAAGTTGACCCGAATTCGAAATGATACCTAGTCTCCTAATATAACACTGAACGGCAGACTTGTATTCGAGTCCTCAAACCTCGAGTCTGAGTCCGAGTTCGAGTCCCCAGTGTCGAGTCCGAGTCCGAGTCCCGAGTCATATGGGTCGAGTCCAAAAGATTATTTTGTTTAAATTGAATAAAGGAAGCGCTGGTATTGGTACAACAAAGCAAACAACAAAAGCACGTTAACAAACAGCTGTTAACGTTAACAAACAGCCTAAGCTGTATATTGATACTGACAAATACTGACAATGAGCACCATTGAGGTTATTTTTATAGATTCTCATCTGCTGGATTCTCATCTGCTGTATATTGATACTGACAATGAGCACCATTGAGGTTATTTTTATGGATTCTCATCTGCTGTATTTAGCAGCAACAGATGTTTGTAGACCCATATCTTTTTAAAATATGCTCGTCTGTGATGATTTTGAGCGGCAATCTTTTTTTCCGTCTTGGAAGCTGCCTAACACAAGCATCACGAAACTAAACCAGCTTTTTCTCAACAAATTTTATTCCACTGGGCCATAATTTCATCATTTAAAAATACGCGTACATCTTGAAATCCATAGAAAATAGTCTCTCATAATCCAGGAATTACCAAAATGTCTCGCCGGGAAAGAGAATTCCCCACGCGAATTTAATCCGCTATAATCACGTTTGTTTATGGTGTAATCGAGGACATTCTGTTGTTCCCTCTTTTGTTCCTTTGTTTAGACATCTCCCATTGGGCAAACAATAACCACCAACCGATGTCCCATTGTTTTCTTTTTGTTATAAGTACTCG
Source organism: Zoroaster sp. YZ-2022 (assembly GCA_029582265.1). Classification (NCBI taxonomy): domain Eukaryota; kingdom Metazoa; phylum Echinodermata; class Asteroidea; order Forcipulatida; family Zoroasteridae; genus Zoroaster; species Zoroaster sp. YZ-2022. Next base: position 45,993,326 of record CM055816.1, read on the forward strand.
GTTTATACCATGCCCCACCTGGTTTGATGGCATAATGAACCTTCCAGCCTCAATCAATCAATTTGGTTCCACATTAGCATATTCGTCTAATATAGTGGTTTAAAGCCAGTGACTTTAAAATTGTTTCGCTTCGTCATTTTTTCAATAACCTGGTTCTCATCTTTCAAGCTGTGCTTATTCTTTTGCTTATTTATTACCTGCCTGTAGGTATTTTCTGTGATGCCTGATTTTGTGTGATATCTGCTGTCTTTGTCGTAGGTGAGCTGTTTAATGAAACGAGCATCTTCTTGCCGACATACATGTCGCCCATTGTACTGACTTGTTGGCAACCATACTAACGAACGAACGGTTTATACCATAAACAAAAACATGTGAGTGCTGGACATGCATGTTTCGATGTACAATAATGATGTAGGTCTGTGTATTAAAAGCTATAGTATTACACGATTGTAAGTATCAGAAACGAACTAGCCACCGACGTAGCGATGCACAAATTATTAATCAAGCTAAAAAATAAAATTCGTTTGAAAAAATACATGTACATTGATTTAGGGTGGCGTGGACAATTTCAAGCGTGGCGGAATGAGCTGCTTTTCGCCGAAGGAGTGGCGGGCCTTAATATGTCTGGCGAGAGCGTTGTTTACAAGAGTTGCTATAATACATGTCATTCAAAATGTAGTCCATCCATTATATTATACAAGTTATCAAAATAAACGTTTTATTCCTATGATGCTGTACGCTGAAGCTTCGGTACATGATTTGTAATCAATTTCTATCAAAGACGCACTTTGTTTTCATGCGGCCGCTGCGTAAGCGATTCCGATCGCATTACTACAACGACATAGGATGCACGTTATCAATTTTATGAAATTGTTCGCATTGTGGGTGGGTGGGTGGGTGGTTGGTTGGGTGGTTGGTTGGTTGGTTGGTTAGGTGGGTGGTTGGTTGGTTGGTTGGTTGGTTGGGTGGTTGGTTGGTTGGTTGGTTAGGTGGGTGGTTGGTTGGTTGGTTGGTTGGTTGGGTGGTTGGGTGGATGCGTGGGTGGCTGCGTGGGTGGCTGCGTGGGTGGATGCGTGGGTGGATGGGTGGGTGGATGCGTGGGTACAAGTACTGTACTCTAAGACCTGTATGTATATCCATTGTCATCCAACCACTGAACCCTGTCAGCGAGCATGCAAAATAACCCCTTCGTTACAACGCATAGCACCCCTTTAAAAAATAAATAGAATAGGCGAAAAGTTATCAGCCAATCACGTGTTAGCAAGTTCGCGCTTAAGTTCGTATTAACCAGTAGCAACAGTGTGCGTCTTGCACTGCTTAAACGCCACAGGCTCTTATGTAAGTGTTGTTGTTTATTTGGCCATGGTTATTGTTATAAAAACCACACATCTGTAAATACAAAAGAAGTGATAATGATTCATCATAATGTGTTCTATTGTGTGACTGAAGGAAAGGGAAAGTGAGAGAGAAATGGTAGGGAAGGTAAAGGTTCAGAACGAAAACTGATCGTTTAGAGAGAGGAGTACAACTATACGAGAGCTAAGGCCCGATGTGAGTGTGTGCACCGCTGACCGGTACCCCGGTAACAATTCCATTTAAATGGCGCTATAGGCTACTGATTGGTGAAATTTTACCACCACTCTTCCTTTGCAAGATTTGGCAAATACAGTGCTAAATTTCCTAGCCTGAGATTATATCTCCGCCGACCGGTCCATGTCGACGACCATTTTGCAGCACTCAGCCTGCAGCCAGTTCAAGTACTTTGAAGTAAAATAACCGTAAGTGTAAATTTATTAAAGTTTAAATCTTTGATAGATCGTTAGAATTATAAATAATTATACTTTCACATGTAAAACATGTACCAATCCTAAAGCTTGAAATGTCTATATATCCGGAGACCATCTTAGTGACAACCCGCCAGCAGAGGCCAGACAATCGTCTCAGTGACAATCCCTAGATGGAACAGTATATTGTCTAGCTACACGTACATTTGTGAAGCCTGTTGTTTTCTGAAGCAAGCTGTATGGCCAACACCTTAAGAGAGGAAAGTAATTAATTAAATAGTTATCAATATACTGAGTGTATTAATAATCAAGAATTCTTCTGTCAAATAAGGATATGGTGAAATTATACAAACCTCTGTGAAAACAAACAAATATAAAAATAATTATTGTAAATTATTTTTTTAAAGTTTTATTTAAGAGTATGGAAAAGACATATAATTACTTTTAATTATGTCTGCAATTATTAACAATCTCTTTCTCTTTGAGAAAGAACCTGTTAGATACGAAACGTAAAGCCAATAACATTCACAATCTATAGTTCAATTAAACCTTGTAAATATTATTGTAAATAATTGTATAAATAAATTGAAATTCATTGTTTGTAAAAGATCAATCCTGTCTTCGTTGCCCTGTCATTTGTCTGGATGTTTCTAGGATCACCACTGTAGTTTTATACAATATTTATTCAAGCGGTTAAAAAAGTGGTGACAGATGCGTGGGTGGATGCGTGGGTGGATGCATGGATGCATGGATGGTTGGATGCATGGGTGGATGCATGGATGCATGGATGGTTGGATGCATGGGTGGATGCATGGATGGTTGGATGCATGGGTGGATGCATGAATGAATGCATGGATGGATGCATGGGTGGATGCATGGGTGGATGCATGGATGAATGCATGGATGGATGGATGGATGAATGAATGGATGGATAGATACATGGCTGGACGCATGAATGGATGCAAGGATGGATGCATGGATGGATAGATACATGGCTGGACGCATGAATGGATGCATGGATGGTTACGTGGATAGATGCATGGATGGATGGATGGTTGGATGGATACACGGATGGATGGATGCGTGGATGGATGCATGGATGGATGCATGCATGCATGCATGTTATGGATGGATGAATGAATGGATGGCTGGATAGGATAGGATATAGGAGGTATAGTACAACATTGTAAACACATCTGCAAATGCATCCATACTTTTTAAGAATGAAGAAAAATAAGTTGAATTTATTCAATTGTATTCAATTTTACCACAAAGTGTAATTATTTGGAGTATGTGAAACTAAATTAAAAGGTAAACATTGAGTTTTGGTGTTGGACAAGTGAAAGTTTAGCGTCCAGACAGGCAGCTTACACAAATTATTTTTTTGTTTCTGTGGTCGACTTGCTTCCAAAGTATAGATCCATCTGTTGTCAAACAGCAGTACGTGTAAACTGACAGAGATGTAATGTTAGGAGAGGTAACTTGAGTAAATAAAGGATCTATTTTGAGTCGATGATGGACAGCTGCTGCCTCTCAGTAAAAACAAATAGGTGGGAAATACAATGAGCTGTATTACGCCAACTTGTGTATAAAATATGTACTTAAATGAATAATAATTTGTTGAATTGGTTTGATTCTCAAACATACAACACACGATGCTGGTTGACAAGCAAACGTTATTTGTATAAAGTCACGAAGATGATGTTGAAAATGCATATTTCTTCACATTAGCTGTTGAAATATTTTTTTAAATAAAATAATGCGAATTAAAGATGTATATGCTGTGTTTATGTTATTTAATTTTGTTTTACTATTGCACCGGTGATTCCCAGAAATCTGGTTTTAATCTGAACATTTATATTTTTCAAAAAAGAAGGAAAACAAGTCCTAGCTGAAAATTAAATATTTCAACAACAACAACAACAACAACAACAACATCAAAGAATTGGAAAAAAATGATGCATGGATTTTCTTTTTAATTTGCATTTTTTTCTCTCTGAAATAAGAGCACTTCAGACAATAATTTAACAGGATGATTGCTTTACCGCTATTTTAACGGCACCTTTCGCTATTTTAACGGACAGTTTTTTCATCGGACCATTTCTATCTTGAGGAAGTGATACAAATGCTGAAAAATGTCCACGAGAAACATGGTTTTACAGTAAATATGTACCGAAAGTAATTCATCTCGGCAATTTGGTTACAAATAAGGCGAGCTTCTGACAACCATTTTGTGAAATATCTCATTTCAAACTATTTGTATTCTTTTCTAAGAGGAAATTATCCCATGTTCCAAATTAAAACAAAAAACGAAATTGCCAGTAAAACACGTGCAGTACTTTTGTTTTTTAAATACAAAAAAAACCCACCAAAAAACAGGCCTCTGACAATTTTGTGTGTGAAATTTGTAATTTTAAAGTCTAGAGTTTGTATGTCGCCTTTCTTCATTGAAAATAGTAATTTTCAGATTCAAAACAAGAAAATTGCCGGGAATTAGGCCTACCTTTGAAATAGTTTTTTTTTTACAAAACACAATAAAATGGCGTATGAGGAACAATAAGAGGGCGCTGTTTAGAGTGTGGATCACCGAGTGGACGAATTTATTCAAAGAAGATTACAATGAAGTTATAGGCCTATATATATTCAACATTGTTAATTACCTGATTACAAAATATTACGAGTTACTAGCCGAAAACTAACTTGATGTGAAGTTGGTTAAGAGTGGGTATCAATCATCCGTGAATAATGATATTATCTGAAGTGCTTTCATTTCAGAGAAAACACGACAAATAACATGCACATTTACAAAGAAGTTGTTCAAAATTGTCTATGCTTTTTCAAACTTTTCTCAAAGCGTGACGTCAGATCTTCTGGCTAATTCAGTCCTAGATTAGTCCCCTTATCCTCAGTATCTCTGGTTAATTACTAACGTTAAAGTATTATTAACGTTAGTATGGAGGAAGGAATCCTTCCTCCATGGTATTAACACCTTACTTTCCCCGGGCCAAACTAACGTTGACGTTAAAGGTCCTATGAAATAGGTTTTTTTTTTCATTGTATACAATAAAGTATGTCTACTGGAACATACATTTGTCATTTGTAAATTTTCCCCCTCACGTTTACACCATAAAAATATTAATTTTTAAATTTAGGGGGTGCTTTTCGACACACCCATATCCCTTCATTAACATAAAATTCGTGATCCACAGCAGTAGTATATGATGCGCTTTTCGGACCCCGTTGGTGGAGGGAAAATGTGCAAAATGAGTTGGTGCAAAAATTTGCAAAAATGAGTGTGTGAGTGTGGTGCAAAAAATAATGTGCAAACTTGTGTTGAGTAGTGTTAGCGCGCTAGCGCGAGAGGGCGGGCTTTAAGTATGACGTCCGTGACGTCATATTTCCCACGAAGTGGTGAAATGATGTTTCACGATTGTGTACTGGCGGAAACCGTTATTGTTGACCCCAGTCGGAGGCGCGAAGCGACGACATCTATCCTCGCAGTACAGAGAGATTAATTAATTAATTAATTAATTAAATATTTAAGGAAAACTTCACGATAGTGTACTGGCGGAAACCGTTACGTCCGTCATACTTAAGGATGTGATGGTCAGACTTGTAAAGGTCTGTCTGTTATTTTGCCACGAAGTGGTGAAATTTCCCCTGTATTTTAGCGTTAATTATATCACGGGTCGTACCTCTGGACAATGTCCTTGGTAGAGGAGCGCGCATTAAGTATGACAATTATGATGTCTACACTTACTGGTTCAATAATGTACGAGTCCATAGACTGAACACTGTCGCATGGTTCGGTGTTTGAACAGGCCCGTGCCCTTTGTACGTTCACACAAACAACACGTATAGTGACTGTGGTCAAGACTGTATTAGCACAACGTATGCAATGAAGGTATGAAGTCGTGCACCACCACGTCTAAACATGTAGGAAGGATGGTCTAACATCATTAGGTGTTTACAAAAATACCCCTCTAAATAAGTGCGTTTACCGCTAATTGGACACCGACAGGATGACAACCGAAAGTTTCACATTCAATCTTGCGAATAGTGCGGCAAATTTGTTATTCATTAAAATAAAATCTATATAACTACACAAGTTACACCCATTAACTCATATAACTCAACCTGTATAAAATGTTGTGTATTGTTAGGTTTGAAAAATACCAACTACACTGTTATTTTAAAAAGGTCCTTCATGAAATAAAAACCTAATGTATGTACGGCTAAATGGCCCTTCATAGAAAACATAACAATACAATTTCTACATAAAGTCATATGCATAACTATGATAATAATAAAAATTTTGATGTCTGCTCTTGCTACAACCTGATAAATATAACGTTTACTCTTACTACTACTTGACAATTATAATGTCTACAAATTCCCCTGTATTTTAGCGTTGGTTATATCACGGGTCGTAGGCCTATACCGCTGAACAATGTCCTTGGTAGAGGAGCGAGCATTAAGTATGACAATTATAATGTCTGCACTTACTACAACTTGAGAATTAAATGTCTGCACTTACTACAACTTGACAATTATGTTTACTCTTGCAACAACCTGACAAATATAACGTTTACTCTTTTACTACAACTTGACAATTATAATGTCTACAATTTCCCCTATATTTTAGCGTTAGTTATATCACGGGTCGTACCGCTGGACAATGTCCTTGGTAGAGGAGCGCGTATTAAGTATGACAATTATAATGTCTGCACTTACGACAACTTGACAATTATAATGTCTGTAATTTCCCGTTTGTGGACTAAAAATGTGCAAAAATGAGTGTGTGAGTGTGGTGCAAAAATGTGCAAACTTGTGTTGAGTAGTGTTAGCGCGCTAGCGCGAGAGGGCGGGTTTTAAGTATGACGTCCGTGACTTCATACTTAATGATGTGATGGTCAGATTTCTCACCGTTATTACTGACAATTTGATGTCTGCTTTTGCTACAACTTGACAATTATAATGTCTGCTCTTACAACTTGACAATTATAATGTCTGCTATTTCCGCTGTATTTTAGTGTTATAAATATCACGGGTCGTACCGCTGGACAATGTCCTTGGTAGAGGAGCGCTTATTAAGTATAGCAATTATGTCTGTTCTTGCTACAACCTGACAATATTGATGTATGTCCTTACTACAACTTGACAATTATAATGTTTGCTCTTGCTACAACCTGACAATTATAATGTTTACTCTTACTACAACTATAATGTCTGCTATTTCCGCTGTATTTTAGTGTTATTTTTATCACGGGTCGTAGGCCTACCGCTGGACAATGTCCTTGGTAGAGGATTAAACAAGTCAGTACATGTCGATACGTAAGTTCTTCCTTGTGAAGGATTATCGAAACCGTTATAAAGTGACCGGGACCGGCACCGTGACGCATGTATTCCAATTACATGTAAATACATGTAGATATTCACAACAGGATATTTCCGTATGAAAATTGTCGCCAACCAGGAGATTCTCATGGCAGCAGACCAAGAAGGATTGTGACATTATATTTTTGGTGTCTATTTAACTTAATAATTTATGTATAAAATGCTGTGCTGACTTTATCTACATGTATATACCCAACGTGTTTTTAATTATTTATTTATTTTTGTATTTATTATACGAGTCCCTTCATCATTTCAGGTATTTCAGTATGTAAAGTACAAAATGAGTGTTCTGCATAAAATGAATGTTTATCTTTATTAACTGTAACTTGTTCATTTCTAACTGGTCTGATAATATACATATGAGTCCAGAATTAATCCTAACCAGAGAAACAAGCTCAGGACTTACCCACCGTAAAAATAAATTTGAGTTTGAGTTATATTTGTATTATGTTAATAATTCATCATACCGTCATTCCTTGTTCCACCCATTTTAGATGCTCTTTACACAAGCTGTTTATTGAAACATGGAAATAATTGGTCAAGATTCCAGTCAGAGAATTTGCCCACGCTGTCACCTTGATGTTGAATCAGAAATCAGAAAATTCATTTTTTTTTATTGTCCACTATACAAGGACTTTAGGAAAATGTATGTTTGCTGATATTATTAAAACAAATGATCACTTTGAATTTTAAATGGCAAAGAAAAACAGAATTTCCTTATGATTTTAACTCTTAATTGCGTTGTCCAATTATATATTTTCTTTGTAAAATCAAAATGAAAGAGTATGCTCTTTGTAAACACTCCTTCGAGTGCGATTATTATTATTATTAAACGGGTAAAGAGGTTTGTTCCAGATTCAGGATAAAATATAATACAATACAATTAATAATATTATTTGAAACTATATCTTACAGCACAACTAACAACAGGGTCACTCTTGTGTAACCGAATTATGAATTATATATTATTAATTAACCGAAACTAGCAGGTTGGAAAATTGATTCATATGTTACAACTTTAAATAGCAACTCTGCTCACTCCTGCATATCCGAATTATGCAGGCAAAATGGCTTACAAGACAGAAAAAACATAACATTTACCATCAAATTAAAACTTACAAGACCTATTACACTCATTCGCTCGATTAAAAAAAAAAGGAAAAATTTACAAAGACACTGCATGAAAAATATTAATATATCAGCATCAGACATGTACGAAGGCCTACACAACGTTGTTTTTACTTGATTTATAAAACAAGTATTTGTACAATTGCCAAATTGATGGTAAAATTCGACGGTTGAGAATCATGATCACATCGATTTGTGGACACTGAAATGTCTGAACAGGAAACCAATAACACTTGTCGGGGGTTGAATTGTTATGCTTTGTTGAGTCCGTGTTGATTTATAACTATTATTGTATTTAATTCGGACTAGGTGATGAACATGAATTGGGGTGCTTTTGTTACAATGAGAATCTGTTATAGGACGCAAAACACGGTGACCCAATCGATGGGAAGGTCTTACACTCCATGTATTACAGTGTATGCGGAATCTAACTTTCCTACAAATGGCAGAAAAACGACCAAACTTTCACAGTCAGTTTTCTTGAAACACAATTTTGCACATTAATTGATTACGACCTTTTTGCCGGTCACACGACGATATGCTTTTACACCATTGCTCAATGTTGGATAATTTTGCCAAATAAACAGAACAGTTGGTAATACTGACCAAATTCTGGGAGAAATAACCTTACCCAACCCCATGTTGCCCAACGTTTTTTACAGTGCAGGCCGACATGTACTTTTCAATTCTCACAGTGGTGAATGAAAAGACATAGCAACTGCATGCATGTTTTGTCGGCTTCAACAATGTTACTCTAGTATGAATTGACATAAAATAAAAAGAAAATGTGCCGCATTTCATATTTGTGTCTGAATTGTTTTGTTATTAGACCTATCTATTACATGTGTAATGCGATTATACAACCGAATTTATAAGTGGGTCCCTTGTTTGACTTACTTTACGGGATGTTGTGAACTTAAATGTACAGCGATCCCATTACCAACATTTCCAATTAATTCCCATTGGAAATCCCCATTTAATTAAAAAAAAAGAATGATCAAAAACCTC
>CM055816.1:46003142-46026555 GCA_029582265.1 Zoroaster sp. YZ-2022
GCGTCGATATGGCCATTGGTTCACCTACATGTATGCGGTCTGATACACACTCTGGCCCCGTACAGACACCCGGTGTAGTCAAGCCCCGGTGGTCCCCGTCGTAGAGACCGACCAGCCGCCCGTCTCTCGGTATAGCAGTGCCCGTACCGTATGCCGAGTTGACAGCCGCATGAACGAACGATGGTCCCCAATGACTGTACCCAATAGTTGGTATTCGTACACCCTATTCGGAACTTAGCACAAGTATATAAGTTTAACTATTGACATGTACCTATACGCTACCACTCCTGTCATACATGTTACTAGTGCCTGTTATTATTGTTAAATAGTGATGTTAATAATAAACCAACCCCATTGATTGAGATTGTCACAACAAAGTTTGTGTCCGACTATTATTTGTTGACCCACGAAAGTGGGGAATGCAACAGTACTATGATTAGCAACAACTAAAATTACACTATTATAGGACTACAATTTTGTATTTATTTATTTATTTTTATTTTGTTATTAATCATTGCATTTGGACTAAATGTATAGGACCTATCTTTGCATGTCTGTTTGCTGATTAATTTACATGTACTGATATACTATTACTTTTTGTACTTGCATAAAGCTGTTGCTGAAGTAAACATCAAAGCCGGGGCCAAATAACCCAGCCCCATCAGAAGACTTAACTGAATTTCCCACATCTTCAAGTGTCAAAAAAACAACGCAGAGGTCTAGCAAAAAGAACTCAACAAATAGCAAAAAAGAAAGAAAGAAAGGTAAGTGTAGTGAGTAGTGCACGGAGGAAGGAAAACCTTCCTCCATGATTTATGTGTGTACCGAAAGTACGAAAAATCCCTTGGAACAAAACAATAAATGTCACTAAATTTCAAATTGCCCACAATTTATTTTATTTTAAATTACAATGTATTTTATTATTTTAATGTTGCAGCTCCCAATCGACCAGAGGCAAAGTATAAAGAAAGTGATGCCATGTGTCATCTCCCACCGATGGTATATTTTTTTTATTCGCCTTTTGTACGTTTCCCGTACGTTTATGCGTCAATTTATTTGCATAAGGTGAAAGTTCACGTAATCCTCGGCCAATCCCGTGCTGGCATCCTAGGAATGCCTTTTAGGATCGCAGATAGGGTGTGCCGGCCCCTATCTGCACGTACCTGGGTGCGGGAATTTCAAGTCATTTTCGTTTATAGTTTTATTGGGTTCAGTTCGCCTTATCTTCCGTGGTCAACCCGTGTTATTTTCCATTGCCAAACTTGTAAGTAGAATATTTCTTCAATTATGTAAGATTTAAATATAACTTACTTTCATTGTATAAATTTGTTGATTATTGTAAATTTATTACCTTTCTACTCTCCCTGGTAATTTGGGCCTTAATTGGCTTAGTTATGATTTATTTCTTGTGTGTATTTCCCCACAGTTTTGTTGAATCAGTACGTCGCAGTAAACCCCCGTAAATTCAGTTTATCAGTAATGGCTTCTCTACGTTGTTCCGCTGTGTTGAATGATTTTCCCCGGTAACAATTTGTAAGTGTTATTTGGTAGAGTCAATAATTATGATTTGTCGAACATTGTTTACTTTTGAATTGATAGCCCAGAGAATTGTTCAAGTCTTAATTCATTTAATCCTTAAATCATTCCGGTCACCATTTGTTGCTTATTTCTTTAAATTGTCCTTTTTGAACCTTCGATTTGATTTGTGAGTAAATTCTGTATTTAAATGTATTTATCTATTTAAAATTTGTTACTATAGTTCACCTGCGTTTCGCCGAGTAATAAAATTAAATTACCGGGTAAACTACACGGCTTAGTCTCCCGACTCGTCATTTTGTCAGCAACACAGCGACAGTGAAAAATTGTTCCTTCAGAGAAAGAATTGTGCCCCCAGAAGACATCGCTACCCAAATCGTCGCCATAGTCTCTGCCTCATCCCGTGGCAGTCGCCGACGTCTTCTCAAGTGCCGGCTAAGGAGTGTCGTCACCCCGTCACCTAATCATGGCGTCGTTGAAGACTGCTAGATCCTCTGCCAAGAGAGCGGTAACTAAACGAATAAACCTAATTAAACAATTCGTAGCCGAAGAAGATATGGACAATATTAACGATCATGTAATTAAGCTTAAAGAGTTGTTTAAAGGCTTCACATCTGCTCATAATGAATTTCATGAGACGCTGAGTGAAGAAGAGGATGTAGAAGAAAGTGATGTGTATTTCTCCGATAAACAAAAAGAGTACATTTCTGTCTTAAAGTTGGTCAAAGAACTTAGTAAACCCGAGGTAAAGGCTGAAGTCCCCGCAACCTCCGATTCAGATAAGGCAGATGATTTGTCACGTAACGAGCTTTTGCGATTGCTTAATCTCCCGAAGGTAGAGTTGGAGGTGTACCATGGTAACCCATTGCATTTTTATAAATTTATGAGGGCCTTTGTAGTTAATGTTGACAAGATTTGTGATGATCCTGACCTCAAACTATCACGATTAATGCAGTACACAGCAGGTCCTGCCAACGAGGCAATTAGGGGCTGTCAGTTAATAGGTGGTGAGACCGGATACACTCAGGCATGTTCAATTTTAAAGGAACGTTTCGGCAATGCCCACCTGGTAACCGAACGTCTTATACGAGAACTCAAGTTAGGTAAGGCAGTCAGGTCCCCTCAGGACATACGCCAGTTAGCCGATGACATGCAAAATGCCTTCCTCGTTCTTAGCCAGTTAGAAACACTGCATGAAGTCAATACACAGGCAGTTATACTTGAAATAGTGAACCGATTCCCGAGTTATGTTCAGACGAGATGGAAAAAGCTTGTATTTAAGTCAAAGCGCTCTAATGGCTCTTACCCTGTGTTTAAGGAGTTGGTTAAATTTGCAGGTATCATCGCCACAGAGGTGAACGATCCGGTGTATGGTGGTATGTACCCCAAGCGGTCAGACAGGGTTGATGGCGAACGAAAGAAAACATCCAGCAGTTTTTCCATGTCGTTGTCTGAATCTAATTCGGGGATCAGTAGACGGGCAGATGATAAAGGTAACAAAGCTGTTAACGATAGGTCATATTATGCTAAGTCTGAAGTTCCATGTGTGTTATGTAGTCAACGACATCGTCTATGGCATTGCGAACAATTTAAACGCATGAGTCCTAAAGAGAGATTTAATGCTGTTGTCACACGTAAGTTGTGCCGTAATTGCCTCCTTGCGTCTCATAGTACACAGGATTGTGGTAAACGCTCAGTATGTAAGGTAGCAGGATGTGGACAGAAGCATACTATGTATATTCACGGGGCTTGTGATGTTCCAACTAATGTCAAGGTATCTAATGCTAGCTTCCTTACCGATAAAGAGATACACATGCCCATCGTTAGGGTTCTAGTCAATGGTCAGCGTAAAGTATTCGTCTTGCTAGATAGTGGTTCTAGTAATTCTTTTTGCTCACGTGCCTTAGTCCAACAGTTACGTATCGTAGGTAAATTACACGATGTTCAGCTCAGCACGTTGAATAGATCTAGCAATCAGAAATCTGAAGCCGTTGATCTGTCGATCTCCTCCGAGTTGGGGGAAACTCTCAATTTATCCGCAGTTTATGTAGTTGATGAAATCCCAGTAAAGAATGCGGCCATCGACATTTCGTCATATGCTCATTTTCAGGGTATAGATAGCATGCCTGCTTATGATCATGACAATGTAGTGGTTGATTTATTGTTAGGTCAGGATAATGCCGAGGCCCTTGTGCCTTTAGAAGTTAGACGGGGTAGTCCTAGACAGCCTTTCGCTGTACGTACTTTGTTAGGCTGGTGTGCTAATGGACAATCTCCAATGAGCACACGAAATCGCAGAGTAATTTCCAATGTTGTGTCATGTTCGGATGTGACTGTCACTGACGATGTCTCTCGCCTATGGAACATTGAAAATGAAGGCTTAGAGCAGACGTCTTGGTCTCATGAAGATAAACGAGTCATCTCTTTATGGGATGAAGAGTGTAAGAAGGTTGATGGTCACTATGAATTGCCTATCCCCTGGAGAGATAAGTCGGAACCCCTCCCGAACAATTTTGTTGTAGCACAATCCAGGTTAAACACATTGCAGAAAAAGCTCGCCAAGGAGGGTCTCTACGATAAGTACAACACAGAGATTGACAAACTACGAGAAAAGGGGTATGCTGAAGAGGTCCCTGCAAATGAGGTATTTGGCATTGATAGGACTTGGTACCTTCCACATCAGGCTGTAGTGTCGGATAAGAAACCAGGAAAGCTTAGAGTAGTTTTCGATTGTGCTAGTAAGTTTGGAGGGAAGTCTATAAATGAACACTGTACACTCTTAAAATTCCCGGGTCAAACTGTTGACCCTTTTGCCGGGTCAAATATTGTTGACCCATTTCCGGGTCAATTTTCTTATCGGTGACGTCATGTCAGCAAATCAGCCATTTTGATTGGACGAAAAGAAATACGTCACGCAGCTGTGCAGGTCACATTTTTCCAACCGCCATTTTTAACTACGATACGATGTCTTTTGTTTCGTCCCAATGATCGTTGGAGAATCGTTCACAATGAATGGAAGGGGTCTTCATTACTTTGTTTCATTTGAAGGTATGTAAACTTTCACATTTATTATACATGTATGTTTGTTTTAGTACACAGATAATGACTACAAAACCATGGTTATAAGTATAACGTTAACATTAGTTTGTGCTGCCAGGTCATGTGCTGGCCATGTAAATGTGTATTGTGTATGCTAGCTATTAGTGTACAGCCCATTGTCATTGTTCTGTAAAATGGATGGAGGGGTCATCATGATATGTGGACATGATCTGTTAGCTGTTTTATTAACAAAATACACACACACACATGGGGGATGTTACAGTACTACTATCTAACGTTACTAGTTAGTAGTAGGCAATTTGGCATATCAGTATTTCATATCGTGGTGGTTGCTGCACTGCAGTTTATTCTTGCACTTTTCTTACTATAAGTAGGCCTGAAACAATCACCACCTTTATTGAGATAATGAAAATGTCACATGGAGGAGGGAAGAGGTCACATGTATTATATTCTATTCTAACGCCTAACTTAAAGGCATTTTTCTGAAATTGCATTATTTTTTCCTGATAATATTATTAATAACATGAGGGGTTTCTGACTTATGTGTGTTTTGTTAGCATGACCCATTATTCTTCATCCCTCTTTGAAAACATTTACATGTAATTTTGTTTTTACATGATATGTTTATATTTCAGATCAATGGTTGATCATGCTTGCTACAGTTTACACTACTTAAGGGTCAGGATGATGAACATCATGTAAGTTTTTCTGCATTCAAACAATTATTTATTAATTTTTGATGAATCCATGCCCCCCACAGCAAAAAAGAGAAAATGGAAAAACAGGAACATGGGCAGATTAAGTTTGGAAAACTAATATTACTTAAGGCTGTGTGTATTTGGTTTATATTTCAGGAACCGGATACCCCAAAAAGGGGAATCTTCGGCTACCCGTAAATAAATTGTAAAACACTTAAATACTCCCGAATGTATAAAATAACCAATATGAACACAAGTTTCTCTTGTTTAATTAGAGTCTTAATAAATGTGGACTTATTGTAATACTTTTCCCGCCTCAATATTACAAATGACTTGAACACAAAAAATGTTAACAAAAATTTGGAGACTTCCATTTGTGTGGCTTAAATGTTTAGTACATTTTTAAAAAGTCATTTACAGGTAATTGGAACTGAAAAATGGAACCGGGTAATGACAGTTTCATTCATCCGGATACCTGGCACAGCCTTATCCCTAATCGGCTCCTATAATACACAAAAATCATTAGCCACTGAAAATATTTCTTATTCAATTATTTTACTGTCCACAGATAGTCCAGACTGTGAGTTTGCAGTGAGGCGCAACCTTGTTCCTTCCATCTTCACCATCAGAGTTAAGGCGGTTGAAGGGCAAAAGGCAACTCTATAGTCATGCCACTATAGGATGCCACCAAAGGATGCCACCAAGTCATTTATTGACCGGTAAGGATGTGACTGTTAATAACCTATTGCATTTTAAAGTGCATTCTGGGAATCTGGTGACAAATCCCATAGCATGCAAATCATTTGAAGTACACAGGCATAGGCCTAATGGTGCACCAAATTTGTAAAAGATGTGTTGTCGTTCAATTCCTAGCATGCATTGAGAAAGCTTAAAATGTTTATTGTTTCTTTTTACATTGAATAAGTGATTGATTAGCCATCATTTTGTAAGCCTCATGAATTCTTAGGCATGTATCATCACCATCTAAGCTGAGATTGTATTAGCAGAATCTTAATTATGAATAACAATTTAGGAATTTCAATTTCTAGAAAAACTTCAACATTATATACATTGGTATCGGTATATATTGAATATAAGTATCTTATTTAGTATAAATTGTACATGTCATTGTATACAGCCCATCATATCATAACTAGACACAAGTATTGAACCTTCACACTTTTAAAATAAATTTTCCACCGTTTTACTCCAGATTGGAACCATTGAACCCTTGTCATACAAAAGTGTTACACAAACAGCTACTTGTGCTACCGCTACGAGGTGTGTCAGAGTCTGTATAACTTTGTAATCCAATGGCCAGGAGTTGAGGTTGATGATCTATTCTTCAAAGGAGTTAATGTATGTTTCAAATTAATTTATATAGACCTATCCTATCTGTGGCAGTCTGTACCTTCATGGGAATTGTTTTTCAGGACCTTAAGACACATCTAGGTTATTCAAGGTATTTTGTAACATGTTAGAACAATGATAGTACTGAGGAATTTTTGACTGGACCCAACGAATCTAGACTAAGTTGATACCAGTACCAATCCTGAGAAATATTTCCTTATCATTCAGAACGTTTTCTCTCAAGACCTCCAAATGACTGCTGGTGCTACAGCTTAGGCACGTTAGGAATGATAGCAAAATCACAGATAAACAGAAAAAGTAATTTGCTGTTTTTTCGAAAATTAACACCTATTGATTACAGGATGTGAGACGTACTCAATCGTAATGCTTTTATTTTACACCTTATAATTATTTAACAATATTACAATTTGAAATAAACATGTTGCGTCTTCCGGTATATTTTTTAATTGATTTATTTTCTTTAAAATAATAGTCTTCTGGAACGCCCACAAAAATAGGCCACTTGCTCGATTCCACCACCGATGTCACCATGGCGTAATTTATTCATGGGCATTCAAAGGACAACTATTTTTAAACTGTTAAATGGCTCAGTCCACCCATGGGTATATTATGTAATGGATGTGACGTCGGTAGCGGAATCGAGCAAGTGGCCCATTTTTGCGGCGTTCCAAAGACTATTATTTTTAAAGAAAATAAATAAATTAAAAATATACCGGAAAATGCAATATGTTTATTTCAAATTGTTTTATTGTTAAATAATTATAAGGTGTTAAAAAACATTGTTATTTAGTACGTCTCACATCCTTTAATTTTTTTTTCAAGTTAGTTTTGTGATGTGTTTATTAAAACTAGATTATTTTAGTGAATAAAAAAGACGAGAAAAGAGACAAGAAAAAGTGTTTTAATAACAGAAAACGTTTTAAAGTCTTCATTTTTTAAAAACTTTGCGAAACCAAATACTCTTTTAATAAAGGTTCCACATATCTTGACAACATTTTCCCAGGTTAATAACTTGGTGTGTAATTGTGTTCCCAAATGCACAGATATTCTTACTTTTCAGGTTAGTTATTTCACTGATGCGCTACAGGGGTAGCGAGGTCTGCGGGGAAACCCCACAAGCAACTTGGTGGGACTGAAACCCACGACCTTCCACATTCTAGAGCAGACATCTTACTCACTCGACCAACGAGCTTGCCTGATGGCGAGAGGATGTGGAAGGTCACAGGTTGAGTCCCACCCAAGCGCCTGTAGGTTTTTCCGCAGACCTCAAAACACTGAGTCGTCAGTAAAGTGCAAATTCAGTAACTTTTTAATATCCCAGATGCAAGAAATACATCATTGCATAAAAAGTTAGGGAGTAAAAGTTAAACTTTTTAAAAACTCATGCACAGACAACAAGTGAACAAAACTATTATTGTGCATAAATTTAGAGTGGAATTATGATGCCAGACCGACCAACCAACTATTTTGCAGTTCCCCCAAGTGGAAGTGATCTGATACATGAGCTTTAAAACTGACAATCTCAAAACCAAACTGTTTGTTTGCATAACACACAAAACGAAGCAATGTCATTGTATAATGCTATTAAATATGTACATACATATAGTGTGTTTGCCAAAACCCAAGTTGAATAAACTGATTTAACCAATGTGAAATCATTAAACGTTCATTTGTTTCTTTCATTTAACAGTTTTCAAATGTGCTGTTCCAGTGCTTGGGCACCCTGACAAGGTAAGCATGTTCCTAAATAAACATAGCATTTATTTATGGCAATTTGCAATGAGAATGAACACACTTTTAATGTGGTGGTAAAATTAAGACTTTAATTTGTATGAATTTCAATTCAGTACACTATTTCAAAATGCTTGCCACAGATAATGCTACGTAATACATGGAGGACATGCTTATCTCATGTGACCCGGATTCCGGGTCGACATAAATTGACCGGAATCCGGGTTCTATTTGGCGACCATTTCCGGGTCATTCTGACCCGGAAAGTTTGGTCAACCTTTTTGACCCGGATTTCCGGGTTATTTTAGCTGACCCAATTCTGGGTCATTATTATTTT
This sequence comes from Zoroaster sp. YZ-2022, assembly GCA_029582265.1. NCBI lineage: Eukaryota > Metazoa > Echinodermata > Asteroidea > Forcipulatida > Zoroasteridae > Zoroaster > Zoroaster sp. YZ-2022. The sequence goes on from CM055816.1 coordinate 46,011,876, forward strand.
CTTGACCCGGAATAGGGTCAGTTGAAATGACCCAGTTCCGGGTCAAAAATGTTGACCAAATTTTCCGGGTCATTCTGACCCGGAAGTGGTCGCGCCAAATAGAACCCGGATTCCGGGTCAGATTTGACCCGTTCTGGGTCAAATCTGACCCGGGAGTTTTTAGAGTGTATGCAAGGTCCTGACATGATCAATAAGCTCCTACCTGTCCTGTTGCGATTCCGACAACACAGTATAGCCATTCAAGCAGATATAGAGGCGATGTATAATCAAGTTAGAATACCGGTTAAAGATAGAGATGCCCTCAGATTCCTCTGGTACACTAATGGTCAGATGACGTACTACCGCATGAAGTCGCATTTGTTTGGAGGGGTTTGGTGTGCGTCTAGCTCTGCGTATGCCCTGCGGCGTACCGTCGCCGATTCCCAAAGCGTTGATCCTTTAGTGAAGAACACGATATATAACTCATTTTATGTGGACGATTGCCTTAGTTCAGTTGCCTCCAGGTCTGATGCCAAAATTGTCATAACTGAAACGCCAAAGATCCTCGGTGAAGGCGGTTTCAATCTCAACAAATTTGTTGTCAACGACGAGGAATTGCTGTCCGAGGTCTCTGTCGATTGTAGAGCCAAAGAGGTACGTGAATTATGTTCACAATCTACAAGCAAGGCATTGGGCATAAAGTGGATGATCTCCCCTGATGTGTTATTCTTCGAAGTAGAAAGCATCGCAGATGGGTTACTCACCAGAAGGAGAATGCTTAGCACAGTATCATCGATATTTGATCCTCTTGGTCTGTTGGGTCCACTGGTGCTCACCGGGAAGTTGCTGTTTCAGAAGGCAACGGCTTGCAAATTGTCATGGGATGAGGGTGCCATCGTCGCTTGAAAAAGAATGGAATCTATGGGTGGAGTCGTTGCGTTCTGTCAGCCAGCTTAGAATCCCACGTTGTATAAAGCCTTTTGAGTTCAATTATGCTGCAGTTGAACTTCATCACTTTTCTGATGCGAGCACTCAGGCATATGGATGTTGCAGCTACATTCGTTGTATAAATCAGTTGGGTATGATTCATGTAAGCCTCATCTTGAGTAAGAGTAGAGTTGCTCCATTGAAATTATGCACCATTCCTCGTCTAGAGCTGCAGGCCGCAGTTTTGGCTGTCAAGGTTGATGCGCTGTTGAAACGAGAGTTGGATCTCGACTTCAATCGGTCATATTTTTGGACGGACTCCGAGATTGTTCTGAAGTATCTTCGTAATGATAGCAGGAGGTTTCATGTCTTTGTGGGCAATAGGGTAAGTCTCATCAGAGAATTTAGTCTCCCCGAACAGTGGTCTCACATCGAGTCTCGGGCCAACCCGGCGGATATGATCACCAGAGGTATGTCTTACGGTAAATGGGATAAGGAAAAGTGGTTGAATGGTCCAGACGAACTGCGCAAACACAAATGTGACTGGGGGACACATGAACTTGAATCTTTCAATTTGCCAAGCAATGACCCTGAGATCAAGGGTACGTCTGTGATGGTGTGCGATGCGGCCGCTGGTCAGGAACGTCCCAAAGAGTCAAAGTCAGATGAGGTCCCTACTGATCCCCTCTGTAGATTAATGCTCCATTATTCATCCTGGTACAAGATGAAAAGGGCCTTAGCTTGGTGGATCCGTTTTGGCAAATCTCTCCGTGGCCAGGGGGCCATGGGAAGACTCTCCGTTGAAGAAGTTCGTCACGCTGAAGTCATTCTCATCAGAAAAAGCCAATCCATGAATTTCGCTCCTGAGATAGAGAGGCTACAGCAGGGTAAAGTCGTAAAATTATCCAGCTCACTTAGTACACTTCACCCTTTTGTGGATGACATAGGTTTGCTTAGAGTTGGTGGTAGGCTTAAAGGAACACTGAAATAAAGGGCAATATTGGTCTTAATAAATGTGTTTGTATAATAGAATAAAACAATGTGTATCTTTTCCTCCAATTGTAGTTCGTTCTGTTAATTTTTAAGAGTTTTCTTCACTTCAAAGCGTGCATCACTTTTGTAAACTCGAAAATCGCCATTGAATGATGTAATGCATCACGTGATTCGTGACGTGTAGAAATTCTATGACCAAGCCGGCCGGATGTTTTATATGTGTGCGTTATGGTTGCTTGTTCTGTGTATCGTGTTCCGTGAAAGTTATGACTCGTGACGAACTAACTTTGAACTTTATTTTCGTATAGGTCATCCGGAGTTGTTTTCTCAATTTCTTATACATTACCATGAACTTTCCCATACATGCGTATGCCGACAAGATATATCATGATTTGGCGGTTTGTGCATCCCATATGGCGACGTTTGGGAAAGCTCCACAGGTTCATAAAGAGTGAAGCTACTCCGGAAAATCTTGTCGTGAAAGTGCGAGTTGACGACTGAAGCAGAAATGGCTCGAGGCGCCGCGAAAATCAGCCACCGTAATCACTTTACTGCCGATGACTACGAATCAAGCCTTCCTGAGAATGGGCCCCAGTTACCATCGGGAGTGTCAACGATAGATACCGCAAGCTAAAGACAACACTCGCGATTTCCAACGAAAATAAGCTGCGGTTGTCCTACCAACGACAGATCGAAATGGCAGGTTACAACGAAGCGGTTGGAGGTGAGTCACACGGGATGTATTGTACAGCGCGCCGCCATGTTGGGTTTCTGGACAGCAACAATGGCGTAGGCCTAGTACTAGATAGTGACGTTAAACCAGAACCACTGCATTATAATTTTCCCAATCAGACTGCTCAATGAGCTGGAACCTAGTGATAACAAGCTGAATAAACTCCTGATAATTGATCAATACTCTTTTAAAATTATGGACGTAATATTGATTATAGAATAATCTTAATTATTAGAGTATCACAAATTAACAATGTAACTGGGGCCAGGATTTTGCTTAACAGATATTTTGCGCAACTTGTTTTCTTTATTGACAACATGTATTGCAGCTAGGATAAAACCGTCTGCATTGTAAAAAGAGCATCCACCGATGGTATATCCTCCTCTCTCCTTTATGCGTCAAGTTCTTTGCATAGTGAAAGTTGGAATCCTAGGAATTTTTAAAATAAACTAATGACTACTTATAATTGCTGATTTTAGTAGTAAGACGTTTTCATGCTGTTCCTATTATAAAGTGTGTCCCCTAAAAGAACATAGAGATCATAAATGAAACAATGCCAATATTCGGAAGTTTGAAATGCTTGATGCTGATTATCAATCATGTTTTATTTGTCCAATCAAAGGCTTCATCTAGCTGCTCTGCACTTCAATGAAAACAGTGAAGGAGCAGGCCACTACAACGCAGGGTGTGAAGCGGTACCGCCTGAGTAAAGCCGAAGTACACGAAGGGAATACTGCACTACCGTCAAGGCCATCATCAAGGCGTTGTTCGCTTAAGTAAGTTTAATTTAGAACTATTAACAAAAAGAACCAAACTGACTGAGGCCAGGAATTGGAAGTCAATTCACAACAAATATTTTGTCTCATTGTTGCTTATTTCCCAAATTGTCCTTTCCCACATTTGAAAACATTAAAAATACCCTCAAAATTTGTTAATGGTCCTGTCCAAAATGTCGAACCCTACAAACAACTTCTCTACCCCAATTTTTTAAATAAATAAATAAATACATAAACAAAAAAAATGAAGAAGAAAAAATTCCAAGGACGAAGTTAGTGAATGTAGCTATCTTACACTCGAACAGGGGAAAAATAATAAGTAAAAGCAATTGGGTGTACAACTTTTTTGTTTTGTTGCTCTTCTAATTTTTGTTTCTCAAATTTGTTTCCTTCAAATTACAGCTTATACAGAAGACTTGATGGCAAAAGTGGCAAGACGTGCCTGAAAAGGCGAAGAGAAAGGCGCCTCCTACCCTGGCTAGCAAGTATGACTACCCATCCAAAGATGAGCTGATCGCATCACACTGTAGTAGATTTAATTTAAAATGAGATTTGTACATGTACACTGTATACAGCAAAGCATACATGGTTGGGATAACTTAGAAAGAGTTTGGAGGATGTACTAGAAGTAATTTGACAATGTATTTAATCATTTTATTGGAAACAAAGGAAAAGAGCTGGTAGTCCAATACAGTGAACCATGTTGGTGGACACCTGCATGACTGTTCACAATGATACAGTTATAAAAAACAAGTTAAATAATACAAGTCTACAAAGATGAGGAAAAAAAACAGATTTAAAAACACCGAGTTCATAAATGTAAAAAATTTACAATGAAAAGTTAAACTATTTTATCCCTAACTTCATAAAAAAAATTGACCAGGGTGTTGCTCATTTTAAGTAGATGTTAAATATGTTTCAGGTTGTCTGCAGTCTTAAATAAACATGTAATCCTACCTCAAATGTTATGAGACAAACCTCATATTGCCTGCAACCTCAATATTGGCAATAAGCGGCTTGTAATTGTTATATTAGGAGTGAGAGCATTGTCTATGCCAAACTAAATCAAGACAGTCAGCTCAACAAAGTATTTTGTAAGTTTTAAGGAAGTACACATATCAGGAATGAGGCTTGTTACAGCACACCAAACTGGGATCTGGAAGCATTTATTGCTCGACAAATTAAGATAAGTCCATGAACATATAACTGGTTTGTCTTCAGAAAGACCGAGACCGAACCCACTGTAAATTAAGGTAGTTGCAGACATGGTTTGGAGGGTTCGACCCCCCCACCAAAACATTTTCTAAACAATTATAGTAAAGAGAAGAAAAATGACAAGTCACAGACCAGTCACCCCCTGCAAAAACTCATGGATCCACTTGAGTTGACAATATTGTTGTGTCTCCAAGTGTACATACATGTATGAAACAGTGATATGCTTCATATAAATTTTTAGTAGAGCCTACATTATGTCCCCATTCTCAATTGCTTATGAAACGAAATAAAATTACCTTTGTTTTATACATTTTTACACAAAAAGGCGAAGTAGTCCAGTTAACATTCATGTGTATTTAAATGCCAATAAAAAGTAATTTGTTGTTTATACTGGCCATTATGTACAAACGATTATAATGCATTCAATGGGCTTTGATTTTAACTTTACTCCATAAATAAAAGGTAAAATATGGAATTATCTGTTGGTATGATTTTTAAAAAAATTTTTTTTTAAATTATATGAGTAATGTGAATATCAAAATAAAGTCTAAATATTTAAACCTTATACAGGAGTGGCAGTTATTTTGCATACAGTTTAAATCTCTTGAAAACCCTTGTATTGATCAGAGGGATATTCAGCACGGATCTTTGCGACAGCACAAGAAGGCAAAGGTACACGTACACTCCTTCCCAAAAATCCCCAACACCATCTTGCCATCTGACGATAGGCTGTGTGCCTGTACTTCCTGTATGGAAACAAACAAAATTAACAAATCAAGTTTTAAGCAGATTTCACAAAAGGGGATTGGGAAGGCAGGAAGGATTTCAGCATAAGCAAAAATTTGGATTGAAAATGTTTTGCGCACCATGAATGCTGATTTTGAGTGGCAAATTGTGATTTTTTAGTTTTGAATGATACATTTAGTGTTGTATTTTGCTATGCGATACAAAGGAAATCTAAAACTGGAAGGGACCAGTTGCTTTATCTTTATCTAGCGACAAAAAAAAAAAAAGTATTTGTTTAACAAATTTCATACTTGAATTTGTTATGACTTTCACATTGTTGGAATTTATTTCTTACTGGTTTTCGGTGGCATCTTGCCTTGCGTTTCCATACTGCTGACGATATTAATAGTAGGCAGTGTCCAGGACCCATCTGTCGAGGCATACTGTACTGAACCCAGGATGCAGTTAAGGGAAGCCTCGTCTACGTCATACTCGTCCATTTTCTGCACAACTTGTTGGATCTCCTTGCAACAAACAGACTCCCTCACAATTGGCATTTGCAAACAACAATCGCAAGAACACCTGAATAAGAATAATAATGCAAAAATAGATTATATAAGCCCCATTTTATACATGATTATATAAATTGAATTACATGCATAATTTAAGTACCAATATTAAAGTAATTTCGTCAAGCATTTTGCTGGCAAAAAGAAAATGTCATTATCATTCATTGTCCATTGATTGAATCTGACATGTAACGTTACAGATGCCGGATTACACGTTTTTTAGGTGCAATCAATGCCTATAACCGTCTATTCCCGACACGTTCTTGTTTGTTTCACAACAACGTTAGTTATTTCCCTTTTATAAAGATTCCATTAGTCAAAAAATACAGCAAGGCGATGTTATGTTGTTTCCAAGTAAATAATATATTCCAATATGTTGATGGAATTTGTCTAACATGATTGAAATGCTCACCAATTTTATGTTGCCGAGTCTTCCGTCCTCGTCGTTATGCACACCGGGAATTTCACCGCCGTCACTGTCGCTGCTGTCGGCCTCTGGCTCGTACATATAAGGTTCTATAACCCCTTCTTCGTTTACGTGCTGATCTTCTGAGTCAGTAAATTCCTCCTCCGAAAATTCAGCATCAAATTCACTTTCTGACGACGACATTTCTAAACCATTTTCCAGTATTTTCGGCAAGAATCAACACACGACGCACACTTCCGCTGCGTGCATGCGATGCTAGCGTCCCACGCAACAAGCTTAGCCTAGCCGGCCAAGCGCGAAGCCTACATTCTCTTCGTGACGTCATAGCTACAGACGTGAGTCATGGTGCAAAATGACCCCTTTTCGGGGCGGGGTTATCGGCGTCGACCTACACTTCGTAAAAGCTTAAAATTATAAAAACCGCGCTAAACATTGATAATTTATATGTTTATTATCAGTCAAAATACCATAGTTTACAATATCCGTGGCTTTTAAAGCTCTATTTCAGTGTTCCTTTAAGGAAGGTGACATAGAAAATAGACATCCATACATTGTCTCTGGTAGTCATGTCATTGCCAAGGCCATCGTTAGAGATGTACACAGTGTGGCTCATGTTGGTGTTGAATGGGTTTTAGGCCTTGTGAGAAGACGCTTTTGGTTGGTTGGAGCAAGACGTTTGATCAAAAGGGTAGTCAAAGCGTGCGTCACTTGTAAACGGTTGTACGCTAAACCTTGTGTGCAGCTAATGGCAGATTTACCTAGGGAGCGTGTACAGGCTAATAAGCCCCCCTTTACCTATGTAGGCATTGACGTCTTTGGGCCTTTTCATGCTAAATATGGGAGATCCGAAATCAAGCGTTATGGTTGCTTGTTCACTTGCTTGAGTATCAGAGCTGTTCATGTAGAAAAGTTAGACTCGTTAGATACTGACTCATTTTTGAATGGTTTCAGACGTTTTGCCTCGCGTAGAGGTCATCCGGAGGTTGTGCTTTCTGATCAAGGCACTAACTTCGTTGGTGGCGAGGCAGAACTAAGGAACAGTATGAAAGAACTCTCCCGCAAATTCATAGATGCGTATGCAGTAAAATATAACATGATTTGGCGTTTCAACCCCCCTACTGCATCCCATATGGGGGGAGTTTGGGAACGTATGATAGGTGTCATAAAGAGAGTGATGATGGCTATCCTCCCTAGGACTGTCAGACTTACTGATGAAATTCTTGAGACTTTATTTTGTGAAGCAGAATGTATTGTCAACGGGCGGCCACTGAGTAAAATCAGTGACAACCCTAATGACTTTACGCCTCTAACCCCAAATCATTTGTTGCTCCTGAGAAGTGGGCCCAGTTTACCATCTGGTAAGTTCGATCAACTTGATAGATACCGCAGGCGCTGGAAACATGTTCAACACCTCGCCGATCAATTTTGGCGTAAATGGCTGCGGTTGTATTTGCCAGAATTGCAGAGAAGATCGAAATGGTTCCAGGTTACAAATGACTTGGCGGTTGGAGACTTAGTGCTCATAGTGGATGAAATGACTCCTAGGAACCTCTGGCCTTTGGCACGGGTAATTGCTGTAACTACTGGTAGAGATGGTCTGGTCAGATCAGTCAAGGTTAAAACCAGAACCACAGAGCTTGTCCGCCCGATAACTAATATAGTTTTGTTGGAGTCTGTAGGTTCATGGAATATTGTTAAAGATGTGTAATAACTCCTGATAGGGCGTAATTGATTCCTCCCCGACATCCGTGTTGAGGTGTTAGTTTATTGTATAGAATTGGACGTAATTCATGATTATAGATATCTATTTCTTAATTATTAAGTATTTATTGTGGTGAATTTGCTTACCGATGTAACTGGGGCGTATATTTTGCTCAGATATATTTTGCGCCAATTTAGTTTTCTTTATTGCGGCATTAGTATGCTGATAGTTAGGGTGATTATTAATTTCAGTGTATTAAATTACGGGGGGAGTGTCATCTCCCACCGATGGTATATTTGTTTTATTCGCCTTTTGTACGTTTCCCGTACGTTTATGCGTCAATTTATTTGCATAAGGTGAAAGTTCACGTAATCCTCGGCCAATCCCGTGCTGGCATCCTAGGAATGCCTTTTAGGATCGCAGATAGGGTGTGCCGGCCCCTATCTGCACGTACCTGGGTGCGGGAATTTCAAGTCATTTTCGTTTATAGTTTTATTGGGTTCAGTTCGCCTTATCTTCCGTGGTCAACCCGTGTTATTTTCCGTTGCCAAACTTGTAAGTAGAATATTTCTTCAATTATGTAAGATTTAAATATAACTTACTTTCATTGTATAAATTTGTTGATTATTGTAAATTTATTACCTTTCTACTCTCCCTGGTAATTTGGGCCTTTTTTGGCTTAGTTATGATTTATTTCTTGTGTATTTCCCCACAGTTTTGTTGAATCAGTACGTCGCAGTAAACCCCCGTAAATTCAGTTTATCAGTAATGGCTTCTCTACGTTGTTCCGCTGTGTTGAATGATTTTCCCCGGTAACAATTTGTAAGTGTTATTTGGTAGAGTCAATAATTATGATTTGTCGAACATTGTTTACTTTTGAATTGATAGCCCAGAGAATTGTTCAAGTCTTAATTCATTTAATCCTTAAATCATTCCGGTCACCATTTGTTGCTTATTTCTTTAAATTGTCCTTTTTGAACCTTCGATTTGATTTGTGAGTAAATTCTGTATTTAAATGTATTTATCTATTTAAAATTTGTTACTATAGTTCACCTGCGTTTCGCCGAGTAATAAAATTTAATTACCGGGTAAACTACACGGCTTAGTCTCCCGACTCGTCATTTTGTCAGCAACACAGCGACACCATGAGTAATGCAACACATTATGTTGTATCATATTGAAGCGGATTATGGAGCATCCAGTGTTCAGAGGGCCTTATCCAAATGCAGTGTGTGCAATTGTCTTCATAACAACTCTTCTGAGATTCTCAGAATCCCCAGAGTTTGCACAATTTTGTACAAATACAGTCATGGCGTTGTGGCTAATTGTCAGCGAGGGCAACTAAAAAAAACTGAAACCTGAAGGGAATGAAATTATCTGCCGCTCCTTCTACCACTACCGACTAACTAGCCTTGATAAATGGAACAGCTTTGTGCAGTCCTTGGGATTAGAAACTGAAGGACAACATGTAACAATTGTGTATCAATTCATGTTGCAAACAGTTTTAACATTAATGATCACTGAAAGAAATAAAATGAACATGCCAGACTGTGAAAAACAAGAACTGAAACCACTTGACAAGAACGAAGAACATGTTCTTCGCTATGTAGCCGGATATGTGCCTTATGCACTCAGTAAAATATTCAAAAAGCAAACTGGTGAAACAGCTAAAGTATATTGTAAATTTCTTCACACATGGCAAATTTGTGGTACCAATAATGTTAAAACGTTTCTAGCTTACACTGAAGACTGGATTAGAAAGCAAAACCGGGGTGGCTTGTTTTCTGTAAGTGATGAGGTCTACATATTTTTCCGTACATTGGAGGATGTGAACAGAAAGTGTTTAACAACTGATAAATTGGACAGAATGCCTGGGACAAATATCCAAAGTATTATACTGAATAAAATGCTTGAAAATCCAAGAGTGCATACATACTGGTGCAACTTAACCAGAAACAAAATCACTGGATATGCTTCCAAAAAACTATTAGACATTGTTTTTTTGTAGTTAAGCTCTGGATCAAAATTCGTACAAGAGCATATGTCAAGGTATACCTTGACCTCAAAAAGGCCAACAATGAAAAAATTTCACTCAAAGGTGAAAAAGCACTCAGAAGAGATCTGTAAGTAACAGAAATACACAGGACAAACTAAATAAAAATCTATGATGAAACATTTTGATTATCTTCACACCATAACACTGGTTTTCAAACGGTATTATTTGACTTGAATATTATTGCAGATCATGTAAATGACATGTAATTGCTCCACCTTCATTTGTTATTTGCATAAACAAATAATACTTTCAGGCCTGCTGACTGTTTAAAAAAACATTGATCAGAAAAATAAATTACACATTTGTACAATATTGTAAACGATACTTATTTACAAATTTAAATATGAGGTAAATACACATGTAATCTTTTTTCAATGAAGTTATTCCCAGTTAGAATTCCTTTTCATCTTTCTTGTAAAGTTTTGTTGTGTAGACAAAAATGTAATACTTAGTTTTGTTGTGAAATATGTTGAGGCAATGAGTTTGCCACATTTTATTTTGATTTTGAAGATGGCAATTAACCCATCATTGTTCCCCATAGTGCACCAGGTAAGAACAATCTTCAAAACCTACACCAAATTTTCAATGGGCAAAATGCCATTATGCTCTTCCATCTAAAACACAGTTTAAAAATGCATTATGAGCAACCGTTACAGAATTAACTGCATAATGATAATTCTATTTGCAAAAGTCAATGTCATGTAGATTTTTCTTAAACACAATGAACATTTGGCAAAATGTTCACAGGCTACTAGTTAGTATATATACATCTATTGTTGTAGACTTTTGAATATTTAAGTGTACATGTATGTCATAAACACAAATATAGCCTTTCAGCTATTATTATGAACAAACTAAACTTTCACTAACCTCCATTCTATACATAGCACAGTGAATAGGGAAATGAGTTACATGTATTTATCGGATAGCAATTAAATTATTTACGTCTTGGCAATGGGGTGTTTTGAAGCTGTACATTCACATCTTCAGTCTTCCTACAATTGCCCTTCCTTGATGCCTTGGCAGAGTGAGAAGCAACATACAGTGCAAACATGTTATGGCCGAACTGTGCAACTGTGGGATTATCACTGTGTCCGCCAGCCCCTCTCTGCTTGCTGAATTATTGCTCCAGAGGATCCTGGTTGTACTTTTCACTTAGGATGAACTCAACTCCAGGGCAATTCAACAGAAGTTTCGTGAGCTCAACGAAAGACTTGACTGTACATAGAAAAAAGGGGAATGGGGTAAAATTAACAAATTATATTATGTTTAAAAAAATTGACATGAATTTTCATTGCTTTATTAGGCAGTTTTTAGGCATTTCAGTTTTTGCATTTCTTAACTGTCTTTAAAAATACATCACCAGTAAGCTTGGGTGATATCGATTTTCTTCATCCACAATATATCACGACTATTTTTCATTCATGCATGATTGCTTTAGAGCCGATAACCACAGGTATGTAACCCTCTACAAGAGTCACAATAAATTGCAGAACGTGTATGTACTTCGGAAGTAGTTTGTTTTTGTTTCTCACTTCTAAAAGCTGAAGACTGTTCTAATTTTGTTTCCATGGAATTTCTGCCTTGACTCACAACGGCGATTTTTTTTAATCGTGATATATTTTTTAAATCGCGATTTGCCGATATCTTGATAAATTAAAAAGATTCTCGATATTGTAATCGAACAAAAAAGTATCGCAATATTTGATATTATCGTGTTATCACCCAAGCATAATCACCAGTGTTTTTCTAGGACATGGGTAGCAGGAGGAGGTTCTGTTTCTCCTTTACATCTTCTTTCAAATGAACTAACCTCATTGGCAAAGCCACCAACATCAGTAAACCCAACAATCTCACCTGAGCGGACTGAAAAAACTAAACCCGATTTGATCTTCATTTCATCAAATAAAAATGAAACTTCTCGCTTATGGGGTGCTGAGTTGTATATATTGAAATCTGTAACAATACGCTCCAACATGATATTACTGAAACCTTATGCTGGATCTGCAAAGTGACTGTATGGATAGAGGGTGTTGGGGTGGGGCAATCGAAGAAAAACAGAATCTCTCAGGAGGTTGTACGTTGACGAAGATTTGCTCTGGAGAGCAATACACCACCTAATAATGGCTGGGTGCCATCGCATCTGTTTCCCTCGTTTTATGGCATCTTTCTGCTGGTCCCGTAAGAGCCTTGATGCAGTTGCAATGGAAAGAGCATTGCAGACCTCACTCTCACAATCCTCCATCGCTTTTTCAAGAGTGGCATGAATACTCTGGAGACAGGCCAACACTTTCCCTTTTATACAATGTGGATACTTTTTCCAACAAATTTCCACTACGCCGCTTCAGCTTCTGTCGTTCGGCTTGGAGATTGGCCATTTTGAGTTGCATTTGGGAGTGTGACAGACTGGTATTTGGTGCTTTTGATGATATAAGTGGAGATTGAGAACTTGATTGCTTGGACTTCATGTTACTCCGCATTGCAGCCAGGTCGCATCTGTGAATCTTACATATGTGGCATCTTTGAGGTTGTGCACCTTTCGAAATTATAAAGTTGCATTTGATGTGCCTTATTGTATGGAGGTGTCTGTGTAAAGGTGTCGTTTGGTGTGATATGGCATGGAACCTGCCCATCAGCACCCTTCTTTATTTCCACAAGGTCGCCAAAATCACTGTTGCCCTCGCAAACATCACTGGCAGAAAGGTGTTTGCAGAACCGACGGGTATCTGCGATGTTGAGCGTTGAGGGAAAATCTTTACAACATGGACTGTCTCTATTTATGGAGACACCCATTATGATCAGCTTCCAAGAAAAATCCAAGAATATTGACAAGAAAATGACTGGCTGGCCAATGTTGCTCATCTTTATAATTTGAAGATTACGATGAAATCCATGAAAGGAGGCCAAAGCTTTCAGCCTCAACTTTGTGATCTGCCAGTGTCGGAATAATCAGGTCTGGTGGCTGACACGACAGGCAGGATGAATTTGTAAATGATAATGGATCAATATTACAAGTTGCCTTGATATTCTTCTGAGTTTTGGCTTTCCAACGTTTCAGTTTCAATTCACAACACTGGCAAATCAATGGTGGATGAACCCCTTCGATGTCATCTTTAATATTTAGTTGAAGGGCAGCTTCAGTCAGCTTTGAGAAGTTTGCCTTCTGGAATGGTGCTCGGCCTGGGAGTTTAATTTTGTTGGAGCCACACAATCGACAAATGCTACTCAGGCAACCAGTGTGGTCAGTCATAACTTCTGAAAAAGTGGAGGGGAGGGGGAAATAAATTATTAAACAAACAAAAATGTTTGTGTAAATTTACATCTTTTTCGGACTACTTAAAAAAAAGTTTGCCTAGATCAATTGTTGTCCCCTTTTATTAATATTTTAATATTAATATCATGCAATCATGACTGTGCCTGTGGCCCCCACCCCAACTGCCGATAAATATTCTTCTAACAGTGTACACACAAATGATTATCTTTTACTAGTGGAGAGAGCCTTTTAATTAATATTATTTTGTTTTATTTAACCATGATTAAACATAAAATTAAGCATACTAATTAAAACTATTTTAATTTTTTTTATTTTAACTTAAAATTGTATAGGCCTATCCTCCATGATTAAATTAAGAAAACATTACTCATTAGCATTCAGACACCCTACTCTTAATAATTTAAATCCAGTAAATACCCTTAAATCCATGTTATAATACTAAAAGTTACTGCTACTTCAATCACAATGCAGTGTCAATGCACAATCTACAATTTTAATGGCGTTTCTCATCGATCTGCGCCGTTAATACAACAAAATCAAAGTCATTTATTTCACATTGCACATCATTGCACACACGTGAAATTTGATTCAACAGAAAGAAACAAATTACCTCTTCAAAATAACACTTTTTTTGGTGTTCGGAAAAGTGAGGAAAGGCTAATAAATTATTCCGAAAAAATGTAACTTTTTAGGGAATTTATAAATTGCAAAACGAACAAACAAACCACAACTCACCTTCACGTTGGTCGATTTTGATGAAAAAAATATCAGAACGTTCGGGAAAAAATTCTCTATACGCTGCGAACAATGGCGCATACATGAAAACCCCGCGAAAACAACTGCGCATGCGAAAAACATATTTGTTCATTTGTTGAATTCATTACTCCAATGAATAACGAAATAATTAGCTTCGTGAGGTAACGTTCAGCGGCAGAAGAGATCGGCACAGGGGGATTAACGCGGTCGTAAAACAGACGAGCGCTGCGGGAGACCCATGTGATTTTCTTATGGGGCTGGTGAAGGTGCTAATTGGTCGCAAGATAAGAAAGTGGCCGTTGTAACTCCTGTTTTCCTTCCTCCATAATAGTGTTGGCTCTTAGAAGAACCGGTGGTGAGATAACTTGAAGTTTCCATCGGTATACTCTGATCATCTTCATTCCCCCTGAAGACAATCAGAGTATACTATAGTTAGTTTATCAAAATAAATAATTAGAAATTAATTTAGAAGATATTCCACCAGACATGCTTTCAACAAATCACCACTAGTAAGAAATGCAAACAATTTGATACATTTAGTCTTGAT
>CM055816.1:46027055-46043149 GCA_029582265.1 Zoroaster sp. YZ-2022
CCAGGCAGTTTCCTCTGGTGGCAGGCTCCAACCACAAACCATGGAGGAAGGAAAACAAAGATTGAGAAGTTAATAGAGAATTAATTTCTTATGGGAATTATCTTTTATTGGTTTTATTGTTGAATAAGTAGCCACAGCAGGAGCATTTTTTCATTGGCCCCAAATAATTTTATAACAATAATTACAAAAATTGTTTGCACCTTTTTTTCACAAGCTAGTGATGTGGATTTCATGTACAACACCACACCATTGTCAACAACATGTTTTCATGTTTTCAAAATTTATTTTTATTTTTAATGATACATGCATCTGCATTCATTTATATCTTACTACAGAACCTCCAAGAAGCAGAGCAGGAACTCGAGTCATGCAGTAAAGATACTGTACCAAGCAGCCCTGAACTGGTATGCCTATACTTGAAACAGTATTTAATTTTCAAAACTTTACATTTTATTTTAGTTGCTGTTTTAGAATTTGAACCCATTGTCTCTTTTCAATGTAACAATGTAACAATGTAAACAATGTAACAATTACTACTCATTTGGCATTCATACAAAAGTTAAAATGGTTGGTGAGCATTTTTCAACAGCTAATTCCTTATTTAAATTACAAAAAGTTACATAAAAAAATTCCAACCATTTCAGACGTGTTCTGAACAATTATTACATAAGTAGCAGAAATCAAGACTAAATGTATCAAATTGTTTGCATTTCTTACTAGTGGTGATTTGTTGAAAGCATGTCTGGTGGAATATCTTCTAAATTAATTTCTAATTATTTATTTTGATAAACTAACTATAGTATACTCTGATTGTCTTCAGGGGGAATGAAGATGATCAGAGTATACCGATGGAAACTTCAAGTTATCTCACCACCGGTTCTTCTAAGAGCCAACACTATTATGGAGGAAGGAAAACAGGAGTTACAACGGCCACTTTCTTATCTTGCGACCAATTAGCACCTTCACCAGCCCCATAAGAAAATCACATGGGTCTCCCGCAGCGCTCGTCTGTTTTACGACCGCGTTAATCCCCCTGTGCCGATCTCTTCTGCCGCTGAACGTTACCTCACGAAGCTAATTATTTCGTTATTCATTGGAGTAATGAATTACAACAAATGAACAAATATGCTTTTCGCATGCGCAGTTGTTTTCGCTGGGTTTTCATGTATGCGCCATTGTTCGCAGCGTATAGAGAATTTTTTCCCGAACGTTCTGATATTTTTTTCATCAAAATCGACCAACGTGAAGGTGAGTTGTGGTTTGTTTGTTCGTTTTGCAATTTATAAATTCCCTAAAAAGTTACATTTTTTCGGAATAATTTATTAGCCTTTCCTCACTTTTCCGAACACCAAAAAAAGTGTTATTTTGAAGAGGTAATTTGTTTCTTTCTGTTGAATCAAATTTCACGTGTGTGCAATGATGTGCAATGTGAAATAAATGACTTTGATTTTGTTGTATTAACGGCGCAGATCGATGAGAAACGCCATTAAAATTGTAGATTGTGCATTGACACTGCATTGTGATTGAAGTAGCAGTAACTTTTAGTATTATAACATGGATTTAAGGGTATTTACTGGATTTAAATTATTAAGAGTAGGGTGTCTGAATGCTAATGAGTAATGTTTTCTTAATTTAATCATGGAGGATAGGCCTATACAATTTTAAGTTAAAATAAAAAAAATTAAAATAGTTTTAATTAGTATGCTTAATTTTATGTTTAATCATGGTTAAATAAAACAAAATAATATTAATTAAAAGGCTCTCTCCACTAGTAAAAGATAATCATTTGTGTGTACACTGTTAGAAGAATATTTATCGGCAGTTGGGGTGGGGGCCACAGGCACAGTCATGATTGCATGATATTAATATTAAAATATTAATAAAAGGGGACAACAATTGATCTAGGCAAACTTTTTTTTAAGTAGTCCGAAAAAGATGTAAATTTACACAAACATTTTTTTTTGTTTAATAATTTATTTCCCCCTCCCCTCCACTTTTTCAGAAGTTATGACTGACCACACTGGTTGCCTGAGTAGCATTTGTCGATTGTGTGGCTCCAACAAAATTAAACTCCCAGGCCGAGCACCATTCCAGAAGGCAAACTTCTCAAAGCTGATTGAAGCTGCCCTTCAACTAAATATTAAAGATGACATCGAAGGGGTTCATCCACCATTGATTTGCCAGTGTTGTGAATTGAAACTGAAACGTTGGAAAGCCAAAACTCAGAAGAATATCAAGGCAACTTGTAATATTGATCCATTATCATTTACAAATTCATCCTGCCTGTCGTGTCAGCCACCAGACCTGATTATTCCGACACTGGCAGATCACAAAGTTGAGGCTGAAAGCTTTGGCCTCCTTTCATGGATTTCATCGTAATCTTCAAATTATAAAGATGAGCAACATTGGCCAGCCAGTCATTTTCTTGTCAATATTCTTGGATTTTTCTTGGAAGCTGATCATAATGGGTGTCTCCATAAATAGAGACAGTCCATGTTGTAAAGATTTTCCCTCAACGCTCAACATCGCAGATACCCGTCGGTTCTGCAAACACCTTTCTGCCAGTGATGTTTGCGAGGGCAACAGTGATTTTGGCGACCTTGTGGAAATAAAGAAGGGTGCTGATGGGCAGGTTCCATGCCATATCACACCAAACGACACCTTTACACAGACACCTCCATACAATAAGGCACATCAAATGCAACTTTATAATTTCGAAAGGTGCACAACTCAAAGATGCCACTAGATTCACAGATGCGACCTGGCTGCAATGCGGAGTAACATGAAGTCCAAGCAATCAAGTTCTCAATCTCCACTTATATCATCAAAAGCACCAAATACCAGTCTGTCACACTCCCAAATGCAACTCAAAATGGCCAATCTCCAAGCCGAACGACAGAAGCTGAAGCGGCGTAGTGGAAATTTGTTGGAAAAAGTATCCACATTGTATAAAAGGGAAAGTGTTGGCCTGTCTCCAGAGTATTCATGCCACTCTTGAAAAAGCGATGGAGGATTGTGAGAGTGAGGTCTGCAATGCTCTTTCCATTGCAACTGCATCAAGGCTCTTACGGGACCAGCAGAAAGATGCCATGAAACGAGGGAAACAGATGCGATGGCACCCAGCCATTATTAGGTGGTGTATTGCTCTCCAGAGCAAGTCTTCGTCAACGTACAACCTCCTGAGAGATTCTGTTTTTCTTCGATTGCCCCACCCTAACACCCTCTATCCATACAGTCACTTTGCAGATCCAGCATAAGGTTTCAGTAATATCATGTTGGAGCGTATTGTTACAGATTTCAATATATACAACTCAGCACCCCATAAGCGAGAAGTTTCATTTTTATTTGATGAAATGAAGATCAAATCGGGTTTAGTTTTTTCAGTCCGCTCAGGTGAGATTGTTGGGTTTACTGATGTTGGTGGCTTTGCCAATGAGGTTAGTTCATTTGAAAGAAGATGTAAAGGAGAAACAGAACCTCCTCCTGCTACCCATGTCCTAGAAAAACACTGGTGATTATGCTTGGGTGATAACACGATAATATCAAATATTGCGATACTTTTTTGTTCGATTACAATATCGAGAATCTTTTTAATTTATCAAGATATCGGCAAATCGCGATTTAAAAAATATATCACGATTAAAAAAAATCGCCGTTGTGAGTCAAGTCAGAAATTCCATGGAAACAAAATTAGAACAGTCTTCAGCTTTTAGAAGTGAGAAACAAAAACAAACTACTTCCGAAGTACATACACGTTCTGCAATTTATTGTGACTCTTGTAGAGGGTTACATACCTGTGGTTATCGGCTCTAAAGCAATCATGCATGAATGAAAAATAGTCGTGATATATTGTGGATGAAGAAAATCGATATCACCCAAGCTTACTGGTGATGTATTTTTAAAGACAGTTAAGAAATGCAAAAACTGAAATGCCTAAAAACTGCCTAATAAAGCAATGAAAATTCATGTCAATTTTTTTAAACATAATATAATTTGTTAATTTTACCCCATTCCCCTTTTTTCTATGTACAGTCAAGTCTTTCGTTGAGCTCACGAAACTTCTGTTGAATTGCCCTGGAGTTGAGTTCATCCTAAGTGAAAAGTACAACCAGGATCCTCTGGAGCAATAATTCAGCAAGCAGAGAGGGGCTGGCGGACACAGTGATAATCCCACAGTTGCACAGTTCGGCCATAACATGTTTGCACTGTATGTTGCTTCTCACTCTGCCAAGGCATCAAGGAAGGGCAATTGTAGGAAGACTGAAGATGTGAATGTACAGCTTCAAAACACCCCATTGCCAAGACGTAAATAATTTAATTGCTATCCGATAAATACATGTAACTCATTTCCCTATTCACTGTGCTATGTATAGAATGGAGGTTAGTGAAAGTTTAGTTTGTTCATAATAATAGCTGAAAGGCTATATTTGTGTTTATGACATACATGTACACTTAAATATTCAAAAGTCTACAACAATAGATGTATATATACTAACTAGTAGCCTGTGAACATTTTGCCAAATGTTCATTGTGTTTAAGAAAAATCTACATGACATTGACTTTTGCAAATAGAATTATCATTATGCAGTTAATTCTGTAACGGTTGCTCATAATGCATTTTTAAACTGTGTTTTAGATGGAAGAGCATAATGGCATTTTGCCCATTGAAAATTTGGTGTAGGTTTTGAAGATTGTTCTTACCTGGTGCACTATGGGGAACAATGATGGGTTAATTGCCATCTTCAAAATCAAAATAAAATGTGGCAAACTCATTGCCTCAACATATTTCACAACAAAACTAAGTATTACATTTTTGTCTACACAACAAAACTTTACAAGAAAGATGAAAAGGAATTCTAACTGGGAATAACTTCATTGAAAAAAGATTATGTATTTACCTCATATTTAAATTTGTGAATCAAGTATCGTTTACAATATTGTACAAATGTGTAATTTATTTTTCTGATCAATGTTTTTTAAACAAAGTCAGCAGGCCTGAAAGTATTATTTGTTTATGCAAATAACAAATGAAGGTGGAGCAATTACATGTCATTTACATGATCTGCAATAATATTCAAGTCAAATAATACCGTTTGAAAACCAGTGTTATGGTGTGAAGATAATCAAAATGTTTCATCATAGATTTTTATTTAGTTTGTCCTGTGTATTTCTGTTACTTACAGATCTCTTCTGAGTGCTTTTTCACCTTTGAGTGAAATTTTTTCATTGTTGGCCTTTTTGAGGTCAAGGTATACCTTGACATATGCTCTTGTACGAATTTTGATCCAGAGCTTAACTACAAAAAAACAATGTCTAATAGTTTTTTGGAAGCATATCCAGTGATTTTGTTTCTGGTTAAGTTGCACCAGTATGTATGCACTCTTGGATTTTCAAGCATTTTATTCAGTATAATACTTTGGATATTTGTCCCAGGCATTCTGTCCAATTTATCAGTTGTTAAACACTTTCTGTTCACATCCTCCAATGTACGGAAAAATATGTAGACCTCATCACTTACAGAAAACAAGCCACCCCGGTTTTGCTTTCTAATCCAGTCTTCAGTGTAAGCTAGAAACGTTTAACATTATTGGTACCACAAATTTGCCATGTGTGAAGAAATTTACAATATACTTAGCTGTTTCACCAGTTTGCTTTTTGAATATTTTACTGAGTGCATAAGGCACATATCCGGCTACATAGCGAAGAACATGTTCTTCGTTCTTGTCAAGTGGTTTCAGTTCTTGTTTTTCACAGTCTGGCATGTTCATTTTATTTCTTTCAGTGATCATTATTGTTAAAACTGTTTGCAACATGAATTGATACACAATTGTTATATGTTGTCCTTCAGTTTCTAATCCCAAGGACTGCACAAAGCTGTTCCATTTATCAAGGCTAGTTAGTCGGTAGTGGTAGAAGGAGCGGCAGATCATTTCATTCCCTTCAGGTTTCAGTTTTTTTTAGTTGCCCTCGCTGACAATTAGCCACAACGCCATGACTGTATTTGTACAAAATTGTGCAAACTCTGGGGATTCTGAGAATCTCAGAAGAGTTGTTATGAAGACAATTGCACACACTGCATTGGGATAAGGCCCTCTGAACACTGGATGCTCCATAATCCGCTTCAATATGATACAACATAATGTGTTGCATTACTCATGGCATCACTTTCTTTATACTTTGCCTCTGGTCGATTGGGAGCTGCAACATTAAAATAATAAAATACATTGTAATTTAAAATAAAATAAATTGTGGGCAATTTGAAATTTAGTGACATTTATTGTTTTGTTCCAAGGGATTTTTCGTACTTTCGGTACACACATAAATCATGGAGGAAGGTTTTCCTTCCTCCGTGCACTACTCACTACACTTACCTTTCTTTCTTTCTTTTTTGCTATTTGTTGAGTTCTTTTTGCTAGACCTCTGCGTTGTTTTTTTGACACTTGAAGATGTGGGAAATTCAGTTAAGTCTTCTGATGGGGCTGGGTTATTTGGCCCTTTGATGTTTACTTCAGCAACAGCTTTATGCAAGTACAAAAAGTAATAGTATATCAGTACATGTAAATTAATCAGCAAACAGACATGCAAAGATAGGTCCTATACATTTAGTCCAAATGCAATGATTAATAACAAAATAAAAATAAATAAATAAATACAAAATTGTAGTCCTATAATAGTGTAATTTTAGTTGTTGCTAATCATAGTACCATTCAAAGAATAATTCTACATGATTGGTCTACTCATGGGACATGGGAGCTCAGTTTTAAGGGGAAATATTTTGAGGGGAAAGTAATGTTAAGTTAGGCCAAATTCTAAATAAAGTAACATGTCTAAAGACAACCTAATTTCCTTAATTTACATTGTTGGCTAATATAAAGACCATGGAGGAACGAAAACTGAAAAGACTAACAATTACACTGTCACTGAAAAACCATCGTTTAAAAATGTATATAAAAAAACAATAGACCTACCGATTTCTGAATGCCCTTGTTCTTGAGGAAGGCACCGTCTACAGATCCATGAACCATTAGGAATTGTTGTCGAGGTTAACCCGACGCATTTGTAATGGAACCATTCGATTTTGCACTGGTCGTTGTCACAGGCGATCATCGCTGTTGTTTCAGGCTGCCCACATACACAATAAGTTTTTATATTTTCACCTCCTTCATCTTCAAATTCTGAATTAAACCCTTTTAAATCATTTGTATCAAATTCCTCCTCAGAAAAGTCGCTCAAATCGCTTAATTCAGAACCCGAAACAAAGTCGGCTGCTCCGTACGGCCGTACGCCGCCATTTTGTAACGATTTGTACGCACTGTCTATCGAGTCTTACGACGTATTTGAGCGGAATTTCAGTACCCAGAATCCTTTGCAAAGGACTCCGCGCACGAGCCAAAATGTGCTAACACTTAATAGGATTAGCGATTTCTGGGCGATTGTTTACCACCCGCTCGTTTTATGACTTCGGCAGAAGACATAAACCTTTGATGTATGCTTCGTTGTAAACCACAAACCTCATTATATGCATAATGATATTGACACTAGCCCAACACATGCTTTTCAAAAAACATGCCAGATGATAAATCAACATGTAAAAACACTCATATGAAAATAGTTTGCCAGGGTTGTAGGTAGCCAGATCAACTTATTCAGCGTTATTATGGGCATAAAGTCACAAACTTGATTTATGGTAGTAATGGGGGTTACTGAAGACACTGAAGCATGGAGGAGCATATAAACATTTCCCCTTTCTTTGTTTTTCCAACTTTACCAAGGAAAAGTTACCCTGTGAGAGAAGAGTCTACACTCCTGATATTTCCACTTCCAGGTTGTCAATAATTTTCGCTACATGGAACATAATAGAAAATTGGCTTATAATTGTGCATTTCATCCATGTTCATGTATCAGGTATCACAGAGTCTACTCAAAGCACAGCTATAGTAGTTGGGTGGAGAAGCTTATGTCAAATAGCTGATGTCTGCAGTCTTCAAAGCTTGTATGGATATCAGCTAATTAACCTTTCATTAGAAAACAAGCTTATAACTACTACATGATAAAGTTGCAAGAAAGCTTGCATCCGTGCTTTCCCTCTTCCCCTGCCCTCAGCAGAAGAGTTGTCAAAAAGTAAATAATTCCCAAAAGTAAGGCCACATGTTGTAATTAGCCAATTGACAATTCAAACAAAATTAAATGTAATTACATCCACTTGATCAAATCTGATAATTGCTTACCCTTTTCATTTTGTTTATGGAAAAACCTTTAAATTCTAGATTTAGATGAAGCCAACATTGATATTTATGTCTTGGTATTAAGTCTTGTACAAAAATAAATTTAATTGATGGACTGCATGTTTATATACCGAGAGTGATCTTTATTTATAATATACTTCACTTTCAACTCAAGTTTATAATGAACAAAAATATAATGATAAATTGACAATGACAGTAACACTGTAATCAAGCATCTCCTTATTGTGACATGCTTATAAATTGTCTTTTCACCTATACCGCAAATAATTAAAAATCATTTATAAAATTGAAAACAAATTCTACATTGCTTTTTACATTTTCAAGGTTGTACACATTGGCAAAATGTCTGTAACTGCTTCCAATCTATAGAATTATAAGCTAAAGATCAGATGCCATTTTTGTACAGAAATGTTTAGACATTGAAATAATCAAGATGTATGGGTGCTTGTATATTGCTAATAAAACAATGAAATACATATTTATTTTAACTGTCCATTTGGTTTCATGACTTGACTTTTGTGGTTCCACTCGTCCCTCCCCCCCCCCTCCCCCACAATCAATTGAAACCACTTTGCTGACCTGTTTAACCTATTGTAAACAATCTAACAATGAGTGTACATGGCCTTGTACATGTAACAAGTGAAATGACTTCAGTGTAAATGAACCCAACCATGATCCTTTGTTGACAAAACGGAATCAAACTGCATAATAAATGTACCTCTGTATGTACGATTTAGCGACAGTTCAGAATGGGTGGCATTCAGGGGCTGTCATTGGAATCGGTAATTTTGGAATAAAATGCCTGCACCTGGTTGCAATTGATTCCAGGAATTCTGTGATCGTTTGTATGTTTACAACGGATACAAAATGTACAGACTCGAACCCTTTTCCTCTTGTTACAATCACAACGTGTGCAATGCAGAGGTACCAGTCTAAATACAATCTGCAATTGCCGTATATACAGGTTTCACGGTCGTGACCTTATTGTTGTTTTTTGGACATTTCTCGGTAATTACACGATACCTGGATTTTGTTTTTTGAAGAAAACCTTCCAAAAATGATTATCTATCATTCTATCAATCCCATTTTTTGCACTTTTAGGGCGGTGTGTACCTTTAATGGCTTTGCCCATGAAGAAAGTGAAACCCAGCCATAGATCCCAAATCCCTTGGAAATCGCCTTGCTGATTATGTGTATGTTGGATCGTTTTTTTATTTTTTATTTATTTAAAGAGTCACATTCATGGCTGTGTTGATTGGAAATCGTGAAGTTCAGGGGGCGTATTTTGGTTAGCCAGTCCAGATTGTATAGCGCCTGCGGCGCTACACAATCTAGTGGTCCAAATCTTGCCGCCACTTACGTCACGAGCTCTTTGTCACGTGGTTTGCTTGACCTCGCGTTTTTCAGATTTTCGCTGGGAGGGCGCTCGGAGAAAAATCATTTTTACTCTGTTTTAGTGTGAGGTTAGGGACTCGTATATGTTTTTTCTATTTCCTGAGGACTCCATATATTGGAAAAATATAAAAACCTAATATTTCAGAGCACTTTAGAGGGGTTCTTTAACTGAATAATATTGAAACAATTCTTGACATTATATTGGCAGATTTAGGTCTTTAATGTAAAATCATCTCAGAATGGTGACGAGTTTCAATGAATTTGTACGGAGCTCTGGAAGTTAAATCCAGCTTGAGATCCTGAGATAATTTTTCTCAAGATAACGACATTATCAACGTAAGATGATGGCATCCTGAAAGTAGGATGTCGTCTTCCAGAGATAATTTATCTGGGGATGTCGACATCTTCAAAGTAGGATGTTGTCATCCTCAAAGAACATGGCACCACCAATTTGTTAGATAGATGATCTCAGGAAGACGACATCCTACTTTCAGGATGTTGACATCCCAAGATGAACTATCTCGGGAAGACGACATCCTACTTTCAGGATGTCATCATCCCGGGATAAATTATGTCGGGATGTCGTCATCTTACGTTGATGATTTCATCATCCTGAGATAAATTATCTCGGGATCTCAACAAGTCGGATGGCATTTCCAGAGGATGTCGTTTTCCTGGGTTCATCTCTGGATATCGACATCCTGAAAGAACATGGCACCAGAATTTGCTGTCTGCTTAGATAATTTTCTAACGCGCTTGGTAGACGTTGAAACAAACAAATCTATTACTCAATGAAAGACTTTCTTTTGTGCGAACAATTTTTGAGTTGTTGCAGCAACATTTCACCTTATTTCTTAAAGAGCATAAACCCCCTTATCTCGCTGAACAATATTCAGACTCTCATGGTACCTTTCCATCGTAAACCTCAGCAACAGCACGTATGGGAACACTGAAGCCCTTAAAGATCGTGCTACTATCACAATGGAACACTTTGCAACAATAGAGGAAGCTGTGGCTTATAGCTGGCCTGCATTATTTCATGACAAAAGTGAATCTCCTGAGGACGATCTGAGCATACTGATCGAAACGTCGAGTTGTAACCTCCAGTTCTTTTCGGAACTAATTACTACTCAATTGAGAATTTCACATGGTGTCATCAACTGCAATTAGTCTTACTTATCCTCTTCACCATGCAAAGCTACAAGTTTTAAAAGTGAATCTCAAAAGTGCTTATCGGTAGGCCTATATATTCCCTGTCTCTATGTTATGAACTTTCAATTCAGACAACATATAAAGCAGAGTTCCTTCCTCCAATCCTAATAATAATACTACTCAAAACAATTTAGGGAACACCGGTATAATCTCAGTTAAAGCAAGATCATTTATTTCAGATAAACACAATGTTTCACAGAATTGATGAGAAACAACTGCACAATGAAACAGATGATAAAGGATGCATGTAGTGATTACACATTTCATGACATGACTACTGAAAGAGAGAGGGGGTTGCAAATGAAAATCCCGGTTCATGGAACATTTCAAACCCAGTATTTGATGTTAATAATCCGGTGTTCCCTAAATTGTTTTGAGTAGTATAATATATATCATGGTACACGGTACAAATGGTGTTTAGAATTTAAACAAACGCAAAATAAACGGTTTAGGAATGCGTTTAAATGCTACACGGCCATCCTCTGTACATGTCACAAAGCTAAACGTGCTTAGCTTTTTGACACCTGTTCATATGATATTTAGCATTCAAACACACATCACAGAAAAGCACAATCTAAACATGTTTTAGGCTAAACATGTGAAAAAAGCGAGTTCAAGCTAAGTATTTAGAAATGTGTTTAAACTCTATACACCGTTTTTACAGTGTAGGCATATAGGATTATATGAAATAAATTAACCAATGAGACAGTTTTAAGCAACAGAAGTCATATGAATTCTTTGTACAACATAAAGCAACCAACTACGAAAACGGCGGAAATCGTCTCCAGAAATGTCGCAAACAGTGTTTTTTGTCTTTTTAGTTTCATATCTCAACTTCTACTCAACGTATGAATTTCGTTTTGCGCCCAAAAGGAGAATAGTTATTCTCTTTCATAACAGCGACTAAATTGTATTAGATGATTGTTTTAAAGTCTCGTACCATGCCGGTTAAAGATCGTCGGTTTTGTCAATTTTACCGTGTAGGCGGCATTTTTTGCTCATTGCAGACTACCGTATATGCAATGCGGTCCCTAAACGGTCGTAACTCAGTAACCTTCCGGCCGATTATTTTCGTTCGAGCTTTAAAATAGAGGTTGATCCTTCACGGAAAGTTGATGTAAAACTCTCGCTGATTGGCTACATTTTACTGGCGTATTTGGTACTGTTAAACTAAGCAGCGAATCAGAATATTTATCTTGTTGGTTATAACTTGACTGCATGCTTCTTGTGAAGACATGTTATTGCTGATGGTGATTTAAGTTGACTGCCACATATTCCTTAAGACATTTAACTTGTTTATGATTTTACTTCATGCTTATACAAGAGTTCATTTTTGTTGTAACAATAAACAATACGTGTGTGTTCCTGCACTTGCGAGTGTCACGAATGCGTCCTTAACACCACTTTTTCCATAACACCCCTACTCTGCAAGTAGAACGGGCCTAGAATTCTGTGAGGAGTTTCAAAGTTGAACGCACAGCCCACACAGGCCCCATGAAGATAATAATCTATGTACTAATAATAATAACAATAATAATAATAAAGATTTGTAGACAATCGATCCGGAAAAGAAGGAGAAGAAAAAAAAAAGAAAAAAAAACCGAACAAAAACAATAGGTGTTTCCGGTGCATACCCGAACACCTAAAAAAAAAACGAACAAAAACAATAGGTGTTTCGGGTACATACCCGAACACCTAAAAACCGAACAAAAACAATAGGTGTTCAGCTGCGCGCTCGAACACCTAATAATAAAGATTTGTAGCGCGCACATATCCACCCTGCTGGGCGCTCAAGGCGCGGAAACAAAGAAAAAACATGAATACAAACAATATACAATGATAGCATAGGGACATGGATACATGTACCTACAATGGAATTACACATATACATCATCTTTGAAGAATTGTGACATAAGATGAGTTTAAGCATCGACTTAAATCTAGTTATACTATGACAAGATTTGAGTTTAGTTGGAAGATGATTCCAGAGTCTCGGAGCCGCGACAGAAAAAGACCTATCACCCCAGTTCCGTTTTGAAGTTGGTTCCTTTAGGAGTGACATGTTGCTGGAGCGCAAATTGCGTGATGGAGTGTAGACTTTAAGCAGTTCAGAAATATAAATTGGAGCAATGTTATTAAAAAGATTTGTGAACACCATTAGCATAAGTTTAAAAACAATTTTCTGTGAAACAGGAAGCCAGTGCAGTTCTTTTCCAAGATTGGCGTGATATGGCATGACTTTCTGGACAAAGTCACAACACGAGCTCTGTGTTGTTTTGTATGTGCTGATAAAGACGAGAAACAGATATTTGATTCTGCGGGAGACCGTGAGAGAGAGCATTCCGTTATCGAGCCGTGATGTGACAAACGCATGTATAATTTGTTCAGCAGCACTTTTATTATTCAAGTATTTCCTTATTCAGCAATATTTCTGATATGAAATGATGATATCAGGGTTTTCCCTTAACTTTTTTTTTCACTCGCCGGCCGGGCTAGTAAACCAAACTTTTCACTAGCCCGCAAGCCTTTTCACTCGCCCGTATGTTTTTTTAAATACTTTTAATCAAATCACTGTTTTTAGTAATTTAGGCATTTTGCATCAGAACGTGCATTATAAACAACAGTTGGCAGTTACCTTATTATTATGTGCATATTATGTGTAATACTAATGTTTCTTTAATTAATAACGGATTCTATTCTAATAACAGAGGAAAAGATCAGGCACATTAGTGTACAGTAATGCTTTTGCTTTAATTCTGAAATGAAGAAGGCTCATTTCATATTTTATTTCTAACCAACTGAACACAACAATAATGAAAACATTAAAAAATCAGGGCACCAAGGCAATTTGTAAGATTTTCAAAGGGCATTACGGCAATGATAAAAAAGCGTAAAGGGCACCAAGGCAATCTTTAAAAAAACATTTAAAAATGAAAATTAACACTCCAATTCAGCACACGCCAATAAGACTAAAGTTTCCTTTATCTGTCTCCGTTTGGGTTTTATTACATGTAGGCCTACATGAAAACAGTATTGCAACACTTACAGTTTATGTCACCAATTAAAAATAAATAAAAAACACAATGTTAACCCGAAAAAACATCAAGTTTTATGCATTTGGATGTGGCAGTATTCAGTTCACTCTTTTTTATATTTGCTAGTCGACCCTTTGACAGCATGTTGACCACCACCAAAAGGTATGGCCATGCGCCACGTAATGTACATACTTACGGTACAGCGACACGACGATCGATGCGTCGATGCTATATCCGATGCACACGCACACGCTGCATGCATGTCTATGTACAGACTCGGCATGTATTATTTACGTTGGATGCGCCCCAACGCCGCGCCATGCTATTTTTAGCTGGTACCCGCGAATGCCTGGAGTAGTGTTTATGTTGTGGGTACTGTTGACACCAACCAAAGTATTAGCAAGGGCCAAGTTCGTACAACGACCAAGCGGCCGATATTGCCTGGTAACCGCTATATCATTTTGGACATGAGTACCAGGTAATTTTGACTCTTTTGTTCCCAAATGGTTGTTGCGTGAACTTGGTCTTAGCAGCGCAGCCACCGGTCGTGCAATCGAGCT
The DNA here is from genome assembly GCA_029582265.1 of Zoroaster sp. YZ-2022. Lineage (NCBI taxonomy): Eukaryota > Metazoa > Echinodermata > Asteroidea > Forcipulatida > Zoroasteridae > Zoroaster > Zoroaster sp. YZ-2022. Next base: position 46,041,504 of record CM055816.1, read on the forward strand.
GGCGGAGATACATTTTTTCGGTGAGAATGTACATGTACTGTACGTAAATACTATGTGTAAACAAGTGGGCACAACGGCAATGCAGGGAAAAAGCACAGCAACTCGTTGCCGTGAAAAAGCGGCATTTTTAAAGGGCATCACGGCAGAGGGTGAGGGCATTGACGGCACGGCCGTCGATGCCGTCGTGTAATTTCAGGGCCGATATAGGCCAATCGGTGACAATATTTTGACTCGCCCAGCGGGCTACTGAAGGAAGGGTTTTGACTCGCCCGCCGCCCAGGCAACGTTGGTTTCACTCGGTGGAAGCGGTAATTACGGCAACGCCGTTTCAGCGCAATGTGTGCCAAGTACAAGCACATGTTGGCGTAAATAGCTTATCTTCAATCCGTTTCCATTTTGTCCATAATTATTAACGGCTGAGTCTCTTCGGCCTCTCCGGCCAGGTCTGTATCGCACGGGGTGCCAACTCGACCGACGCGTTGCACCTCCGTCCCCGGACTCTAAAAACTAATCACCTACATGTGTAGGCCAGTGCATGCACCTTATAGCCTATATTGGCGGATCCCGGGGGGCTGGGGGCTGCTAGCCCCCTCCTGTAAAAATGCCGTAAAAAAATATTTAAAAAATAAAAATAAAAAAGAGAGAGAAAAAGAGAGAGAGAGAGAGGGGAGGGAGGGGAGAACGCCAATCATTCCCACAGTGTGCTTTGTTTTCTCTCCCTTTTGATTATTTCATTTGTAATTTTGTAGTACTGAAAAATAATTGTTTTTTGATTCTCCATTTGATGGATCCGCCCATGATAGCCACATATGTTACGCACACGGCCTCATAAAACCAGAGAGAAAGGCATTAATGCTTTAATTATTTATTCTCGGTTTCTTGTTATTGTTAAACATGTCTCGATTTAAAAATCCCACCCAAGGTTTATTTACATTTGATGTTTTCAGTCCCATATGTTGGGTTTTTCTCTGCAGAAGAGGCTAATTGAAGGGGTTATAATTAATTAACAAAATATTCTCGCAATATGGCATCAGATTTATTGAAAACAATGTTTCCTATACCATGGATGGATGATGAGTTTCGCCATGCCATAATTCTAAAGACACAGTGGTGTTTACAATAGAACAAATCAATAGAACGTACAGGTACAATACAATACAACAAATCGTCATTACAAATTATGATTTTACTTTTGTTCTAGCAACTTGCTAGAATTAGTAAAGAAGAAACACATGGGTACAAGAAGCGATGTTATAATGAATAATTAATTTGCACATGAGCTTATCGGATTGGTTAAAAGAAGCGATGTTATAAATGAATAATTAAATTTGCATGAGCTTATCCGGACTTGTTAAAAAATACATGTATATCATAACACAAAATGTTTATTCATGATTCAATAATTTAATAAATTTCTAAATTAATGTGTGATAGAAATGTAAATGAGCCAGAGAGACCGGGGGACATTATTAGTGTTTACGATAATCCCCCTGCCCCCCAAATAAAACACAAATAATAATAAAATAATAAAATAAAATAAAACATTGTTTCCCCTACCCACTGCTGAACAATATTAATCCAGGACTGTGCATAAGATGTTTTTATTTTTCAAATTTGGCTTTTAGGCCCTATTTAAAAAAATTTCA